>BTHU01000016.1:96322203-96922203 GCA_036184795.1 Tokudaia tokunoshimensis
AAGTAAAACACAAAGAGGAATCTATCCCTCATGTATTAGGAAAGCAATTTCCATCGTGTCCTTTTCATAAAACCACTTATACATGTCCTTAATTTCTGAATAAATGTGAAGATATTGGATTCCATGTTATGTCATGATTTAAGTGGCTTAGTGCATATACAAAACAAATTCCAGTGTTTAAAATTGAGTTAGAAATGAATAACCTTAGAAACAAAAACCAGAAACTGAGCATACTAACCGTAATTGTAATGTTTTCTGAAATAGAGTGGAAATAAAATATGTGTACATTAGAATATGCGTTTCAGGTTGTACTACTATATTATAAACATGAATAATTACAGGATTATTTGATTGTTTTCTATGAAAGATAATTTGATGGACTTGTTTTTCTTAATTTTTTAACAATATTTTTAAAGTAAAATATATGGAACTTACATTTTTTCAACAGTATGACATAATCTTTTTTTATGTACCAGAAAGTGAAATAAAGCAAGGTGGTAGGAGTGGGGATATGGTTTGATAAGATTTGCCAGGGTAGTTTCAATGTTCATGGAACTTTGTCTAGATGCCAGAATGGCAGATATAAGCATGCAGGTATCTGGGAAAAACTTTTCATGGAAAGCTAATCTCATATACAAAGCTCTGACAACATCTTCCCTGATTTCATAGGTACTGAGTGTTACTAGATTCAAACAAGTTAATAAACATTGCCTGTTTATATTATATCACATGTCACAGTTTCAGCTACATAGTTGCATCCTGTCTTGTCTTGACATGCTATGAAAGGAGACTTAGATTAATTTTTTCTGGCTGTTAATTTATCTATCTGCTTATTTTTTAAAATTAATTATTTTATTTATTTACATCTCAAATGTTGCCCAGCTCCTGATCTGCCCTCCCAGAGTTCTTCACATCTCCCCTCCCCTTCCCCTCTGAGATTAATTTTTTTTTTTTTTTTTTGGTTTTTCGAGACAGGGTTTCTCTGTGTAGCCCTGGCTGTCCTGGAACTCACTTTGTAGACCAGGCTGGCCTTGAACTCAGAAATCCTCCTGCCTCTGCCTCCCAAGTGCTGGGATTAAAGGCGTGCGCCACCACCGCCCGGCTGAGATTAATTTTTAAAGCAGTATAGTCCACCTAAATAGGAAGGCAAGGAAAAATACACTTCATTAAGGGTAATCAAGTATTAGATCATTAATGACATGTCTGTTCTTAAACAATATATATATATATATAAAACATATAATGCTACATACATACATGATTTATCTTATAGAAACCGTTTTTAATCAGTCTTGACTTTATCATATGTACATGCATGTGTGTCTTTTCCTTTACACTTATGGATCATTTCATAATTGATGATAACATAATAGAGAAGGACGATACGAACTAATAACCATAAGTGATTACTTTTACCATCTTAGTGACAATAATGAGAAGGGATCTTATTTATTTTGTGCTGCACAAATTCTTGAGGCCAATGAGAGAGTTATTATAAGGGTCACTGTATATTAATTTTTCAAATTAAATTTATAATGAAAATTGCTTTTTCAAACCAACCAACTGCACAAGGCGGAATACATTTTTAAATGTAGACATGCAGCTTAATTTCTTTTGCTTTCTGCTTAATAGTGTTCGCAAAGTCATTGCTGTCATTGGAAAAAAAAGGAGTGGCTTTAGACTTATGCCAAGTTATCTTAATTTCTTTCTATAACATTTAGCCCCAGGAATAAATTTATATTAAATTGGCATTTAGGAATGTAACAGAGCTGCTTTTGATATTGTAAAATTAATATAGTCTCTTTTTTCATTGTTTATACATATACATACACATGCATACATATACACACACATATGTGTATATAGTTCATTCTGTGTCTTTTTTTTCATTCTGTGTCTTAATTACTATTGTTATGAAGAAATACCATGGCCAAGGCAACTTATGAGAGAAAGCATTTAGTTGGGGGTTTCAAAGGGTGTGTCCATGACCAGAACATACACACAAAGAAAACCATGCAGCAAATATGTAAATATTAATTTATTCTCATCAATTATTATGTATTTATATGTATTTACATCATTTTATATGATTGGAAGCACATTATACTTTTTTTTAACACCAGCAAGGCCATGTGGTAAAAATATCACCTTGTGACTTCACTAAGAAATAGCAACTGTTAAGGTTACTTATAAACCTCTGGGACCATCATAGCTATATCGTCCTTTGTTGAACAATCATCTTTCTACAACCTAGAACTGTACACAATACAATATCATAATGCAATACATGATAATCTCATTGAAAGTGTAAAAAGCAGCCGGGCGGTGGTGGCGCACGCCTTTAATCCCAGCACTTGGGAGGCAGAGGCAGGTGGATTTCTGAGTTCGAGGCCAGCCTGGTCTACAGAGTGAGTTCCAGGACAGCCAAGGCTACACAGAGAAACCCTGTCTCAAAAAACCAAAAAAAAAAAAAAAGAAAGTGTAAAAAGCTAGGTCATAGTTCCTTTTCATAGTACTGTCATAAAGCACTCTGACAGAAACAACTTAAGGAAGTTTGTTTTACTTCATAGGTCAAGGTATAGTCCATCCTGGTGGAAAAGTCAAAGCAGCAAGACCTTAAAGTCATATTACATCCACATAAAGTCATATTACATCCACATAAAGTCATATTACATCCACTTATATCCACAGTCAGAGAAAGTTGTAATGAATGCAACTTCAGTTTACCTTCTCCCTCCAGTTCAGGATCCCAGCCCTGGAATTGGCAAGGTTGAAACTGGGTGGGACTTCCCACTATAATCAACATGACAACATTTTCTCACAAGATGCCCAGTTGCTTGTCTCTCCGTGATTCTAGACCGTATCCAATTGATGAGTGATATTATCACAAGCACTGAGTATAACTTTAATCTTCAGATAATCACTTTTTCACACTCTTGTGGTTTAGCTACCATACCGGTACAAGTTTCTGATGAAAACTGCTTAGCATTTAATATCAACTACAGATTTGAGACAATACCAAAATATCCACTTGAAAATAATTTTTATTGTGAGATAAATTTATGAGGGGAAGTTAATTAAAAACTAAATCCAGAGCTGGAGAGATGCCTCAACAGTTAAGAGTATTAGCTGCTCTTCCAAGGACCCAAGTTCAATTCCCAGCATCCATATGTCAGTTCACAACTCTGTAGCTCCAGTGCCCGAAGATCCATCCAATGCCCTTTTCTGACCTCTGTGGACACAGATACACAGGCACACAGATATACAGACACACACAGAAACAGATACACTCGCACACACATGGACACATACATAGATACAGATGCATAGACAGACAAACAAACACACACTCACACACTCACATACACACGTACACACACACACACACTCACATACACCCACATGAGAGAGAGAGAAATATATGGAGAGAGAGAGAGAGAGAGAGAGAGGAGAGAGAGAGAGAGAGAGAGAGAGAGAGAGAGAGAGAGAGAGAGAGAGAGAGAGAGAGACACCAAGAAGTGAAGGTAAATGACTTTAATTCCAGCACTTGGGGTTGCAGAGGCTGGTGGATTTTTGAGCTTGAGGCTAGTCTGGTTTACACAAAGAAACCCTGTCTTGAAAAGAACAAAAATAAATCAAAACTATGTGCATTAGAATAATTAATTGTACTCTTGTAACTATATTCACATTTCACTTTGGCTACGAAGTTATACCTAAACACAAGAAAAATAAACAAATGTATATTGAATATAAAGATACATTTTTTTTATTCTTTTTAAGTTTATTTTTCTTTCTTTTTTTTATTTTATTTTATTTTTTTTTAATTTGCATTCCAAATCATTTCCCCTTTCCCGTTTCCTCCCTCCCCGAAAGTCCCATAAGCCCCCTTCCCTCCTTCTTTTCTCCATTCAACCCCCTCTCATTTCTCTGTCCTGGCGTTCCCCTACATCCAGTCTTTCCAGGACCAGGGGTCTCTCCTTCCATCTTCTTAGAAATCTATTGATATGCGAATTGTGTCTAGGGTATTCCGAGATTCTGGGTTAATATCCCCTTATCAGTGACTGCATACCATGTGTGTTCTTTTGTGATTGGGTTACCTCACTAAGGATGATATTTTCAAGTTCTGACCATTTGCCTAGGAATTTCGTGAATTCATTGTTTTTAATTGCAGAGTAGTATTCCATTGTGTAGATATACCACATCTTCTGAATCCATTCCTCTGTTGAGGGACATCTGGGTTCTTTCCAGCTTCTGGCTATTATAAATAAGGCTGCTATGAACATAGTGGAGCATGTGTCCTTATTGCATGCAGGTAAAGCCTCTGGGTATAGGCCCAGGAGTGGTATAGCCGGATCCTCCGGGAGTGTCATGCCCAGTTTTCTGAGGAACCACCAGACTGCTTTCCAGAGTGGTTGTACCAGCTTGCAATTCCACCAGCAGTGGAGGAGTGTTCCTCTTTCTCCACATCCTCGCCAACAACTGCTGTCTCCTGTGTTTTTGATCTTAGCCATTCTGACTGGTGTGAGATGGAATCTCAGGGTTGTTTTGATTTGCATTTCCCTAATGACTAAGGATGATGAACATCTCTTTAGGTGCTTCTCAGCCATTAGATATTCTTCAGGTGAGAACTCTTTGTTTAGCTCTGTACCCCATTTTTTAATAGGGTTACTTGCCTCTCTGGAGTTTAACTTCTTGAGTTCTTTGTATATATTGGATATTAGCCCTCTGTCGGATAATACAACTACTTGTAATGAATATCATTTTATAATTATACATTTTAAAAAATTGTTTTATTCAAATATACCTTTTTTTTTGACCAAATGGAAGAAAATAGTTAATTTAAAGATTCAGTGATATAAATATAAAGTATTCTGTTGTTTCTGAGGGACAGTTTAATGACATTTTATTTAAGCCTTGTATATAATTTATCTGTCCCTTAAATATAAATGTATGTTACAGAGATAACTGTTTGCAGCTATTAGTTATGTGACTTTATGTATCTTTATTTTTTCTTTCACTTTTTTTTTCTTTTTGGTTTGTTTTTGGAGACAGGGTTTCTCTGTATAGCCCTGGCTGTCCTGGAACTCACTCTGTAGACCAGGCTGGCCTCAAACTCAGAAATCCGCCTGCCTCTGCCTCCCAAGTGCTGGGATCAAAGGCGTGCACCACCACTGCCCAACTATTCTTTCACTTTTTATGTTTTTATTACTTTTATTATTTTTACAGAACAGTCCTTGGCCCACTCCAGGTCTACCCTCCCACAGTTCCTTGTCCCATTCCTCCTAGTCCTGTCTCCAATAGGAAGTCCCTATCCCTACCAGGCCTCTGCACTCCTTGGGGCCTCAAGTCTTGAGGAATAGGCACTTCTCCCACTGAGGGCAGACCAAGCAGTCCTCAGCTGAATATGTATCAGGGACCTCATATCAGCTAGTATATGCTGCCTGGTTGGTGGCTCAGTGTCTGAAGGATCTCAGGGGTCTGGGTTAGTTGAGACTGCTGCTCTTCCGATAGGGTTGCCCTCCTCCTCAGCTTCTTCAGACCTTTCCCTAGTTCAACCACAGGGGTCTCCAGCTTCAGTTCAATGTTTGGGTGTAAGTATTTGCATCTTTCTTAGTCAGCTGCTTACCTTTATTATTATTTATTTATATCTTTTATATTTTATTTATATATTTATTATAATACTTATTATTTTATTTATTTTGTTATTCATCATATGTGGGAGTTGTTTTGCACAAGTGCCATGATACCCATTTGGAGGACAACTTTGTGAGTTGGGTTTCTATTTCAACCACTTGGTCCCAGAGAGGAAACTCAGATTATCAGACTTGATGGCAGATGTCAACTTGCTGAGCCATCTTGTCAGCCTTCACTTTATTTTATTCTATTTTATTTTTGGAAAATAAAGGTTTGTATGGATTTGAACTAGATATGTAGCTGAGGATTGCCTTAAAATCTTGAACCTTCTGCATCCACTTCCCAAATGCCACGATTAAAAACCCATATTCCAATAATTCTGTGCTGGGGATTTCCTCAAGACTTTATGTATGTTAGATAACATTCTAACAACTGAGTTACATGCTGTACTGGCTGGTTTTGTGTGTCAACTTGACACAGGCTGGAGTTATCATGGAGAAAGGAGCTTCAGTTGGGGAAGTACTTCCATGCGATCCAGCTCTGGGGCATTTTCTCAATTAGTGATCAAGTGGGGAGGGCCCCTTGTGGGTGGTGCCATCTCTGGGCTGGTAGTCTTGGGTTCTGTAAAGAAAGCAAGCTGAGCAAGCCAGGGGAAGCAAGCCAGTAAGTAATATCCCCCCCACCCCCCATGGCCTCTGCATCAGCTCCTGCTTCCTGACCTGCTTGAGTTCCAGTCCTGACTTCCTTTGGTTATCAACAGCAATGTGGAAGGCGGAAGCTGAATAAACCCTCCTCCCCAACTTGCTTCTTTGTCATGTTTGTGCATGAATAGAAACCTTGACTAAGACACATGCCTAGCCTTAATTACTGGGAATAATAAAGTGGAAATGTAAAATTTGCCTAAGACACCTAATTAAGGCAGCATATAAACAAATTAAAGGATATTTACATAGAAACAATCAGGTATTTACATGGTAATATACTTATATTATTAACATGAATTACAGCATATAGAACATTCATTGAATAAATTTACAACTCATAATTTTAAGAACTTAATTAATAGGACAATATTACATTTCCAAGGTTATATTTGCATAGCTTAGCATTTAAGATATTTACTTAAATATCATGTTGGAATTTCAGTAAATGCATTATTTCATTATATTTTAACTTCATGGTTTACTTATTCTCTGTGCCTTTCAAATCTATATTTCTACATCTTGCTTTGTTGTGTTAAAGGAGAAAATTAATCATTTTTTTAGGTTTTTAAATTCTGATAAGTGCAAACTGTCACTGTTTGCGCAGAAGTTGTAGGATTGGTTGTTGTTTCCAATATTGCCATAATTCTATTGGTCTATTTTTTAATTGTAGAAGTACTTTTGCCAGGGCAGTTTAATGGAGACAGATTACAGAAAGTACAAGGTAGACAAAGGTAAAGACAGAACTAGCCAGAGAATGAGAACGAGCCAGAAGATAAGAACATATTGTCAAAAGTTAGCATGAGGGCAACCAGAACAATTCAGTCAGAAGCTGAGAGTAGCTGGATTGATTTAGTCAGCTTGGAAGCTTAGATTGTATGGAGGATAGAAGCAAGACCTAGGGATAGTTAGATCAGTGAAAGAAATGCTCTGTGGTCAGCCCAAACTGTGTACTTGCACAGTCTGAGTACAGCTCTCATCCCATTGCTTCATCTGAAGAAATAAAAGTGGCATTTATATTTTACAATTTTCGTTGTTTGATGCTGTCTACAGAATCAGTTTGCTTGGAGTAGATATACTATAGCACTATTGATATTATTGATATTATGGGGTTTTTTTTGTCTAGACCATGAAAGATAAAGGCAGTAAAATTGTCTTTACTATTAGAAGCTACAAACTATATATTTGGAAAATTACTAATAAATGTGTTTCAAATTAAACATCCCAAGAGAATGTGTCTTGAAATTTAGGCTACCATTGCGTTATTAAGAATAAAAGTATCAGCGGGGATCAAGAATTGTCCATTTTGCTGTCTTTCAATTTTACATACTTTACCTCTTTTTGGGGGATTGTAGAGGCTCCTCTGTTTCTGTCCTTCTTCCTCTCCCCCCAATACACTACTACCTAAACATATTGATTGTTATGTGTGGTGTTTTAAGTATACTTTATAACCTGTTTTCCATCCATTTTGGAGATCATTTTAGTGGTTTGAATGAGAAATGTTTTCCATAAGATTGAATGTTTGGCTACTTGGTTCCCAGGTGCTGGAGCTGATTGTGGAGGTTTTGTGCTCTGTCTGCTTAGATTTTTTAATATCTACCTTTAGTAAGGGTTCTCAAACACATGGAACCCTCTTCTAGCCCACCATCCAAAGGTAGTGGAGAAAAAGATGGTAAATAGGACAAAGGGATGTGGACCTGTTTAGAAGTAGTTCTTTGCGGATAATTCCAATCCCCATTTGTCTGGCTACCAGCAGTCTAGTTAAGCAGTATCAGGATACCAAACACGAATCAGCATCATTGGCCCAATCCAGCAGAAACAGCCACGCCTCCATCGAATCAGCATGAGTCAGCAGAGGTACCAGAACCAACCTGGAGTTAAGGAAAAGCTCTTTGCCATGCCTCTCTCAACAAAGCGAAGATCTGGAAGACCAATGAAGCATTGCGAGGCTAGGTAGGCAAGCACGCCATCACTGTCCAGAGTCCTATTTATACTCTCTCCAAATACCATGTGTTTTCCCATGCATCTTGCTTCAGCAAAACCCCATGTGAGTCTAGGTATCCCGTTAGTCTGTATCACATGACACAACTTCCACTTAGTGCTGCAGCCTTTCAAAAGGGGAAAAAGTCACTAGGCTAGGACATGAGACTATATAGCTTTGACATACTTTTCACTGTTTCATGGCTGGAGTTGAATTTTTTATTTCTCAGCTTCCCGATATGGCCACGATCCAGGCCTGCTGCCGTGCCTCCCTGCCACGATGGACTCCTAGTGTTTGCTCTGTTGTGTCCAGTTCTTGCTTCTTTCTGGTGTTTCCTCACGATATGATATCCTTGTGGTTTCCTTTTGGAATGGTGTTTTATATACTATTATCCATTGTAAATATGTGATTTGGCTTTTTAAAGAGATTGACTACATTGAAAGAGATCATCTTGAGTCTCCAAAGAGACTTTAGGCTTTGGAATTTAAAACAATATTATAAACCACTAACACTTTTAAATTTAGATTAAATGCATTCTGTATTATAATATGGCCACGAGCTTGCAGGAGCCAAGTCATGGAATATGGCTATTCAAATGAGGAATAAGCCCCATGATCAAGGTGTTGAATAGTCGGTTCCCAGTTGGTGGCACTGTTTGGAGCTAGGTGGAGTTTTGTTAGAGGTAGTATGCCTCTGGAGTATGCTTCGAGATCATAAAGCTTCCTTCTATTCTCTGTTCAGTTTCCCTGCTTCATGATTGTAGCTGAGGCTATGATCTTTTATGTTCATATTGTAGCTGCCATGCCTGCCTGCTGCCGTACCTCCTTGGCATGATGAGTAATTAAACCATTGAATCCATAAGACCAAGTAAACTCTTTCCTCTGTTAGTAGCTTTGGTCATGGAACGTTGGAACAGAAAGGTCATCTGTGAAAATCAGAAATAAAATGTATGTGGTAGACAATAAATTGATTTAGCTAAAATACTTTAAAATTGAATCATCAAATGACACCAAGAAACTGGAAGTTGACTTTGGAAGATATGAAGTGATACTGGCATCTAAACAAATTTTTAAAATAAAAGCAACCTTAATGTCTATCAAACTGTAAATCTAAAACTGGTAAGAAAAATAAAACAGATAAAAATTTGTTTCAAAAAGTAATTTATGCTGCATAATTATGCCATGATTTGTATTTTTAATAAATGTGTTTGACATGTTCTATGCTAATTTTTTCTACTGGCAAGCTTTTCAGTGTTTAATAATTCAGAATTCTTTTTATGTCTTCTGTCAGACCCTGTCTTAGACACTGTTCTACTCCTGTGAAGAGACACCATGACCAAGGCAATGGTGGTAGAAAAAAGCATTTAATTGGGGACTTGCTTAGAGTTTTAGAGGTTTAGTCATTTATCATCGTGGTGCAGGGGGCGGGCCGGGGATGGTAACAGACAGAGGGGTGCTGGAGTAATATCTGAGAATTTTATATCCTGATCCACAGGGAGAGAAGGAGAGACTGGTCCTGGTATGATCTTTTGAAACCTTAAAGCCTTCCATCAGTTATACACTTCCTTCAACAAAACCATACCTACCCCAACAAGGCTACACCTCTTAATTATTCTAATCATTTCAAGCAGTTCTACCCCCTGGTGACTAAGCAGTCAGATATATAAGCCTATGGGGGCCATTCACATTCAAACTATCACAGAGCCTATGCTAATCACTAAGTTTTAAATAGTGAGGAGGAAACTATCTCATGGAACTACAGAATGTCATAATGAAAATAGATATTTTCTTCTGTTATATTAATTTTACTCAAGCTCACAAAGTTAGTTAATATTTCATTCCATAGATTTTCTTTTGAGTGGGCCACTGGAAAAATACCGAGTCTAAGAATAAAAGAGATATTCCTTAAGGTAGCAAAGAATGGTTTGGAATTTTAAAATAAATAAAATATAACATAGTGGAATGTTGATGTCTAAGTTCCAGAGTAAGAGATTGATTTCTACTACTAGTATGTCTTTTCTTTAAGGTGTTGGAATTTTTTCTACAATCAGTGTTACCCTTATGTACAAAATGAAAATAGAATACGGATAAGTTGTTAAAATGATTGAATGAATGTTACAAAGACATTGGGTATAATGAAATATCTAAAAGTTGATCAAATTTCTGTAATCCAGCAGTAGAAATTGAAAATTAAATTTATAATTCAAAATAGTTTAATATTTAACAACTAAATATCTGAGTAATTGTTGTGAATTTGGTCTTATGCTTATATTATGTTAATTGGATTGCCAAAATTGTATGAGAATCTGCATGTAAGATGCTAAAGGACCCTGACCCTTCCCCTAGTTGGTTTGGGTTGGTAAATAAAGTTGTAGTCAGCCAGTGACTGGGCAGGGAGCCAGAGGCAGGACTTTAAGATTGCTGGCAGGGGGACTGAAAGAGGAAGGAGGATTTAGAGCCTTTATGCTGGGAAAGGAGTAAGGACCAGGCTTGAGAGGTGCAGAAGAGAGACCTTAGGAATCATGTAAGAGTTGGGGAAAAGTGACCCTGCTCCCCCTCCCCCAGCCCCTTCCCCCTCCCCAGTTCTCTCCATTGGGTCTAGGGCAACAAAGATGGAATATAGATTTTAGTAATAACTCACGAGTATCAGAAGGGAGGTGTTAGCCACATGGAGGTTTGGGTGTGGCTCAGCCATTGCGCTGTTCAAGGCATAACTTATAAGGCTATATGTGTATCTTTCATTCTGGAACCCAGAACACTGTGGTGGGTAGCAAGGAACTCTCTCTGCCCCTGCCAGAGCAATTTGAGTAGGATTAATCGCCTACTGCAACAAGTAATTTCAACAATATATCAACATCACAACACAAAATTTTAAACAATTGAGATAAATTAGTAAATATCTTAATGAATGCAAATCCATGTCATGCTTAACCATTGGTGGAAAATATTTTAAGCTTTTCATTTTCCTAATGATGATTTAAAAGTAGGAAAAAATAACAGAGATGCAAAGAACTTTAGTTAAGGTTGACAATCAATATATAAGCTTGTATAGAATACAAAGCTGTGAAGATTGAGGAGAAGAAGGAAAATCAAAGAAGAATGAAGGGGAGAAGGGTACTTATTGGCTTATATTACTAAATGAAATGAAGTAAGGGCAAACGATTGACGGGGGCAGCACTGGATGGAAGGCACACACATCGAATCCTGTAAAAGAGAAAGATGTCCAATGATAAACACACACACACAAACACACAGACACGCACGTACACACACATACACACATACATACATATACACTGACACAAAGACACACACAGACACACACACACACACTCAAACATGTTCTTTATGACTTACTGAACACAAGTACAAGGAGATTCCTTATTTTTCTCAAGAAATTTACGATAAACATTTATCAATGAGGCTACTGTGTAACTGGAATAGTCAGGGCACCTCTACCCTAATTGCATGGTATGTTTATTGGTGACAAATGATCATTCTTATCATATGATCAATAGTCATTTCGTCTGGAATGTTTGCTCTTAAACAATCTATCATTGAAATATAACTACATATTCTTTTTAACCCATGGATACTCCTTCCAAATTTAACTCATTTTCTTTGCCTTCAGGCCTAAATTCTCATTTTTCCTCTAAAATAAAGTGAGACTAAAACAAATTCCCTAAAGCAATATTTTTCTGTCTTTAAAATTGCTTTATGAAATATGACTTTTCCCCTATTGAACAAATTTGTTCATTATGTGGTTTATTTTGACCTTTATTTATTTCTGATTATTGTATAGCAACTATGTTTAGAAACTTCTGGATGATTTATATAAATTATTAAATAAATTCTAGCCCAGTAAGTTTTCAATAATGTCAGAGGGTAAATTCTTATGTTCCCTACATAGATATGCAAAATTTCAGTGCCATACAAGAAATATCACTCCAGGAGACCAACACATTCATCCTAAAGGTAATTGAAAAAATAATCTGCCTCCAAAGACACTGATTACTCACACAGCTTCACTATGTTTAAATATTGTATTTTCTCCGCATGTGAACAGTAGTTTGTCATGTAATGACCTGTGTAGTTCTTATGTGATTTCCTATACTTTGTGAAATACATTGCTATTTATAAAATACTTAATGTATGTATGACACAAAATATGATTATAAGATAGCAGTCTGTGATTGAAGGGAAGAGTGGTAATTCTCTTTGCTAGGGATACTTGAAAGTATAGTAATATCTGGTCATTCTATTTAATCCATTTCCTATGTAAAAACAGAGCTGATCGTCAAACCTGATAACCAGACCAAACCTAAGTTCATGACCAAAATATTTAATTTTAATCCAGATTTCCATGACAACTAGACCGTACGTGTTTTGATTTATCTATTTATCTTACCCAGGTGTCTCTAGAAATCAAATTATCTTCAAATTGGGTTTAGAGCCATTTTGAAATTAGGGTGCTGCACAAATATAAAATAGCAGTTCCCTTTCCAACACAGATGTTGACAACCTGAAGTTTTATTTTAAATGGACAAGTATAGGAACTGCAGACCTGAGAGCCAGATAGCACTGAAAAGAATATGCAATTCCAAGCAACTATTTCAATCCATTGCACACAAGATTGTTAATGCATTCAATTGATTTCTATTGCTCTCCAACAAAATTACTATTCCATTTTACTACCCACTAAGACAGAAAATAAGCTGAATATAAGAAATCTGAAGGAACATTCATTCTACCTAACATATAGTGAACACTCTACTCAAATTTAGTCTTTCCATCAAAATTTCCTATTCATTTAAGTTTTTGTCCTGGCGCAACAAATAAGGTTACTGTTTTTCAGAAATATAATGTGGTTAACAGATAACTGCATTTTTATTTTATAACTGCCATATTTTTGAGAAATAATAAGAGAAAAAACTTTGTTTAATCATAATATTTATATATACATGTATATATGCATATAAGTATATGTTAAAAATCAATAAATAGTGACTTAAAAAAGACAAATCACCCTTAAACATGGACATAACTGTTTTGTGGCAAAAATGAGTAGGATTGAAATAATGTGAACATCTCTAAGCCCTGGCAAGAGAAGGCTGCTTTATTTGGCTAATTTATTTGGCCATTAGATTTCAAATGTATAGAGCAGTTTTATTATTTAATACAAATATGGTTGCATTTTGAAAGGTAAGGTAACTTGAAGTCTTCAAATTTATTTGCATATTGCTTTATAATAGTATATTATTTCTTAATCCCAGATTCCCAATGTCACATCTACCATTTTTACTTGCGGGGATCTCACATTACCCTGTAAGGACAAGGTAACCAGTGCATTAGGTCATAATTAGCGTTTGCTATCTCTTTGCAGATCCTTCAGTATCTATTGTATAGATGCTTCTCCAAAATTGAAACTGTCTCTTCCTGTAGAGGGAAACAAAGCATATAAGACTGAGGAAGTAAATAAACCTCTTAATCCAAAGTCAGTGAAAGCTGAAACATAGAGGATTCACACGTTTCCTCTGTAAGCTTAGATAAGCAATGACCATTGGTAAGCAGATGTACTGCTACCTGTTTGTCCTGCAGAAAGCACCATGAATGTAGCTTGGGTGAGTCTTGAGTCATTCATCGCCCCTCCTGGGGTGGGCTTTTAGCTATGCGGATGCCTTTGAGCTGCCCATGTCTCTGCAAGTCAAGTCTTAGCCATATTCCTGTAAAGCCAATAACTTACTGTACAGTAAGCTAGCCTTGGGTGGAACTATTTATTTGGTCTGTCTTCACTGCCTTATTTGGGAAAAATAGACATCTGTTCATGTCTCCCCAGGAGGGGAAAAATCACACAAAAATATCGAAAATCTTAACACACACACACACACACACACACACACAAACTCCATTTGAATTTATCTGAAAATTGAAAATTCTTTTTTTTTTGAAAATTCTTATATAGACACTTATTTTCTGTTTCTGTAGAGCCTTACGGGTTCTTGCTTCATGGTTTTATTTCTGTTATAATGGCTCTGATCTCAAGCATCAACTTATTCATTTACTTAGTGATTATAGTCACCTGGAAGGATACCCATAAAACACGCATATGTGTGAAGTGGTTGTACATACTTGTAGGTAGATTTTTATTAACACAAGAATGTGGAATTTTACAGTTGAGTTCATTCTTTCCCTCATTTATGTGAGCTATTCAAATATACTGCAATTCAGAGTCAAGGCTCATTGTTTAATCCACCTGATCTTCCTAAGGATCAGTCCCTAGGACAATTCAAAATGTCTGTAAAGAGACATTTCTTCTAACTTTTTTAAAAAAATAAAATTTATGTCAAAAAGCTCCCTATCTTGCTGGAGAGAATAAAGTATGACTCTCACATTTCTATCAGGCTGTAAGAATAACCATGATTTCTTTGTTGTTGTTGAAGAATTAAATTTACACAGATCAGTTAATGACTTTAATCTATCATACTGTGTTATTAAAATGGCAATGACTAAAGTCACTGTCTGTGAATTCAGGTACACTGGTGATGACAGGAGCAAATGAGGAAGTTAAACAGGCACACAACTATTATCATCACATTTAAATGCTAGTAATTAAATACTGGATGGACATTACAGATAAACAAGACTTACCCTTTTGGATTAAATACATATTGAGGAATGAGAACACTTAGCATATTACAATGATACAATGGAAAACTAAATTTGATATAATGACTGCCGTTAAGATGTGTATCAATGAAGCTTCCTCCTGATTAGTTTGGTAGGCAATGATAGAATTTTAAGTACGAGATTTCAAAGTACAAGAGAGACCTGGTGTCCTCCTATACATATGAATATATGAGCTGAGTGATTTTTCAGTAGAATAAACGAAAGTGTTAAAAGAATCATCTTTCTGTAATTTCAGACTCTGAAGGCCAATGTATCAAAGTGAGAATAAGGAGATTTTCATCAAGGTGGAAAAGAAGGAAGCAGTCGAAGAATAGAACAGGTTTTACAAGTTGAGATGGAGATGCTCCAGCTTTGCTACTAATTGCTACAATAAGCAATGGATATAATGTCACACACATTTAACATCTCATTTAAGGCAGGTAGTGAGACAGATGGGGAACTGGACAGTCTGATGATGACATTTAAGATATGGATATGCTACTCAGAGCTGTTTCTGGTAATTTTTATTTCCTGAGATTTTGAGCGTCCAGGTCAATATAATCCATCCAGCTTTTTCATGTTACATCCAGAGAAAAAATCTTTGCAATCAAATTTGTTCACAAAGAAATCTTGAGAAGACCACAAATGTTTAAAATTAGAAAAGTAGATTCCTCCAACTTTTTTACTCCCCTAGTAATCATTCTGAAAGTAAACATTTGAAAGATAAAGTGACGTAAGGAGAAATTTTATTATTTTTATAGAAAAATGAAAACCATGTTGGAAGTGGCATTGCCTTTCATTCTGTCAAAAGTATGATATATTCATTGGTCCATACTATTGTAATGATGTCTGGTGATTTCTGATAATCCTGAACTGTGGAAAGATCACAAGGCTTCATGAATTAGTAAGGAATAAAATAACAGAGTGGCAAAACCACAGTATAAGGTCTCAATAACATCGCTATTTTAATGGTTCCCTCCACCATTGTTGGAATTGTTGCTACACAGTTTTGTGTGTTGCTCACACAAAAATCCTGTGAAATCCTTTGAGATTTGCGTGCTCTATTTTAGAAGTGGTGAATCTGTTATAGAGGTTAACTGATTTCACAGCTGTTTCAGGGATACCAGATGGTAGCATAATTCAGATGAAAAGATCAGTAGCCTTCCCTTATATCAAACTTTTAGATCACTAATTTTGATATCTATCGATTCTACAATTTTTTTTTGTTTAGATGAAGATAAAAGGAGGGCTGAATACACACCAAGAACAACTGTGTGAGAACATTTATCAAACATAGCTTATGTGAAGAGGAACATCCAACAGCCACAGCTATGTTATTTATTTAAAACTTTATTGCAATAGAATTAGGCAGTTGAATAATGACTCTGTTCTCCCTAGTAGGGATCTCACTCATAGCAAAAATATTAATAACTATTATTAATTATAAATAACCTAAAGCTGAGGTGGACATTTGGTACAGTGTAGTGGTAACAATTAGTGTTAAATTGTATTTTCCATATAGTCATTAAATATTTTATTAGTTGTAGGTAAAGAGACACTAAGCCAAGTTATATGACTTTATATTTCTTGATTCTGAAAAATCACACTTTGGATGCCAGATATATTTCAAATGCAAATATTTAGACATTGCCTTCTCTCAGTGACCTAAGATTTTAAGACTGACAAATGATAATTTTTAAGGAGAGTAACTGGATTATGATAGTTCTTAACTATGGACTACATATTGAATGGCAAAGTCTGGATACTGTGCTAGGTAATCAGACATAAAATGGTAATTTTCACTGATTATTATGTTTTAGGATTTTTTTTATTTTATACAGTATAAGGTCCTTATATTGCTAAAATTTGTCATCTAAAGTTAATAAATGAATCATTTATATCTTGAAAAAAGTAAATATTAGAGTTTTTCAGAAATAACAACTTACCCACAACTATTCTAAAATTACTTCAACTTGTAGTTTGTATGATCTTTAAGTTGTTAAATGTAATTTTAGTGTAGTAAATATTTGAATACCAATAAATATACCCAGATCAGAATAAATATAGATATTTATCTTGCTGCTTATAATAATTTAATTTGAAATAGTTTCAGACAGTTTTAATATTTATCCAAATAAGCTTAAGGTATTCATTAGGAGCAGTTGTTGGCTTTCTCAAAGAACTAAGACTTGGAAAAATGCTTTCTTGGCTGTTAATCCTTTATGTTAGTTGAGATAAATCTTGTTATTAAATGCCTACCTCTTTTTATTTCACACAGTTGCTTCAAAAATCAAAACATAATCAATGTAAAACATTTTCTTTCTTCCTTTCTAACCTTCCTGTATAACCACTCCTTGTAATTTATGGCCTCTTTTTCCACTCATTGTTATTGCTAGAATATACAAACACACACACACACACACACACACACACACACACACACACGAACATGCACACATACATATACATACATACAAGCACATATTTCTAACTATGACTTGTTGAGTCTATTTTAGTCTGACCATTTATCACTGGCAACCTGTTGGTGTTTTCTTCCCTGGGAAAGGCTACCTCTCCTGCTTCCAGTTTCTTCAGTTGCCTATAGTTCTTGGTGTAGGACTGAGACCTCCTGGGCTTTTCTCTGTCTAGGTGGCATGTACATTGGTGTCATATTCATTCAGCTCATATTTGAGCAATCATGTTGGTGACAATGTATGGGTTTATCTTTCAATATTACTAAAAGACACAATCTCACAGCAAACTCCCTCATTATCTGTCTATTAAAATCTTTCTCTTCCCTCCTCAATAATGTTAAGACCCTGAGTCTTAGGTGTGGGAGTGTTAGGTAAACACTTTTTTGGGGACTGGGCTCCACAACTGTTCATTTTAATTGGTTATGGTTTTCTGAAGTGGTCTCCCCCTGTTGCAAACAGAACAGGTTGTTGAGGGATGAAGACAACACATGTCTATGGACATAAGGGCAAACTTTTTAGATTGTGATTAGAGATTACACTGGTTAGTAAATTAATGATTGTAGATTCTCTTCCAATAACAATGGCTTTACTAACACTGAGTGGTTAACTAGGTTTTAGTAGTAAGCATGGACTCCCTCTTTTTGAGTATTTCTTGAGTCCATTCAGAAAGCTGTTGCTTGCCACAAAGTGTTCCACTCCCTTACCCTTAGGGTCATCACACCACGCTGGTAATTGATGTGCTTCATAGGTCTTATATCTGGGGAGGATTGTCAGTTGTCTCCCTTCTTTGGAAACTTCCGGTTCCATGAAAGATAGTTCTCAGGGGGGCGGGGTGGGGCTGTTCCAGTCAGATAGTTTTCAGGTCAGTTGCAGCCCTATATGAAGTTTGATAATGTAATTTCAATTTCTGTGAAGATCCGGTTCATTATGGTTGTCACCTGGACTACATCTAGGATCAACTGAAGCCTGATCAGCTGGTCCCAGCTGTGAAGGACAATCTTCATTGAATCATTTGCTGTAAGATGTTCCACACTGCATCTTGGCCATTTGAAATGAGAGGACCCACCCTAAATCTGAGCCATGCCTTATGGTGGCAGCCTGTATAAGTGGACATGGAAGAATGAAGATTTGTTGTATGCTTGCCCTCATCTCATTGGTAATTTTATTTATCCTGCTGCTACAATGCTTTGCTTGCATTAGAATCTATGTCTCTGAATTATAATATAAAGAAATTAAACCACATGCACTGAACAACTACTAGAATTTTGCCATTTTTGGAGGAAGGAAAAGCTCTTGTCAGACTAGGTGTACCATATGCTGTGTGTTACTCTAATATATTCCCTTTGCATATAAATTTTATCAGTTCTGTTCCTCTAGAGAATTGTGACTAATAAAAATTTTATCATAATGTTGATGCTGATAGAATTGAATCTGTAGATTGCTTTTGTTAAGATAACGATTTTCACAATAGTAATCTTGGCTATCATGATCTTTCTATCTTGTGGCATCTTTTTCAATTTCTTTTTCAGTATATTAATGTTTTCACTGTACAAGTCTTTCGCTTCATTGGTTATATTTATTCCAAGATATATTATTTGAGCCTATTGAGAATTGTAAGGTTTCCATAATTTCTTTCTCAGTGAGTTTGTTATTTGTATATATAAAGGCTATTCATTTTGGGGTCACTTTTGTATCTTGCTACTTTTTTAAAATATTTATAAACTGTAAGAGTTTTCTGGAGATATCATAAATGCTGCCATCCACAAGTGAAAATATTTTGAATGCTACCTTTCCTATTTGTATCCACTTTATTGCCTTCATTAATGACATTGGTTGTATGCTTCCTTTATATTGTCTTTATTATGTTGAATAATCCATGTGTGCCTGTTTCCCCATCATTTATCATAAGTTGATAGATTTCGTCTAAAGCCTTTTCTGAATTCATTTTGCAAGTGTTATATTGAGAAATTTTGAGTGTGTTCATGAGAAATAGTGACTTACAATTTTACTTGTTTCAGTTGTGTATTTGTCTGGCTTCAATGTTCCTATAATCCTAGAAATGCTCCTTCCTTTCCCATTTTGCAAAATAGTTTCAGGAATATTGATATGACCCCTTTATTGAATGTTTGATGGAATTACATATTGAATCCCTCTGGTCTTGGGATTTTTTTTTCAGTTGTAAGACTTTTATTTTCTGTGTCTATATCACTAGTTTATATGCCATTTAAAATATTTATTTCATCTTGATTTAACTTAGGTAGGCTGGATATGTCTATAAATTCATCCATATTCTTTAGAGTTTTCTCAGTAGACAATAGGAGTTTTTACATATTTGTGTGTGTGTGTGTGTGTGTGTGTGTGTGTGTGTGTGTGTGTGTGTGATTCTCTGAATTCGTGTGTCTGTTTTATTTCTCTGTTTTAATCTCTAATTTTATGGAATTTGAATCATGTCTATCTTACATTTGTTTAGTTTGGCTAAAGATTTGTTATGCTCAAAGTACCAACTATTGTTTTGATGTATTTATATTTTATTAGTTTCAGCCCTGATTATTATCTCTTCTTGACTGTTTTTGTGAAGGTGTTAACTTATTTTGCTTTTCTAAGACTTCAGGTGTATTGTTGAATTTAGCTTGAGACATCTTCATTGTTTATTTTGTGTGTGTGTGTGTGTGTTAGTATATAGGGCTATAAATTGTACTCTCATTATTGCTTTCATGTGATTTTATTTTTATTAAATTGTGGTTTAACATTTAAAATGTTCTTTTTCATTTATTTCTTCACCTAATTTTGGTTTGATGGCTTTTTGTCTTGTCTTATTTTATTTGGTACCTTCCATAAATTTGTCATCTCTTAGTTTTTCCTTTTGTTGTTGGTTTATAGATTTAATCCATCTTGGTTGAATATAATGTGATATGTTATTTCAATATGTGCTGTAGTTTGGAGAAAGTCTATAGATCCACTGTAAAGCTGCAAGGAACACATAATATATACACAGGTAAAAATGTTCTATAGTTATATGTAAGATTATTTTGATATGTGATGTTATTTAGTGTATCTCTTTAGCTTGGTGATCTACCTTTTTGAGAGTGGGAGATTAATATTACCTGTTATCGTTGTGTTGAAGATTGATGCTTGTTTTTCTATCTTTCTTTGTTTTTTACTTTCTAAGTTTTTTTATTTACATTCCAAATCATTTCCCCTTTCCCATTTCCTCCCTCCCCGAAAGTCCCATAAGACCCCTTCCCTCCCTCTGTTCCCCATTCAACCCCCTCTTGCTTCTCTCTCCTGGCATTCCCCTACATCCAGTCTTTCCAGGACCATGGGTCTCTCCTTCCATCTTCTTGGAAATCTATTGATATGCGAATTGTGTCTAGGGTATTCTGAGATTCAGGGTTCATATCCCCTTATCAGTGACTGCAAACCATGTGTGTTCTCTTGTGATTGGGTTACCTCACTAAGGATGATATTTTTCCAGTTCTGACCATTTGCCTAGGAATTTCATGAATTCATTGTTTTTAATTGCAGAGTAGTATTCCATTGTTCCAAGTGGATCAAAGACCTCCACATAAAACCAGACACACTGAAACTAATAGAAAGGAAACTAGGGAAGAACCTTGAACATATGGGCACAGGAGAGAATTTCCTGAACAGAACTCCAATAGCTTATGCTCTAAGATCAAGAATTGACAAATGGGACCTCATAAAATTACAAAGTTTCTGTAAGTCAAAAGACACTGTCAAAAGGACAAAACGGCAACCAACTAACTGGGAAATGATCTTTACCAACCCTACATCCGACAGAGGGGTAATATCCAATATATACAAAGAACTCAAGAAGTTAGACTCCAGAGAGCCAAGTAACCCTATTAAAAAATGGGGTACAGAGCTAAACAAAGAGTTCTCACTTGAAGAATATCTAATGGCTGAGAAGCACCTAAAGAGATGTTCAACATCCTTAGTCATTAGGGAAATGCAAATCAAAACAACCCTGAGATTCCATCTCACACCAGTCAGAATGGCTAAGATCAAAAACACAGGAGACAGCAGTTGTTGGCAAGGATGTGGAGAAAGAGGAACACTCCTCCACTGCTGGTGGGATTGCAAGCTGGTACAACCACTCTGGAAAGCAGTCTGGCGGTTCCTCAGAAAACTGGGCATGACATTCCCAGAGGATCCTGCTATACCACTCCTGGGCATATACCCAGAGGCTTCCCCTGCATGCAATAAGGACACATGCTCCACTATGTTCATAGCAGCCTTATTTATAATAGCCAGAAGCTGGAAAGAACCCAGATGTCCCTCAACAGAGGAATGGATTCAGAAGATGTGGTATAAGATTGAGCCTTGTTTTAAACTTACTAGAAATTTTTTATAACATTGAGTGCTCCTATATTCGGTGAATATATATTTAGGATTTAATATTCTGCTATTGGAATTTTCCTTTCACAGGGCTAAAGCACCTCTCTTTATCTCTTCTGATTAGTTTTCATTTGATGATAAGTAGTTTAAGTTATAAAAAATGCTACCCATGCTTAGTTCTTGGATTTATTAATAATCCAATTCTTATACTTTGTTCTCAAGGCATGGCATTTTTTTCTACTTCCAATCTGTTGTTCAGTCCTTTCTCTGAAAGATTTAGTTTGAACTCAACTGACTCAATGGAGCTGACTGAGTAGAACTCAGAGGTCTGCATGCCTCTGTTTCCTGGGATTAGTGTGCTGAGATTAAAAAGACAAGTACCACCATACTTGGTCCTAAATTGCTCTATACTAGGCTGGCCTTGAACTCAGAGATCTGCTTGCCTCTGTCTTCTGGGATTGGAGGTGTGTCTGTATTCCAGCTAGATCACATAGACCAGAGCAGCCATATTGACGGATTACAATTCTTTTACATTGATAGCGGTTGGTAAATGTTCACAAAAGAAAATCAAGATAAATTGAAAGCAGAGACCCATGGCTTCTGCATTCTCACAAACCATACTCACAAATTCTTATACTCAAATAAATGCTCTGCTATCACCACGCTTAAAATTATTTCCAATTCTGGCTTGAACCTCAATTTTGAAAGTAAAGTTTACAGGCAGAACTGAGAATCTAAAGAAGTGTGTATAATACACTTCATTGTCATTCTTTGTCATTTCAATAACATAGTGTCACAATTGTCTATAAGAATGGACACAGGATCTCAGTTTAAATAATATGTGTGGGAGTTAAATAGAATGCAGAATAGGAAAAATTGACAAAGCAGTACCATTTTACTTTGTTTAAACTATTTAAACAAGCGGCCTTGGGTTTTCTTTATGTAGCAAAACCTAAAAATTATGTCTCTGATTCTTCAACTGACTTAGTTTACATTGGCTTTAAGTTTGATTGGATATTTTATTTAAAACAGATATTGTATACAAGAGGTAGCATGAACTGGGGTGAAGGAAGGAAGATATGTTGAATTTCCTATATATGTGGTATCATGCTATTTGTTGGTGTGCAATCTTCTGCATCTCATTTCTCCTTCTATGGAGATACAAACAATGATATTACATTGATTTTGTCTTTAGCAGTTAAAATACTTACAACAATGTATCTATACCATACTATGTAATATATAAATTAATTGACATTTTATTACTGCATATGGGAAAAATGATTTATCAAGGCTCAAGATGAAAGAAAAATTATAAATGATAATTAACAAGAAATAATTCATTGAATGAAAAGTTACATAAGATAGAATGATATTAGACATTATTTTTACAGAATTATGTATGAAGTAAAAATTTATGGAAATTAATAGATATGAAAATCATTCATCCACCCTTAAATTGCTCACCTGATTATAGGCAGACTGAATATGAAGTGATGATTCAATCCATAGTTGAAGTGGAAAGGCAATTCTTTTTCTAAATTTCTAAATAGATATGAAATAAGTGTTAGCATTATAATATAATTAGAGATACAATGTATATTATCTTAGACTACATCCCATTTCTCTTCTAATGATATGAAAAACACTGAAGAAACAGTTTATTATACAAATGTTTCAACGGCATGCTTGTGGGATGGATATTAAATTCCAGTAAATTATAAGTTCATGGTGAAAAAGGAGAGAAATAATAATAATTAATTAACATATAAAAATGGAATCATATTAACAAGGTCACTTATAGATATTCATAACTGTTCTTTAGGTAATAGGGATTATAAGTAATGCAATACAAATGTTGAAGAAGATTGAGTATGAAAAACCATCATGCATATATGTCTAGATTCTCTGCATAATTCTCAAGAAGGACAGTGGTTTTTAATGGGAAAAATATTTAGTTAGAGTAAGTGAAAGTAATTTCCTAATGCTATAAAGGCCAAATGCACATGTGGCTTCTTCAGTGTCTCATTTCAAATGTCATGGAGACTGTGATGACCTTGTGATCCAAGCCAGGCTTACCTGGAAACTGACCTAGCTAGAGCATCATGGATTTTATTCGATAACTTGCTTCAGAGTTCTTCCTCTATTTTGGAGAACTCAGTTGTGCAAACGTGGAGATTCACAAAATGTAGGCATATACCAAGTGTGATATGTACAGTGGATGATAAAAATCATATTTATGCCATTTTCTACTGAGTGTGTGAACAGGTAAGTGGGCCTCTGTGTCTGTATCTGTTTCTTATGTCTTTTCTTGGGATCATTTCATTCCGTTTGCCTATTTTTTCTTCTTCTGATTTGTGGCTTTTGTTTTATCTTATATTATATTTTGTTATTATTCCTCAGATATTTGCAGCCAGTAGCTTGGGTTATTTGGGGGTTCACCAACACGAAAACACAATCAATATCAGTAATGACGTCTAAACAAACAGAGGAAGGAAATGAAGAAAACTGTTCAATACATGAAAGTAGAAAAAAATGAAGGGATCTGGGCATCAGTGCTTGGGATGGTTGTTATTCTAGGTGTTGGTGTCTACTCTTGCCTTGATGGGTGGGTATCCTATTTCTTTGTTTCTGTTGCCATTTTTTAATCTTAGAAACGCATTTTGGCTGTAGGTTGCTTGATAAAGAGTGCTTCTGAGTTCCTCCTGTTAGAACTTCTTTCTACCATTGCTTCCTGACACACAGGAATAGGCCTGGACTAGAGGGGAGGGAACTGAGAAGGTCCATGGGAGGGAGGAATGTTGGGTCTTCCACAAGGATCTATGGAGTCCACAGGGAGGGCAGGAAGAGAGGCTCCTGCAGGTAGTCTGCCACAGGGCTAGGGATGAGATGGGGAAATGGGAATCAAAACAGATGAGGAAGAATGAAGATCACCTACTTGATTCCCAAGCCATTGAGGCCAGTGGGTTTCCATGGAGAGAGGAAACTGTGTTGTTGGTGGGCGAGGCAAAGGGATTGAGGAGATTTTACTTAAATCTTCCATGCTTCCCTGATGTCTTATCCAGTCTGTCAACTTTTGTCAAATATTCTTACATTTTCCATCCCACTGTCTAACCCTTCCAAGACAATGTACTTAGGAACATACATGATCTTCTACTGGGCCATTAGGTTTTCTTCAGACATACAATAAACTTTCATTGCTTGGTTTCATTAGAAGAGATGCCACAACCTCAGCAACCTTGGGTGAAGAAAGATTTTACTGGATGATTCCTCAGGCAACTCATTCCAAACCTGTTTTCTAGTTTCACCTAGCCAGATTACGTCTATCATTCAAGAAATGTTTTATATCAGTGTCTCCACAGAGTTCAGATTTTGAAATATAGTTTGAATCATAGTAAGTGTTAATAGGCAGATCTTTTCAGAGTGCTTGACTCATGTGGATGAAAATCAAAATGATGGTATCCATTTCTACAGTAAAAGTATCCCAAAGGCAGGTATTATGCACTTTTTATTGCATAAACCACAGAAGCATCTTCTCAGGGTATTTGGCTTCTTACCACACTGTAAATCTCTATGGGTTTTAAATTTTTGCATTTATAACTTTAAACCTGTGAAAAATAAATTTTTGTGGTGAACCCACAGAGTTGTTAGTAGTTTTCTTATAGCACCCATTGACTAAGACAGGATCTTATTTCTTATCTAGCTCTCAAGAGGAGTTTTATGAAATGTGTTGTTGATATAGAAGAGAAAACATCAAAATCGTATCAGTGGAGAAGTATACAGACACTAGTAAATAATATATAGTCTCTGAGAAAAATAGTTAATGAGATGTTTTAGTACATCTTGAATAATTTTAAAATAACTTTTTTTGAGTATACAAATTTGTGCAAAATTTTGCATATTCATTGGTTTAGTTCTTATTTTGTGATTATACTTTTAAATAGTTTGTTTTTAATATCTAAAGGTTGAAACTTATTCCCCATTAGAATGTTGAAGCTAAAAAACTTTTATCCTTCTAAAATTGAAGAGAAGCATTTTATTCATTTTCTGTGTGCGTTTCCTTTTCTGATAGCAAATGGGGCCTGGTTGCTACAGCAACAGATTTAGTCTCCAAGTGCAGTTGCAGTTGGACTCTCTTCTGATACTGACTCTGATGGCAACTTCTGCCTTCTGAAAGCCTGACTTTTACAACCACAGCTAATTACAAAACCTGTCTCAATTCCATTCTACTGCCCTAGAGGTTAATGCAAAAACTTGTAGCATTGAAGAAAGTGTGGGCTGTGGGAGCGAGTCTAGGGAAGAACGAGGAAAGACAAAGCAATTACATCTTAAATCCTATAGTCAAAATATTAAACTTTAAATTATCTTGAGCAGAGAGTTTTGTAAACACCTTTGGGGAATGAGGGAAAAGGTTCAGTTTACTCTTTCGCCATCGCTTTTCAACCAAGAATATTCACACTACTGGCTTTCAGGCACATATTTTATCCACTAAAAATATTACTCTTGAATCAGAAGAGGAAGTTACATCGAAAGTGTTTAGACATTTACTTCCCAACTAGATTTATCTGCCTATAGATTAACTTTGTAAAAACTTAGTATAAAGCTCCAGATTCTGCCTAATATGCTGGAAAAAAATAACTATTCAAAAGTTGTGCCTAGGCAATTTTTAAGGCAAGTACAAGTTTAGAACGTGTTGAAGTTCTTACACAAGGCACATAAGCAACACAGGTGAGCAACATTGTTTCAAAATTTAAATATATTTTAAATCATTTATGTATGTTACAATGGCATTCCTAGAAGAAGTTTTGGTTAACTATGTTTAATCAATTTGACATGTGTTTGTGAATATTTATGGATATGTTTTTCTTTATTTTTATAATTTTAGATAATGTGTCTTTATGAATATAGCCTCTTTAATATTTTAATGTTTTTAAAACTTAGAAAGCCATGACACTTTTCCAATTTTCTATGCAATAAATTTACTTTTTTTTTTCTTCCTCAATGTTTTCTGTTCCAATACCTCATCTTGGGTTTTCCTGGTGATGGTCTGTAACCAATAAGCTAAATAAATCCTTTCCTCCAAATGTTTTGTCATGGTGTCTAACACAGCAGCAGAAAGCAATTGAAAATATTGAGGAAGGAAATCGGGACTTAACATAAACGCAAAGTGAATCCCAGAGCAATTAAGATGTGTCTCTGATCATGTGTTGATAAGGCTACAGAAACATAATAGCATCACTGTACAGAGAGAAGAAACAGCTGGAGAGATGTAAAGTAGGACAGAATATGCAAAGTGTCGACGTAGCTGTCACCACCTTCAGGTATTTTCAAAGTCTGTATGAAATGTACATAGCAGTTAAGCATATTTCTGTTCATTTTTTTTATTATTTATTTTATTTTATTTTATTTTAATTTACATTCCAAATCATTTCCCCTTTCCCGTTTCCTCCCTCCCCGAAAGTCCCATAAGCCCCCTTCCCTCCCTCTTTTCTCCATTCAACCCCCTCTCCTTACTCTGTCCTGGCGTTCCCCTACATCCAGTCTTTCCAGGACCAGGGGTCTCTCCTTCCATCTTCTTAGAAATCTATTGATATGCGGATTGTGTCTAGGGTATTCCGAGATTCTGGGTCAATATCCCCTTATCAGTGACTGCATACCATGTATGTTCTTTTGTGATTGGGTTACCTCACTAAGGATGATATTTTCAAGATCTGACCATTTGCCTAGGAATTTCGTGAATTCATTGTTTTTAATTGCAGAGTAGTATTCCATTGTGTAGATATACCACATCTTCTGAATCCATTCCTCCGTTGAGGGACATCTGGGTTCTTTCCAGCTTCTGGCTATTATAAATAAGGCTGCTATGAACATAGTGGAGCATGTGTCCTTATTGCATGCAGGTAAAGCCTCTGGGTATATGCCCAGGAGTGGTATAGCCGGATCCTCCGGGAGTGTCATGCCCAGTTTTCTGAGGAACCGCCAGACTGCTTTCCAGAGTGGTTGTACCAGCTTGCAATTCCACCAGCAGTGGAGGAGTGTTCCTCTTTCTCCACATCCTCGCCAACAACTGCTGTCTCCTGTGTTTTTGATCTTAGCCATCCTGACTGGTGTGAGATGGAATCTCAGGGTTGTTTTGATTTGCATTTCCCTAATGACTAAGGATGATGAACATCTCTTTAGGTGCTTCTCAGCCATTAGATATTCTTCAGGTGAGAACACTTTGTTTAGCTCTGTACCCCATTTTTTAATAGGGTTACTTGCCTCTCTGGAGTTTAACTTCTTGAGTTCTTTGTATATATTGGATATTAGCCCTCTGTCGGATGTAAGGTTGGTAAAGATCATTTCCCAGTTAGTTGGTTGCCGCTTTGTCTTTTTGATAAATTTACTTTTGTTACCTTTAAGGATTACATTTTTGTACTATATTCTAATTTGCTTACATATTTTTATATTATTACTTTTATTTCACATGTTCTTACATAAAAGGATTTATTCTATGAAATTTGTTTTAAAGAGTAGGTTTGCTGTGTTCAAAGCTATTGGGCTTCCCAATAATTTCAAGTAGGAACAAAAACAAAAGAAACAAACAAAGCTGACATGAATAAAATATTATTTCATTATGTATGATGATACATTTCCTCATGTGAGTAAAGCAATAAATATTACCAGAATAAGAAAATTGTATAATTGGAATCTTGTATGCAAGGTAAGTATAATGTCTTACTAACATTTTCTTTTTACATGCAGTTTTTCCTTTAAAAATCTTGCATAACATATGATAATATTCTTTACTTCAGGGTTTCCTATGTCTAGACTTTATATTATCTCCACTGTATAAATTACCTATTATCAAGAAAGATAGTGACAATCAGATTTTTAACCACATAGTAGAAAAATGCATATAAAGTATTTTCTAGTATAATACACTAAATCTCTGATGGAACAGTTATCTTCACTATACATTTCTATATCATTTATAGAAATAATGATACCACTCCTGGGCATATACCCAGAGACTTTACCTGCATGCAATAAGGACACATGCTCCACTATATTCATAGCAGCCTTATTTATAATAGCCAGAAGCTGGAAAGAACCCAGATGTCCCTCAACGGAGGAATGGATTCAGAAGATGTGGTATATTTACACAATGGAATACTACTCTGCAATTAAAAACAATGAATTCACGAAATTCCTAGGCAAATGGTCAGAACTTGAAAATATCATCCTTAGTGAGGTAACCCAATCACAAAAGATCACACATGGTATGAAGTCACTGATAAGGGGATATTGACCCAGAATCTCAGAATACCCTAGACACAATCAGCATATCAATAGATTTCTAAAAAGATGGAAGGAGAGACCCCTGGTCCTGGAAAGACTGGATGTAGGGGAACGCCAGGACAGAGTAATGAGAGGGGGTTGAACGGAGAAAAGAGGGAGGGAAGGGGGCTTATGGGACTTTCGGGGAGGGAGGAAACGGGAAAGGGGAAGTGATTTGGAATGTAAATTAAAAAAATAAAATAAAATTAAATTAAAAAAAAAAAAGAAATAATGATAGACAATTCAATCACTTTAAAAATCTTTCCTTTTGTGATTGACCTCTTGGTTTTCTACTGCTCTATAACATTGTTTTGCTACTTTATTTTTCGAGAAAATTTCTTCTTGTTTCCCAGGTGACATCTAATTTGCAATCCTCTGCCGAACATGCCGGTTATGTTCTGATGTGGAACCTGACAAAAGTTATTCTTCTCAGTGACTTTTTACATTACTACTTTCTTTTGTAACCTTTTTCTAAGTGTGGAAGTTTTTCTCTTAACCCAACTAGCCCCAAAATAATTGAGACTGGACTATTATAGTTATCTAACGTGCTTTAAAGGCACAACAATTGAGCAGTATTGTTCTGTCTTAATCCTCCAAACTAATCTGGCTGCCTCCCAGTTGAAATCCTCAAGATAATTGCATTTTATGGCTTTCTCTGCTAGAGCTGCTTTCTCCTGGTGTCTCCTGGATGCTTTCCCTGTGGCTCATCCCTACTTTCTCTCCCCTGAGTGGGAGGAAGTCCTGCCCCAGTCTCTCCTATGTTCAGTCATTGGCTGATCAGCTTTTATTTATAAATCAGGAAAGAATTAGGAGCAATGTTTACCCAACATTAAGTCAGGAGATATTTAGAATAAGGATTGCAACCAGATACGGGTGCACAGAAACCAACATTCGAATTACACAGTGCGCAGTAGCATTATGCCTACACTCTGGGCCATCTAATCATCGGTTCTTGGTCATCCAAGCAGTGTCAGGTGTGGGATCTACCTTGTGGAGTGGGACGTTGGGCAGTTACTAACACAATTCGGGCTATTATTGCTCTAGCCTATTTTGCAGGCATGGCAGAGGGGATGGAGAATATCAGAACAAGGCCCTCTGAATCAACCGAGTAAAGCTCATATGAACTCATAGAGTCTGAAGTGGCAAGCATATGGTCTATAGGGGAGGGACCTGCACCAGGTCCTCTGTGTACTTATTTAGCTTTCAGTTTAGCCTTTTACTGGGGATCCCTGACTGACTGAATGAGTGGGTCTCTAATTTTTGTACCTTCCCTTGGAGCTCCTTCACTTCTGCTTTTCGCAATGTGGTGAAAATAGGATTTCCATTTTAACTATTCCAATTTTAATATGCATTTCATCGATTTAATAGAGTTCCCCTCCAGGTAGAAGGTAAATAAATGTCTGGGCATTTCACATCCCCCCTAGTGAGAAGCTTCCTAGTACTTGGTACAATCACCTGTGATTGCTGCAGTTCGTTTTATGCCGTCTCAAAGCAAAAGGACTGAAACAGAACAACTTTTGAATGCTATGTTATTTTTGGAGGATTGACATTATGCATTTAGCAGCCACTTGAAAATGTTTAGAGGTATTCCATTCATGGTCGAACACTCTGAAGTCTCTTATTCTCTGCACATTGTGAATCTCTGTTAATTCCCATCTAGAGCAGGAAGCTTCTTCTCTGATGATGGTTGAGAGATACATTGACACATGAGTATAGCAAGGTCGTAGGGATGCTTTGTAAAGCCATGTTGATTTAGTGGAATATTAGTGGATCTATGACCTGCTTAACTACAAATTCTTGGCCTCATTGACTGCCATGTGTGGGTTTCAGCTTATAGAGGATATCTTCAGTCAAATCTGGAAATGGTTGTTCACTTTGATAACATTCCTGCTACAATTTCATCAGTGCACATGACGTCAATATTGTATCTTTCAAGGGTCACAGGTGAGTTAGATTGATGATCACTTTTCTTCTCCAGTAGCATATTTAGCAACTTTCAGTACTCTGAAAGCTAGCCAGTAAGTCAATTTAGCTATGGTCTGACTCAAGTATGTGGTGTCTTCAAAAATAGGGTTTTACTGCCAAGTTCTAGAAGGTATCGAAGAACAATAGAAATAATCTGTATTGTTTAAGGGGGTTCAATGCAGTAGTCTCCTGCTATTTTGCCCAATGAATTTATGAACCTTATGAGTTTTCTGGCGGAGTCTTAACGTCTTTTGTGTATACAATGATATGATATGCAAAGATCTTTTGAATTCTTTCTTTTCTAACTGTACACAACTTTCCTTCTTTATTTGTCTTATGGCCTTAGATTAGTTTTCAGTCACTGTGTTCATGGAACAAATGAGCAGAGAGAATGAACATCTCGTTAATCTTGCTCCTGATTTAAGTAGATACATACTTAAAATTATATCCCTCTATAATTGTCTTATTTTTGTTGATTCTTTGGCTTTTGATATCAAGTCAATAATAGCTTCATAAAAAGGATTTGAAAATGTTTCTTCATTTTTCTGAATATTTCTCCAACTCTCAGAATCCCTTTGTTGCCTACAGTTCTCTATGTAAGGGTGAGGTCTTGCGATCTTTCCTATGTCCACTTTATCATGTCTATTATTGTCTTCCTTTTTCAGCTCTTATTTATGCAGTATAGTTGGTGAAACTTTATGGGTTTAGTTTCTGACATTCTTAGGGGACAGAATCTCACAACAAACTGTTTCTCTGGCTCGTTCTATCTTTCTGCCTTCTCTTATGCAATGTTCTCCAGCCTTAGATATGGAAATTGTTTTATAGATATGTTCATTGTGACTATGAATTTCAAATCATTTCAAATGATCGTGGTTTTCTGTAACGCTGTTCATCTTGTGCAGAGATCAATTTTCTTGACATGGGGGTGAGGACCACACATATCTGTGTATAAAAGAACAAATACCTAGAATGTAGTTAGGGATTAGGAAAGTGTGGCTATGCATCTCTTCTAAGAACCACAATCCACTAGCCCTGGGTAGTGGGGTAGGTTTCCAGTATTAGCCATAATTTCCCTCTTATTGACTAGACCTCTGTCCAGATAGTGGGCTATTGATTACCAACAAGATATGTTTTTTTTGTTATAATTAATTTATTTCAACCCTGGTCTTATAGCCTATTGGCAAATATTCTTTTAGGTGTAATTTGTTTTTGTTTTTCTAAGGCTTTCAAGTAGATCAATAATTAATTATCATGAGATCTCTCATGTTTTTGATGTAAAACCCTTAAGGCTGTAAACTTTCCCCATGTTCCACATATTTTCCTTTGTCACATTTTCATTTTCTTTCAATTCTAAAAACTTTTAATTTTCTTGATTTCTGTCTTGATATAACTTTTGCTCGGTAATTTGTTTTCTATGAGTTGTGTACTTACTGGGGTTTCTGTTATTTTTGAAATCCAGCTTTGTACTTTTTGTGGTCAGGTGTGATACATGATGTTATTTCAGTTTTCCTATATTTGTGAAGACTTGTGCTGTTCCCAATATGTCTTCAGTTTTGAAGAACATTCCAAGGGTTGCTGAGAAGTAAATATATTCCTTAGTGATTAAATAAAATGTTCTGTAAATGTCTGCTGGAATCACTACAGTTGTGATTTTAAGTAACTTTGAGTCTTTCTAGTTATTTTTTGTCTGTATGATCAGTGTATTGGTGAGAATTTAACATTGAAGGTACCCACTAGCAACAAGTTAGAGTCAATCTGTGATTTTATATTCAATACCATTTATTTTATGAAACCGATCATATCTATGATTGGCATGTAAATGTTTAGAATGACAGCATTGTATTGTTGGCTTTTTCCTTCAGTGAGTATACAGTGTTTTTCCCTGTTGAGAAATATTGATTTGCAACCAGTTTTGTCAAACAAAAAATAGCTACCTTTATTTGTTTCTTAGTTCCATTTGCTTCAAATAACTTTTTCCAAATTTTTACTTTAAAAGTTTTACCATTTTAAAGTTGATGGCTAATAAGTTTCTTGGAGGCAGACAAAAAGATGGGCCTGTTTTGTATTATAATCTGTTAGTCTATGTCTTTTATTGGGGAATTATGACCATTAATATTGCGTGTTAAACAATGTCTATACATTTCTGTCATACTCTTGTTTGTAGTCTTGCTATCTTAGAATTCTTTTGCTTAATTGTTCTGGATATTGTATTTCTTGCACCCTAGAATATTTTCTTCAGTCTTCCTTCTAGAGTATGCTGTAGATCTGGCTTAATGGAAATAAAACCTTTAATTCTGTATATATTTATTTGGATTTTTTAAATTAGGCATTCTCATTGACAAAATGATCCACTTCTCTTACTTTGTCCATCTTCTATTTGACCCAATCTGTTAGTGACATGTTTCTATAACCTTCTTCTTTGAATTTCTTAGATGTTCATTTTGAATTTTATTTTATTTTAGTTGTTCTTCACAAGTCCTTGTATGCTATAAAATTCGTATCTTGAAAGTTATAGTCATGGTTTTATTCAGACGTTAGTGTTTTCACTGTCTTCATTTAGGTAGGCATTTATTGATATTACCTTAGAGTTTCTTGAGCATATTTATAGCTGCTCCTTTTAGTCCACAGTCTTGTGCATCAGCAAAATTGCTTTCTCAGGAGACATACTGTCTTGACTATTGTTGTTTGTGCTTTTGTGTTAACACTTGGTCCTCTGGATTCGGGTTGGTGGTGGTGTTTCTTAGTATGGTTATTTGTTCTTGTCTTTGCTGCATGAGTGTTTAAATATTTCATTGCTGTTACCTAATTTATTAGGTTGTTCAATTTTCAATTCTTAGACCAATCTGGGTTCCACAATTTGACCCCATATGTTACTAGAGGCTAGTTGTAGGTAGGTGGGGTGGTTAATAGGTATTCAGGTGGGTGGGTAGGTCCAGTGGGCCCACTCACTCTGGGGCTCCCTTGTTGAAGTTCTGTCACTCTGGAGCCCATGCTCATAAGGGTGGCTGATAAGGCAAGCAGATGGCAGAGAGAGATGGGGGAGGAGTAAATTCTCTTTGCTGGTCTCTACTTAGTTTGGATTCTAGTTCTGGTTCCAGTGGTCCTTTAGTCTAGAGATGGATGAAGCAGCTGATAGGTGGGCAGGCTGATATCCTGGTACTGGGGGAGGGGTTTCTGGCTGTAGTTCCAGTTTGGACTCCACAGGACTGTGTGTCTGAGAAGTGGATGAGGTGTATATAACTTATTTTACTTTATTAATTTTTTTCCAACAGAATTTCCTAGAGATCTTTTACATGTTTTCAAATAAAGACAGATAGCAAGGCATATCGTTATATACACAATTTATTGATAAACACATTGAACAGGGAATAAGATATATCACACTCCCAAGTTGTTGATATTGTCATTATTAACATGAACTTATCCAGATTGGATTCTGAAAAGTGTCATTTTAAATTTCAACAAATGTGAAAATATTAAGTAGTTTGGAGTGTGATTGTTTTTCATTATATGTATCTGCATAAATGAGTGTGTGTATGTGGTATATATAGGCATGTGGGTGCAGGTGGCCTTTTATACCAGTAGGTGTTGGATTCTTTAAGGTGGCATTACAGGCAATCATGAGCTGTTTCATGGGTACTGGAAATTTCATCTTGGTCTTCTCCAAGGGCAATATGATAGAGCTCTCAATAGTAGAGTCACTTTGCCTACCTGAGTTAGGTATTATTTATAAGTATAAATTCATGACACCAAGAGACAAACATGTGAGCTGATAACTTCTAATACTGTCAGAGAGCTTTAAAATAAAATAAGCATACATAGTCATAAAATCATAAGCCTTATGAAAGTACAGTACAGAATTTCTTTTGACTGAAATGTTGTAATAATTTCTATTTTAGAGCTATTTCAGTTAAACTTTTTATCTTTATATTGTATTATTGTTGTTCTGTGAGAGAACAAGCCATACCTCACTAATCAACTTTTCTATTAGTTAGAGCCAAAACATTTACTTTTTTTTACAATTTTACTTATTTTTTTAATTGAAATAATATTGGATCTCCTTTTCCTTTCCTGTCATTTATAGGACCTGTTTAGGCCACTGTATTGTTGAAATTTCACAGGTACAGATTTCCTAGCATAGAAAGCATGGAAAACGTTATCTTTTGGTAGACAAATACAGAGTTTGATATTTTGATTTGAAACTAAAAGCTCTCACATGTCAGTAACAGTATAGAGGTAGAGTACATAATTGACATCAGAAGAGTCTAATTAGACATCTCAAAGCTCAGAACTTTACAGTATCAGCACAGGTACTAGGACGATGTGACAACATTGCCCACATCCTTCTTGTCTCCATTAATAACTTGTGATTATATTTATGTCACTTCAAAATACTCTGAGGCTCATCCAGACTTAAGTCTTAACTTTACATGAAACAAAATTATAATAGTAGCTTTTTAATACATTTCTGTATTAAAAAAAAAGATGTGTCATTCAATATCAAGTCTACTAGCTTCATAGAAAAGCAACACTTGAGGATTATGACCAGCTCCTGGTCTGCATCTTTGGTTCACATTATTAGTTCTTCAGTGGTCAGATCTTCTTAGTTAACTGTCCAAAATATGCATTAAAAAGAAGACAGAATAATTTTAAAGTGATGCTGGGACAATCTGTATGCAAACCTGCAGAATCAAACTATATCTTTATTTTTCACCCTCTACATAAAAAGAACACCAAATAGCTGTGTCTATTACCTATGTCAAGGATCTGAACCAACAGATTTCTTTTATACTGAAAATAGATTTTTTTCTCTTATAATAATCCCAATCACAGTTTCTCCTCCCTTCATTCCTCCCATCTTCTTCCCACTCCCTTCTTCCCCAGATCCACTCCACCTCCATTTCCTCTTCAGAAAACAGCAGATCTCTAAGAGACAACAGCCAAAGAGGAAACAAGAATCAATGAGAGAAAGAAAAAGCCTCATATCCCAGTAGGAAGGAGAGTCCCAAGAACAGGCAAACGAATCAGAGACACACCTGCTCCCACAAAACCACCAAGCTAACTGCCATACCATGTAGTTGGTCTAGAGGCATGCAGACCCTGAGCTTGCCACTTTAGTATCTGTGAGCCCATGTAAGCCCTGCTTAGCTGATTTGGTAGGCCATATGGTACTGCTGTCCTTTATCTTTCCTGACTCCTACAATCCAATCTTTCCAGTCCTTCTTCACTGGGGTTCCCTGATCTCTAAGGGAGAGGGATCCAATACAGACTTCCAATTTAGATTCTCTACTTAATGTTTCCCTGTGGGTCTTTCACCCTCTGCTTTCTACTCCCAAAGGCACCCATCTATGAGTATAGCAGAATATCAATTGAATTCATTTCACAATTTTTTTGCCAGTCATGTTTGGTTCTATCCCAGATCTTTGGCCTGGCCAGTCTAAGCTTCATAGCTACCCAGGCAGTGTAGGTATGAGCTCTCTTGTGGCATTGGCCTCAAAGTGAAACCCAATATTAACTGGCTATTCCCATAAGTTCTGAACTGCCATCTTGCAAGCAGGAAAGACTGTAGGTGGAGAGTTTTGTTTATACAGGAAGAGAAATCTGGATACTAACCCAATTTGATGATTTTCAAATAATGTTTTGTAATTAACTTATTCTTATTAATTTTTTCATATGTTTTAATAGAGTTAATTCTCCTCCCCAACCCTCCTGAAGTCTTCCTGACCATTCTATCCATACAACTTTATTTCTCTCACTCTTGTTGTGAAGGTATCCACCAGACAATAGTACTTAACACAGGTTTCAGCCAATAGAAGTCTTTATAGGTCAGCTGGTGACTACATGGGATGTTCAGGACTGAAGTATAGTTCTGACAATTTCACATGGTAGACTTTTAAACTCCAAATCCTGGGTTGATAATCCTCAGTTAGCGAAAACAGTTATACATAAGTCAAAAAAAAAAAAAAGCACGGTTAGTACATTTATGCACTTTTTCAGAACTCTGAACTACAGACTTTGATGGATTAGAACTTTGCTCTTCTTGCTGGTGCTGCTGCCTACATGCTGGCTTCCAAGGCCTGAATGGCGCTTCCATCATGGTGGCAGCAATATTAAGGTCAGGGGGCTGTCTACGTCTGGGACCTGTTACACTCTTTCAAAAAATTACACTCAAATCAAGAACGAAAAATCAAAATAAATATTAATCCAAACTAAAAATTAGATTAGAAAATTTCTTAAAGTTATTGGCATATGTAGATGCTGCACATCTGACATGATCTTGTTTATTTTCAGTACCAACTTGAGTTTTGTTTTCCTTGTAAATTCTATGAACTGAAAACACAACATAAGCAAAATGGTCATGCATTGTCAAGAGAACAAGACATGGGAGTATATGTCTTGGTATCAAACCCATTCATACTAAAATAATCGATACAGTGAAATAAGCCAGGATTTGTATGGTCAAAGAATGTATGGCAATTTCAGAAATCTTTATGTTAGTGTAAAAGCTAAAAATAGAAATGAAAACTCTAAAACAAATGTTACATTATAAACATGGCCTTTTATCCCCAAATGGAAACATAATTTCTTCTGTTGCCATCATTGAAGCTTTAAAATTTTTCTTAAGTATTTGGGGGTTGAAATTATGAAAAACGATGTGGCAAGTAGACTCATCTTAAACAGTATATAATCAACACAATTTTTGTTTTTAGATTCAGAAATCATCCTAAAAAGCTGTATAGTATGTGATCAATAAAAGTAAATGGCTATAGTTATATCTGGTTTATTCTTTCTTAAAATATTACTTTTTAAAATTGATCTTTAAAAAGGCACTTACAAATGTAATCCTCAAGTTGCTGTCATGGCATGAAACATTTATGACCCTATCTCCATTGTTAGTAGGCAATTTCATTTTGATTGACTTCATATGTGTATGTATTTAAGGAAGCTTCTACTGTACCATATTTCCATATGATCCCTCAAATGACTCTTAGTTCCTCCCTCTCCTCATTTGACCCTCCCATTATAGTCTACCCATCCTATTAAGCTATCATTATTTATTTGATTTCCCTTTCCTAGGGAAATCTATTCCTCTTCCTAGTCTCATGCTCTACAACTAACCTCTGTGACTCTACATATCATATCTTTCTTATCATTGATTTAACAGATAATACGCCCATATTTGTCTTTATGGGTCTGAGTTATTTCATATAAGGCAATATTTGCTATTTACTTGTGAATTTCATTTTGTTTAAGGCTGAATAAGAGTACATTGTGTAACCATGCCACATTTTTATCCATTCATCCATTTACAGACATCTAAGTCCTTTCCAATTTCTGATGATTGTGAATGAGGCAGCTATGAACATGATTGAATTGTATGTCTGTAGCAGAATGAAGCATCATCTGGGTCTAGGTATATGTACAATGTGGTATAGCTGGATCTTGAGGTAGATTGATTACCAGCGTCCTGAGGACCATCTCCCCTTCCATGATTTTCTAGTTGCTGTTCAAGTTTGCACCCCCATGAGCAATGGATGAATGTTCCCCTTACTCCACATTCTTGCCATCATGAACTGTCATTTGTCTTACTGGTCATGGACACTATGATTGGTATAAAATAAAATCTCAAAGTAATTTTGCTTTGTGTGTCTCTGATACCTAACGACAATGTTGAATCTTTTCTTAAGTACTTCTCAGTCATTTATTGTTCCCTTTTATTTTTTGGATTCTCTTAAACCAACTACCTAGCCTATGACACTCTGTGTGGCTTGCTCTGTACCTCTCTGCTCTACTGCATTCTACCCTGTTCCCTGCACATCTGCTGGCAAATCTACACCTCTGGATTCTTCTTGAGAGGCCCTATCTCTGCCTGGAAGTTCTGCCTTCCACTTCCTGCCCAGCTATTGGTTATCAGTTCTTTATTAAAGCCAATCAGATAAAATCCTAGATTGCCTTAGACAGGTGAGGAAGGAGTGAATGTTTATAAAATATGAGAGGAGTGACAGGTGCTGGACCATTCGCTCTTTGCTGGTAAAGTATTTGAATACACAGCGGTGCAACTACAAACTGTGTATCCCAATTAAATGCTTTGGGTTTCTCACTGTTAGGCTGTTGTTGGCTATGGGTTTTCTGTAAACTTCTTTATTATGTTGAGTTATGCCACTTATATTCTGAATGTTTTTGCAAATTTTATCAAGAAGATATGTTGGGTTTTGTCATATACCTTTTCTTTAATGACATGAACATGAAGTTTTTTTCTGTTTGTTTATATGGTGGTTTACATTTATTGATTTATGTATATTGGATCATTCCTGTGTCTCTGAAATGAATCCTACTTGATCATGGTCCTTTTGATCTGTTTTTTTGATTTGATTTGCAAGTATTTTATTGAGAATTTTTCTATTGCTGAGTGTATTGTGTCCTACTTTATCTCTTCTGATAAGTTTTGGTTTGAAGTCTATTTTGTCAAATATTAAAGTAGCTACACCAGTGTACGTCTTAGGTTCAGTGTTTGGAATATTTTTTCCATCCTCTGACCCTGAGGTTATGTCTGTCTTTGTTAAGGTATTATCTTGAATGAAGTATAAGGATGGTTCCTGTTTTCTAATCCAGTATGTTAGTCTCTGAATTTTATTGTGGAATTGAGATCATTGATGTTGAGAGTTATTAATGAACAGTTTTTGTTGATATCCATTACCTTTTGTGTGTGTGTGTGTGCTCTGCCCTCTTTTGATTTGCTTATCTTATATTTTTTATTCCTTGTGTTTTCTAAGGTATCATTATCCTCTTAAGGTTAACGTTCACACCAAAAGTAATGCTTATGATTTAAAGTGTTTTGGAAATTAAATTGATGTCCTAGAAATATCCGAAGATGTATGTATAAAAGTAACTATGAAAGGCTTTTTTAATTAAAAATGTTATTTTATAATAAGAAATAAAACATCATTCATATAATTAAGACACTGAGAATATTATCTAAAAAATGTCTCATGGATATAAGCCTCCACTGTAATGCTGACTTCTCTATCATATTATATTTACTCATAAGGTAGCTAAGGTTAATAAATAATGAAAAACTAATTTTCTGATTTAATATTGTATTGTAATGAATTGATGCTAAATTGCTACTACAGAGTTCTATGCAGCACACTTTTATAAATAGAAAACACCTGGATCTGAAGACAGAAAGAAATGATTTCTCTGTATCATCTTTAAACATTTTAGTATAGACTTAGGCAGATGGTTTCTTTGATTGGCAATTTGAAGAGTTTATAAACATGGGAAATTTATAAAAATAGTCACCCATAAAGTGCTAGAGAGCCTTTTTCTTTTTTCCTATTTTCCCCCTCTGTATTTTATTCAAACTCGGAAGAATAAAATTGAAAAAGTGAAAGTTGTTTTATCTTTATATAACTTACATAAGCTTAAGCTTGCTTGATTCTGGAAAACACCCCTCCCTCCCCTGCAGAAGAGGGGAGGAAAGGTTTTAGGAGTCTTAGAACTTGGAGAATATCAAGAGAAAATGGTTTACCAAACCATCCAAGCTGGGCTTACATGGGCTCATAGACACTAAAGTGGTAATCACAGGGCCTGCCTGCATGGTCCTCTGCACAGATGTTGCAGCTGTTAGCTTGGCATTTGTGGAACACCTAACTATATGAGCAAATATGTCTCTGACTCTTTTGCCTGCTCTTGGGACTCTTTTGCTCCTATTGGGTTGCCTAGTGTAGCCTCAATATCAGTGGTTTTGCCTTTTCTTATTGTATCTTGTTTTGTCCTGTTTGGTTGTTGTCTCTTGGATGTCTGCTCTTTTCTGAAGAGAGACTAGATCTGGAAGAAGGGTAGGTATAGGGAAGAACTAGAAAGAGTGGAGGGAGGGTAAACTGTGGTCAGGATGTATTGTATGAAGGAAGAATCTATTTTCAATAAAAATAATTTAAAAATCAGTTATATATTTCTAACACAATGATATCACAATAGCTTCATTAAACAGTTTTCTTCAAGCCAGTTTATACCTCACCTAGAGACTGTATCTGAATGTCTAAGTTCTCACAATAAGCAACATAGTTTATCAACGGTTAGAACAGAATGGTAAAGCTTGTAGACTGAAAGATCTCCACTTACCACGGTATAAACACTAGCTTACTCTCAGAACAATCATTCAAACGAATTTTATTTGTGAGTGTGAAAATGTATAGAATAATTATGCTTAGTTATAGTTTGAGAAGTAAAGGGATGAGAATAAAAAATTTAACTGTTGTTAATTTACTGATCAGAAGTATTTCAATTGCTGGTACATTATCTTTAAGGTTTTTGTTCCTGAATTTTAACTAAGCTTTTCAGAATAATGCTATATATGTGATATATATCTATCAATATATATATATATCACATATATAGCATATATATATCATATTTATCCAACTGTGAACCACAAATATTCAGCAACATTTTATTTCTACTAGATAGGCAAAGAAAGATCATAATAATTTTCTGGACAAAACAATATGAAGCATGTACAATGTATTATGTAAGTCTTTATGTATAAAAATATGAAGTATCTAAGAAAGAGTAAGTTTTTTTCTCAAAATTATTGAACAAAAAAATCTTTGACTCAAAAATAACATATCCCAGTCAGCCATAACTATAGAATGCAATAATCTAACATATATTGCTTAAATTTTGGAATACTAAAGGTTAAACATTAATAAAAGTCCTTTATGGTAGCAAGACAGATATAATATGTTCAAAATTTATCTGAAGAGAAAATATAAACGCATCTTAAAATGTTTTGTGTTTAGCTTTAAAATTGTTCTTATTAGTGGTGGCAAGACAGTTCATTGGGTTAAAGTGTTTTCTACCAAGTATGCTGACAAGTTTAATACCCAAGTTCCTCTCCATGAGAAAATAAGTGACTCCCACATGTAGTTCTCTGACCTTCTTCATTATAAGCAGCTAAAGGGAAAGAAAAATGCTTAATAAGCAGGCTCTATAACAAAAGAAATAACAATGTTTGTATAAATGGTAAGTGGGCCTCTCCTGTGGGTTTGACACATAGAGACATAACAACAGGGAATAATGTTAGGGATTACACAGTCATCCATGATTTTATGATTCTTAAAACAAATAAAAATACTAGTGGCTCATTTCTTTAAATGTATCAATTGAAAATATTTTCATCCAACTTTAACTAATAAGTCAGAAAGATGGATTTATAGATTTTTGTCTCTATATCTCAATCAATCGCATTTAGAGTCTCATCATGTTACAAGTCAATGTTAAAATGACTCAAAAGGCACACGGGGATGCAAAGGAGGAAATGTATACAGGTCTTATGCAAAATGGAATTGAGAGAATATTGAGATAAAGAAGAGATGTTCTGAGCATATTTCTATATTTCAAAAAATAGCATTCAGAAATCTACAATAAAAATTTCCTTGCAAATTTTAGAAATAAAAAGCTAAGGATTTAAATAAGGTTCACAAACATAATTGCAAATACATATGACTTGAGTATAGATTTACACATTCTAATTGTCTTTAAGATGACATGATAATTACATGATCTATCAAAAATATCAAAATGTTCATATTTTAAATATTTTAGGAAGGTATTAAACACTATAAAAGTTTGACACTTGAAAAATTCATAATACCAAATTAATATGTGGTTATAAACTTCTTTATAAAAGATTTTGGTATATATTTTAGCTCTTCAAAATATTCTCCTAGAATCATTTGAAAAGCTAATAACTATTTAATTATGATGAATAACAAAAAATAATTAATGCATGTTCTGCTGTGAAATGTGAGAGTAAATTATTTTATAATTATAAAAACCTCTCAGCCTTCAAATATTAAGTTAAAAATTCAGACATGCTGACATTACTCTGTTCTGTAAGAAAGATTCTTATGAAGCAATAACTCATGCACTCACCAATTTCTTCAGTTTAAGAATTAAATAATATAAAACTTAATTATGAAGTTTATATGCTATTGTGCCCTCTAGAAAAGCAAACAAAATTACACCTAAACATTATTTTTATAAAATAATCAGGCCCAGGTTGGTTTTTAATCCTGAACATAGTTGACTGTATTAGGAAAAATTAATTTGTTGTAACTGATGCTTGATTTATTATTTATAAGTGAAAGAAAGTATAAAATGGGTCAAAGACTCTTACCTTTTATGATTAGCTTCATTTTATGACTGCTCATGGGAAAATACTACAACTATAGTGTGATGGTTAAATCACTCCTATAGGCTCAAGTATTTCAATGTTTGGTAGCAGTTGGTGCATCTCTGGGAAGAATTAGGAGGGGTAGCCTAGTTGGGGGAGGTGTGCCAATTGGAGTCAGTTTTGAGATTTAAGAAGCCCATACCATTCTCAGTAAATCTCTGTCTCTGTATCTCTCTGTCTCTATGTCTCTCTCTGTCTCTATGTCTCTCCCTGTCTCTGTTTCTCAGTCTCCCTCTGTCTGTCTCTGTGTCTCTGTGTCTGTATCTGTCTGCCTCTCTCTCTCTCTCTCTCTCTCTCTCTCTCTCTCTCTCTCTCTCTCTCTCTCCTTCAGGTTGTTGTTTTTACCTGAAACTTTTCACCTACTGCTCCAGTTCCTGAAATATAAAAGCTAAATATGGGCTTTTTTTAAAAAATAAAACCAAGTAATTCATAAGGCTGTGTATTTCATTTCTCATCATTATAGGAAGCAAGTAAAACAGAACTGCCTCACTTTTAGCAAACCCAATTTTGTTCGTCTGTTAAGTTGATGACAATTAGATATTCCTCTTATAATTGTGAATTAGCAATTAATAGAAGAAAAAAATTAGTGTAGTCCACAACATAAAATTCAATTATATGAGTCTAACTTTCTGTGGTCACTTATAAGAATGAATGTCCAAATCCTGATATTATCGACCCTTGAAGGAGCAGAAGAAAATGCATTTTACGTTGTAAAATGTTTATTATTTTCAGAATTTTGTACATGAGTACTACATCTATCTACACCTATACTACTTCTGCTCCTCCCTTCAATTCTGTTTTATGTCCCCTACTTCCTCCCTAATTCATGATCTCTATGATCATTAGACACTTAAGACACTCACAGACACTGCCACAAGTCAGGTTTAAGGATGGAGCTGAGAGTCAAAGAAAGTGCCTGTGACTCCATAGATCAAGTTACACTAATATTTACTCATAAGCAACAATGAACAAATATCAAGAGAAAAGGGATCACACTTATACACACTCACACACACTCTTACCTCTGGTCTGGTAAGTGTGGTAGCTTAGTTCTGGAAACACAGGCAAGGCCATTTACCTTTCCTCACTGTGCTTTGGATCCCTGCTGGAGACTTGGTCCAGAGTTGGGGTGCCTGGAATTGGTGGGCTGGCTCCGGGAATGAGCTAGTCTCAACACAAAGTCTTCGTTGGATTTCTCAGGAATGAGCCAAACCTTAGCTTCAGGGTTTTTAAGTCTCTTTCAGCTCAGGCCTACAGCACTATATCTGACACTAGGCTTATCATCTCCACACACACTCTCAGACTTGGTCTTCATGGTATCTTTTTAGTCAATTAAAATTGAGGTGTTCGCAGAGTCAGGGCGCTTCTCTTTATCACGTTTCACACTCATACACTCTGGGCTGGGTTACATTTGTAATTTCTATTACGTTGCTTACATTTATTTCTTAAAGACACACACACACACACACACACACACACACCCTATTAAGTCTATTAAGCATTTCTCATATGTACACATGCAGAGTTAACCTTTTATGCATCAGTACACTGATCGTGTCTAATTTCATCCAATACCTTCTTACATTCATAAATTAGTTTTACTCTTGAATAGCATTGTGACAACTGCCAATGTTATAAAAATCCTGACTGTACAACATTTGTATAATAAATTGTATAACGATGAAATACAAATCCTAAAATACATAAATGGACAATTGTTTAGATCAAAATACCCCTAAATTTTCTGAACTTAAGTTGACAATTATAAGTGTATATAAACAATATATATTTTCCTAAGTTCACATTTCATAATTATATTTTAAAATATACAAAGAAAACTTGGTAAATCAAAGTAGAAAAATAATTACTTATTTTAAAAAGAATATGCAGCCGGGCAGTGGTGGCGCACGCCTTTAATCCCAGCACTTGGGAGGCAGAGGGAGGAGGATTTCTGAGTTCGAGGCCAGCCTGGTCTACAAAGTCAGTTCCAGGACAGCCAGAGCTACACAGAGAAACCCTGTCTCGAAAAAAAATAATAAAATAAAAAGAATATGCAACATGTCAAAGAAATATTCAATGGCTTTAGGAGGAAGGATGATGCTTACTTGTAACATGTAACAAGGCCCAACAGCTAAGATTAGTTTGATCTGACAAAATATCACTACATGTTTAATAACAAAAATATTCAATGGCCAGAGAATATGATATCAACATTTTAAACATTTTGATCCTTCTTTTAATTGATCAGATCTGGGAAACAGAGGGAATAAATTTGATTTACGCTTCTTCGCTGTGGAATATTTGTGCTTCATTGACCTTGATGGCTATTGAGAACCATAGATAAGTAAATGAATTGGAAATGCAAAGGAACATTTAGCTGGGAGATGAAGCACAAGGACGTAGGCACTTTCTTGAAGCTATCAGTTATGAGTAATTAGCCTCACATGAAGGTACAAGTATAACTTGGGCTATCTCAAAGGAGCCTCTCAAGGTCGTTGTTGCAACTATGCAGACATCTCCATGGTGAATGAATATAGACACTATAGTTAGAGCCTCAGATTTGTGTTCCATCCCTACCACTCACTGCTGGACTATCCTAAGCAAAGCAACAAATTTCTATGCATTATAACCTCAAAGATAAAATTGGCATTTTCATAAAAAAAGCTCTACTGAATTTCAGTGCACATATAAAATACCTGCAAAGTCTATGCATCAGTATACAGAATAGCTTATCTTAAATACATATTAGTATTTCAACAGATATTTAAATGTAAACCAAAGTAAATTTCTATAATTTATATGTATTATATTATATACTATGTATTAATTATATATTATTATACATAATATAGTATATATCTTATATAATTTATATTTTTATATATAAAATATTAACACAATATGCTTCTGTATTTTCTGAACTTCCTTTTCTTAGACATCTTTTAGACAATATTTTCTTTTACAGATTTTACAGTGTTGGGATTAATCTTTAGCAGTTCTGTACTTATAATACAGATTAAAAACCAGTGTTTTTACCTTTTCTAATTATTTAGAATTTCTTTACACTCAATTAAGTCAACAACTGAGTAATTTCCTTTGGTAATAGACTTAATCAATCACAGAACTCCTGTCTAACTACTGTTAATGTGTTATTAACAGTAAATTTTGGAGAATTTATTGTTATCTGGGAATTTGGGTGATGAATGTATATGTCAAAATGACACTACTTTTATCCTCTTAATTAAGTTGATGCTTGTTTTTTTCATTTAAATACATGGTAGCTGTAACACTGCCAGAAAGGAATATAATAATTGTACCAACAATATAAAAATTGATGTTTTTAATAATAGTACCCTACTTTGCTCTAAGTTGAGGGAAAAAAATTGGCAATAAACAGAAACTTATCTTCTATTTCTCAATTTATATTAAACAAATCCTGAATTATGCAAACTTTGCCAGAGATACTATCTTTCTATGAGAAAAAGAGACCTTTCTGATGGCTAGTACACTGACATCTCTTTTCAGAGAAGTGATATAACACATCTAATGATCTTTGACATTCTTTCTATATTTGTTGTACAAATTGATTCCATGTAAAATTTAAGAAATGTATATCTAAACTTAATAGACACATTTAGGTTATATTAACCAGAATTTTAATGTGATCCATGGTCATATTAAGTCTGTATCATGTTTTAAATTGTTGTGTATCAAGAGCAGATCTACACTGTAAATCATTACATTTTACAACCACTGGTTGGTATATCATGCCCTGGTGAATATTTTGAGTATCTTCTTTCATTTAATCCTAACAAACATATCTCAAGTGTTTATTCAACACGTATTCAAATACTTAATTAATGAAGAAAATAATTTAATCTTGAAAAAGTAAATAAATATATCTTAGTTTCAGATTTAAAGCTGGTAGAACTTTAAGAGATTCAGTCACTACAAATTCAAGATACAGCAAAGTCAATGAATGCTCTTCCATAATACTGTTTCTTAGACGCTTGCCTTTCACTTCTAAGATTTCTGATCATGGAAATGGTGTGAAAGGAAAATAGTAATCTATAGTTATGTATCTATGTAATCTTACATATCAGGACAGGAGTGACCATGTGCATCATGCACAACTTTGGTCATAAATTATGTAAGACAGGTTTCACAAAAATTCTCATAGTGGCAGTGTGCTTGCCTAAGTGGCTGTGTTTTACGAAAACACTTATTGTCACCTTCCTTTTCTAGCCACAAGTAGCATCAGCACACAGGTGAAGCATCTTTTTCCCCTCAATTCTCACCACTGTCTGTTGCCTTAGAGATCTTTTAATGTCTGTCATTCTCCTTAGCAGAAGCCTATCTGGGAGTCCTATTCTAGTTTGAAAATCGCAGCTTTCTGAACACATTTCTACATTACTGTTTTTTAATTGACATACTCTGAACTGAATTTTGTACTGACATATCTCTTTACATTCTCTCCTTTCATGACCACTGAAGTCATTTTACCATGTAAGCTACAACAGAGAAAATTAAGATAAGCATTAACATTCAACAATTGTATATGCATATTTAGAAAAAGTTATATATATATCTTGTATATATGTATACATATATAATATTGTATATATGCATACATATGTACATGTGTACATATGTATATATGTAAATGTGTATATGTGTATATACGTATATACATATGTGTATATATATTATTGTATTGTTGTACTGATGTATTGCTAGAAGTACAAACTGAAATAAGGACAGGATAGACTGATGGCTTCATGTTCTCTTCCATAAATTGCACATACACACACACACACACACACACACACACACACAGACACACACACACAGACACACACACACACACACAAAGCATATTTTCTACCATACTGTTTTCTAATATACTGTTAGTAAAAACAGTATATTTACCATCCCCCAAGAACTTTCCCTGCCAAAATCCACTGCCCTCTGTGTAGACAAAAAACATCAAGCAGCAATTGGACAGGAGAAGAATGACATTGAAGCAGATTTCCAGCAACAGCAGCTTTAAAGAACTGCAGAAAGTTTTCAAACAGTTCAATGTTGAACAGAAATGCAAAGCGAGATTTGCTGTCTATCCACTACCACAGGCAAAGGATGGGAAGCCCTCTGTACTCTAATGGCTATTGGATTAATTTGCACAGAACAATAATTCATATCAAATTTTCTATGTCAGCAATCTGCCTCAGAACATGGCATTGTCTTCATTGCTTTGCCCCTGTAGCTGCAATATTAAAGGAGAAGACAGATGGGACTTCTGCATGGGTGCTGGGTTTTACATGAAAACCACTGAAGTTCTCTGGAAGATTAATTACAGAATGTATGCTATGTAACAGAAAGCTTCCCTGCCTTGAAAATGCCAATTTTTCAGTGCATCCACAAAAGATGACTACTTTTTAATCACTCCATGGGAAGTCAGGAGCTCTGGTTTGTCCCATGAAAAAACAATAGAAATATAAATTTATGTTAGCATTTGGTTCAATTTTCAACCCAGTGCCCTCTCTTTGGGATTATAAGAAACACATAATAGATATTTGGGACCAGATCAAAATAAATGGAAGGTGTATAGTGTGATCTGTCTCATGAACTCCTCTTTCCAGATAGATGTATTAACTGATCAAGGAAAAAAATGACAAGTTTCTTTCAAAGGATCAGTTACTCACTGATAAACTCAGGCTGCCTGCACAGAAAAGAAAATCCCTCTTCTTTTTATCATGACTTGTTCTTCACTGCAACTTTCATTGCTGACTATATTAGCCAAAATGCAAAATATCTGAATGCATGCAAACCTTCAGACAAGAGAATATCACCAGGATCATAAAACTTCAAATAAACAGAATTGCTGAGAAAAAATGCAAAACATTGGATTTCTTCTCAAAAGAACCTTTTCCTGAGGTTTAATCACTTTTCTAAATAAATATATCAAGCCTTCAAAAATACCCCAGTATAGTCATTATAGAACCTTTCTAAAAATAAATGAAAGGAATTCAAATGGAATCAGTGTATAATGGTGGAAATAGTGTCACAACTTATGACATAGAGTAAAATCTTTAGTGTTTGGAATGAGATGCATCTTGTTGAGTCATTGGCCAGAGAGGATCCATAGATTCCTCCAAAGATCACAGAAAATCACCTAAGTTATTCATTACTCTCAGTAACCTGATTACAAGACCTTGTTGCTGAAGGCACAAATTGTTTAGTTATTGGCCATAGAGAAATCAGTCTGGTGCCCAACTATAGCTCCGTCACTAGTCACTAGAGTTCATGGTGCTGGAAGGTACTTTGAATGCTATCAGATGTAATCATTCATGTTACTTAGCTAGAAACTGCGACCTACAACAATGGCCTGTCTGCAAGAAATACAAGCACAACAGTGGGGTAAATGATTTATGGGAGTAACCAAACACCTTATAATTGTATTTAAGGCCCATTCCATGAGCTGGAAACCTTAACTGATGTGGCTACAGTAGCCAAGGACTTAGACCACATAGGCCATAGGCCATTAGGGGGAAACTTACTATTCTGATAAATAAGCAAAGCAACAAAATAACTCCTAATGACATATTGCTATATTCATAGAGTAGATTCTCACTGGCTACTCAACAGAGATGCTTCTTACAGTGGAGAGTAATTAACACAGAGACCCATAACCGAGCCATGTGCAGTGAGTGAGATGCTTTTGCCAAACTGTTCCTCTCAAGATGCCAGATCTACCTATCAGCAGGTGATTCATGAAGATTGTAAGAGCCAGAGATACTAGCTGTCTAGTATCTCTCCAAGGGAAGAGCATTGTGCAGATGCAAGAGGACTGATACACACATGAACTGACAGAGACTGGGACAACGTGCCAACATGCGCAAGATCTGCCAAGGTTAAGACCAGAAAAGAATGATAGCAGGGTGTAGAAGGAGTGAATACCACTCCTCACTAAGGAGCTGTTTGCCATGGAAACCAGCTGGCAAGGGGAATATCAGTTTTTCCCCCAATGGAATATCACTAAGAATATTAACCAGAATCTAGCAGCCAGGGTGGGCCCCGTGTCCAGGAGTAGTAGGTAATCAACAACTTACTTCATTTCATGTGTGTGTGTGTGTGTGTGTGTGTGTATGAACTTTTGTTTTACTTTATATATTCATTTATTTATTTTTATTCATTTATTTACTTACTTAAGATTGGGTTTTTCTGTGTAGCCCTGGTTGTCCTGGAACTTGTTCAATATGGTCTTGAGCTCATAGAGAGCCACCAGTCTCTGCCTCCCGAAGGCTGAAATTAAAGGCCTACACGGTAACAGATCAACTTTTTATTTTTGTCTATCTACTTTTTATTTATTTATTTATTTATTTATTTATTTATTTATTCATTCATTCATTTGATTTTTTTTGCTTATTTTGCTTTTGTTTTGCTTTGTTTTGGGAAAGCGAGGAAGACTGAGACAGAGAATGATGCTAATGTTGTATGGGAGGAAAGTGGGAAGGATAGGAGAGGAGTTGGGGGAAGAGAAAGAATATGATCAAAATACATTGTATAAAAATTAAATGGAGTATAAATTAATGTTAAATACCAGTGATATGTAAATACCCAACTCACTTTAAGTTTGACAATAAGACGTATTAAGATGTCTTAACCAAATAACCCACAGAACAAAGCAAACTAGGGCATTCCCCTAGAGAATCCGACAAATGTCATTTTAATTAACATTTTTATACAAAATTTGTCTACCTACTCTCTTTTTATAAAATAGACTTTATTAATTTAAGACAACACTAATATGATCATTGAGCAAGTAAATAATACATGAAATCAGCTCTCTGTTTTATATATATATATCATTTGCAAATGATTGTGGTCTAGATAAAGTGACTATGGTCTAGATAAAAATGTCATCCTCAAAATAATAAATTAGTCTAGTTTACTTAAAAAAACATTTTCTCTTCACTATTGTTCACTGACTTATAAAATTATTGTTTGTTTTTGCTATTTGAAGAAAATATTTCCATCTGCCATGTCTAGATATGGGAACAAACTGCTAATTAGTGTGGCTGAAATCCACAGACTATGTAGAAGGATTCGAAGCAGAGTGTTTGTTGCAGCATTTTTCCAAATCTCTGATTGATGATTCTAGTCCACGTTTCTTCACCTGAGATCCCTAAAATAACTATGAAGACAGTAAGAAATAAATTGTTCAAGGAAAGCTCCACCAAATAAGAAAAAGGTTGAATGAACCGCACCAGCATTTCTTACCTGCAACAAAAAAGTAGTATTTTTCTAAAATACAGTTGCATTATTATATCACAGTTCCTCATTTGTTTATGATATAGGAAAACTAAAGGTTATGGTCCATGTTCGATAGGGGTGTAGGTCTGGATTCAACATTCACTGAAATCCTGATGGAGAAAACACTAGGAAATATTGGTAATAATTGTAGTTGTGATAGTGACTTTTGATTATCAACTTGATTGGAGTTTGAATCCGTGTGGAAACAAACCTGTAATAATGTCAGTGAGAGATTTTCTAGACTAGAGTAGTTGAGACAGATGGTATCCATCTATGACCTGAGGCCATGGAGCAAATAGAGAGCAGAAAGGGAGCTGAGTTACAGAAGCCATCTCTGATTCTGAAAGGTAGATGCATTATGACCAGCTGCCTCCCATTTCTTCTGCTATGATTTTCCTATTGTAATGGATAGTCCCACCAAATTATGAGTCAGAATGACCCCTTCCTCACTGAGGATGCTTAGGAGTTCTTTAGTTAAGTAATATTGGCTTGCTATAAATGTAACTGGTAAAGGGAGTCAAGTGGTTAAGTGTTTTCAGATGAGCTGATAATGGAACAAAAGGAAAACATCAAATGAGAAATGGAAAATAAATTATTAGAATACAACTATACTGGATGGTTTTGTGTGTCAACTTGACACAAGCTGGAGTTATCACAGAGAAAGGAGCTTCAGTTGGGGAAGTACCTCCATGAGATCCACCTGCGAGGCATTTTCTCAGTTGGCTATAAAGGTGGGAGGGCCCCTTGTGGGTGGTACCATCCCTGGACTGGTAGTCTTGAATTCTATAAGAAAGCAGGCTGAGCAAGCCAGGGGAAGCAAGCCAGTAAGAAACATCCCTCCATGGCTTCTGCATCAGTTCCTGCTTCCTGACCTGCTTGAGTTTCCAGTCCTGACTTCCTTTAGTAATGAACAGCAGCATGGAAGTTTAAGCTGAATAAACCCTTTCCTCCCCAACTTGCTTCTTGGTCATGATGTTTGTGCAGGAATAGAAACCCTGACTAAGAAAACGACTAATTTTGTATACACTTTAATAATTGTTCAGAACTTCAAGTTCAGTGTGGTGTGGGAAAAAAATGATAGTCTAGGAGGAATAACTATTGGAATTTTAAATGTATTCTTTGCTTATAGTGTCATGTCATGTATTTATAAACCTATGATGTGACTTGTGACAATCTCCCTGAAACAATTTCTTAGTTTAACTGCTACATTTGGAAGCAGCAGAACAGTATTTGCTTAATATTAATTGCTCATGTAATAAATAACAGATATGCAGTGGCATGTTCTTAGTGCTTATTTCCTATTAATGATTGTTCCTAGTGTGACGACATTATTGAACTATAAACAAAAGGGTTCTTCTTTAATCAAAAACTTAATGCTTTATTACAGTCATTTAGAGAACATTTTTCAAATGCAAATGACCCTTGATATTATTGTATACATACAGAAAGTGATTATATGAGGGGCAAAAATATTTTCTTTTAAAACCCTTGCATGTGGCTCAGATTCCACTGAAACAAAGGACAAATTAATGTCATTAAGTGCAAGACATAGTGAATTATACTGTATGTGGAGGGAATACAATTTGCCAGAACAATTTAATGGTAATCCAGATGAAAACTTTGGAATGATGTCTGGGGACAATGGAGACATTTGGCAGATATATCATCATTTCGACTACACAGTGATGCTTTACTAATCCAAATGTTAAAAAGGCATACAAGAGAGTGGAAAGGAAATATCAGTTATCGGGCCTTTTCTATATCATGAGTTTCAATGGATCCCCTGTGTACACTATGCTGTTATACCATTAGTTTTAATAGAATTTGAGAAGAGAAAGCATTTGTATTACAACTGTTCTGAAGTAGAAATAGGATATGCCTTCCCATCCCAAAAATCAGTGTTTTAAGTTCTGCCTTACCAATTCAAATGATTTACCTAAGGTGGGGAAAATGTCTCATAGGTTTAACCAGGCCTTTTATTTAGGTCTTAGTTAATTCTGAATACAATCAAGTTGACAACCAGGAATAGCCATCACATACTGTGTGAGGCATTTTTAACACTGGATGTATATCTCAAAACAAGGATAACTCTCTTAAGTGATCTAAGAATGCTAGTATGAAGATACATCACAACTTGACAGTAACATAACAGAGTTGTTTGAAGGAAAATAAATAGTAAAATAACAATATATTCTACTTCTTAAGGTACTTAAATTGTACTAACCATTTACCTGAATCATTTCCTAAAATTCCTTAAACTAACTCATGAGAAAAGCATTGTTATCTTTAATTGTATACAATGAAACAGACCAAAATTCATGTCTATAATATACTTAATAATTTTATGTGAACTACCAAAATCTTGAAACAGTTTCATTTACTTCACTTCTTTTTTTTCCATGAATTTCTGCCTATTTTCCTATATTTCTGACTAATGATCAAGTCTCTGAAGTTTAAAATAAATAGAAAGAGTAATTGAAAAACAGATGTGCTTACAAAATATCCTTACAATTATTTTCTGGAGGTGAGAAAAATTGAGATCACCTACTTTCATAATCAAGTAATTTAAATCATGCACTACTTTTGGAATGTGCTAACTACAGAGAAAGAGGTCTTCCAGATTCTGAGTGTGATGACCAAACAGATATATAGATGCTTAAATCTAAAACATAATATGACACTATTGGGCATATATCAAGTACTTTCGGAATTTAAAAAAATGATATATTATCAGAAATTAAATTGATATTCACAGAAATTAAAGCAGATTTTTATGAATAATGATGGTTTAAAGCTGTTTTTAACTCTTGGTTTAAAAGTGATTTTAGCTCCAGAGATTTTAAAATGTTCTATGTGATTTTAAAACGAAGTCTTACTGCTATAAGTTACCTAAATAGTATTTTGACAGTGTCATATAAAATAGGCAAGTTTTACAAACCAGGAGATCTGTTGGGCAGAGATAAGATTTGTTTTGTCTATTGTGGAAGTCTTCATTCTAAAGATATGGTATAAGTAGTATAAGTGAATAAAAAATTGACACACTCATATACATGCATGTAAAAAAATACATAAATCATCTTGAGGAAATTAGATATTGTGATCCATGACCACTTAGACTCTAGGTCCTAGAGGAATTTGGAACACATCATCTTAAGTGAATTAAACTAGACATGGAGAAAAAAAATCCACTTTGTTCTTAATTATATGCAATCTAAAAAATAGTCTCCACACTGAAGTAATCTCTATAGATACAGCTGTGAGTATGAAGGAGCAGAGATGGGGGTACCAGCTCACATACACCCTTTGGGGACAGTATTGTAGGTATCCCTACTCTCATAATGTTGAGGTTTGCAATTATCTCAATGAGCAAATAGCAGAATGCAGTATTAGGAGTCATATTTTAATCTTCAAAGAAGTAATATATATTAAATACAAAATATGATGCCCACATACCTGAGAGCCCACAAGCCACACAGTGCAGAAATAGAAGTGTCACTGGTGAACTGTGAGTATGACAATTTGCATGGTCTAGCCACTCTGGTGGTGGTGGTGGGGGGGTGTTAGCTGGAGATTATTTGTGAGTGTATATGCTTCTGGTTTTATTCCAACAAGCAACCATGGTCCACTTAGTCTAGAGAAAAACAGAGTCCTCATCATTGCTTTGATTTCATTCTGGTTTATAAAAGGAAAACAGGAATGCTATTTATTCCGAACCCTTCTGCCAGTGTGCTGTCATTGTGCAGGCTTCTTACTTGTAACTACTCAAGAGCGTTGATCTGTTCAAAGCAAGCTGTCAATATATCTACTTGCTTGCTTGTTCCTTCCTACACATCACCCTATGTCATTCTAGTACTTACAGGCAAATGTTATGCTTTTCATGTTTAATGGTTATAGCTGCCTGTTTGACTGCCTGTGTCTAGGGGCAAGTGTAGGGTTGATGAAATGAAATGTTTGACAAGTTCTGAGTCAAAGGAGCAATGTTAATTCAGGCTAAGCCATCACTGACAGCAAGAGAGGCAGGAAAACATTCACAGAAGCAGCGTAAGTTTTTAAAGAAACACTCAGTAGTTTTCATGTGTTAAGACCATGTAAATATTTATTAAAATAAGTTCAATGTTATATGTTTAGAATGTTTGATACTTTAAAAGAAAAATATAATAGACAAAGACTATAATAATATTTAAGAAAAATATATAATTGTCACCAAGGTCTTTATTTTGTTAAACAAATTTTCTATGATTGTAAGAATAAATTTATGTAGCAATATAAGGAATAATCCATTTTTATTATATGTGGTAAAACCAGATACTATCATCACAAGTAACTAAATAAGCTGTTACCAAAATGATTAGCATTCATATTTAAATGTATATTTTTATTCAATAGATGTCTTTATATTATGTAAATCCCTGAAAAGAAAAAAAGTAGTTAATGACTTTAGAATACTTAAAAGTCATATACATCCACGAGTACACAGGCAGAAACACAACCTAAATACATGTACATAAATATATTCTCAAGTGAGAAGATAGTATAAAGCAAGATTCTTGAATTTAATCATGTATTAAGATCTTAACACACACACTTGACTGGTCAAAATGAGATATAAGGCCAGACCCATTAAGGGAGAAGCCTTTGGAGTTTTCAGTTATTGGAGGGAATCCTTTCTAAAAATGTTTCATGGGAAACTGCTGCTGCTGCTCTTCTTGTAACATAGTTATTGTTGGACAGGATAACTCAGGTTATTTCAATTAAAAATCACCCAATCAGTGTTGGACACCGCATCTGTGTACAACAACTTATTTATCAGAATACTTATGTCTGTATGATCATTTCAAATAACAATTTTGTATCTAGTGAATTATGTACAAAATTCTAGGTAATTGTAATGGCTTTATAGGAAATATTAGATATTCTTTTTCTAAGGATGTATGAATGGTATTTTTTTTAATGAATATAATCTTCATTTACATTTCAAATGCTAAAACATTTCCCGGTTTCCCCCCTCCCTGAAAACTCCCAACCCCTCCTCTCACCCCCCGCCTCCAAGTATATGCCCCTCTACCTAACCCACTCCCACCTCCCCCCACCCATTTCCCTTTGTTGAGGCATCTAATTGAACCTTCACCAGACCAAGGTTCTCTCCTCCCACTGATGCCCGACAAGGCATTCCTCTGCCACATTTTTGGCTGGAACCATGTGTGCCACTTGGTCGATGGTTTAGTCCCTGGGAGTCCTGGGGCATCTAGGTGGCTGACATCTTTGTCCTTCTCATGGGGCTGTAAACCCCTTCAGCTCCTCTGGACTGCCCTTCAACTCCTCTGTTGGGGACCCCACGCCCAGTCCAATGCTTGGCTGCTAGCAACTACCTTTGTATGTGTAAGACTCTGACAGGTCCCCTCCGGAGACGACCATGACATGCTCCTTTTGGTATGTGCTTCTTGCCATCCATAATAGTGTTGGGGTTTGGTGACTCTTTATAGGATGAATTCCCAGGTAGGGCAGTCTCTGTGTGGCCTTTCCTTCAGTCTCTGCTCCACACTTTGCCTCCTTTATTGCTCCTTTGAATATTTTGTTCCCTTTCTCAGAGGAACCAAAGCACCTCCATTTCAGTCCTCCTTCTTCTTGAGCTTCCTGTGGTCTGTGAATTGTAACTTGTTTATTTTGAGCTTTTGGGCTAACATCCACTTATCAGTGAGTGCATACCATGTGTGTTCTATTGTGATTGGGTCACCTCGCTCAGGATGACACTTTATAGTTCCATCCATTTGCCTAAGAATTTCATGAATTCATTGTTTTTAAGAGCTGAATAGTACTCCATTGTGTATATATACCACAATTTCTGTATCCATGCCTCTGTTGAAGGACATCTGGGTTCTTTCCAGCTTCTGGCTATTATAAATAAGGTTGCTATGAGCATAGTGGAGCATATGTCCTTATTGAATGTTGGAGCATCTTCCGGATGCCCAGGAGTAGTATAGCTGGGTCCTCAGGTAGTACAATGTCTAATTTTCTGAGGAACCAACAAACTGATTTCCAGAGTGATTTTACCAGCTTGCAATCCCACCAAAAATGGAGAAGTGTTCCTCTTTCCCCACATCCCCTCCAGCATCTGCTGTCCCCTGAGTTTTTCATCTAAGCCTTTCTGACCAGTGTGAGGTGAAATCTCAGTGTCGTTTTGATTTGCATTTCCCTGATAACTGAGGATGCTGAACATTTCTTTAGGTGCTTCAGCACCATTCAAGTTTCCTCAGTTGAGAATCCCCTGTTTAGCTCTGTACCCCATATTTTAATAGGGTTATTTGACTCTCTGGAGTCTAACTTCTTGAGTTCTTTGTATACATTGGATATTAGCCCTCTATCAGATGTGGGATTGGTAAAGATCTGTATGACAAGAACTTCAAGCCTCTGAAGAAAGAAATCAAAGAAGATCTCAGAAGATGGAAAGATCTCTCCTGCTCATGGATTGGCAGGATTAATATAGTAAAAATGACCATCTTGCCAAAAGGAATCTACAGATTCAATGCAATCCCCATCAAAATCCCAAATCCATTCTTCATAGATCTAGAAAGAGCAACTCTCAAATTCATCTGGAATAACAAAAAAACCAGGATAGCAAAAACTATTCTACACAACAAAAGATCTCCTGGGGGAAATCACCATCTGTAGTGGCTATTCCTGGTTGTCAACTTGACTAAATCTGGAATGAACTAAACAAGAATTGGAAGGCTCACCTATAATCCTAATCTGGAGGCTCAGAGATACAAGTTTCTGACCTGGAGATCTTGATGCATAGTGACTATGAATTCCAGAAGATTCAGATTAGGGGATCTCTGAGTTCAAGGTCATCTGGGATTAAAGTCGTGGTGGCACACGCCTTTAATCTGAGTCACACCCTCTGCTGGAGACCTATATAAAGACATTGGAAGAAGGAAGATTTCACTCTGGCTTTTCCTGGCCTGCCTCATGGGACTGAGCAACTGCTAGATCCTCGGACTTCCATCCACAAGTACTGCTGACTATTGTTGGGGAGTTGAACTACAAGCTGTAAGTCATCGACAAATTTCCCAACTATAGGGACTACCCATACATTCTGTGACTCTAGAGAACCCTGACTAATACACCATCCCTGATCTCAAGCTCTACTACAAAGCAATAGTGATAAAAACTGTTTGGGATTGGTACAGAGACAGGCAGGAAGATCAATGGAATAGAATTGAAGACCCAGAAAAGAACCCACACACCTACCATCACTTGATATTTGACAAAGAAGCTTAAAACATCCAGTGGAAGAAAACATAGCATTTTTAACAAATGGTGCTGGATCAACTGGAGGTCAACATGCAGAAAAATGCAAATCGACCCATTCTTATCTCCTTGTGCAAAGCTCAAGTCCAAGTGGATCAAGAGCCTACATATAAAACCAGACACACTGAAGCTTGTAGAGTAGAAAGTGGGGAAGAATCTTGAACACAGGGACACAGGGGGAAGTTTCCTGAATAGAACACCAATGGCTTATGCTCTAAGAACAAAAATTGACAAATGAGACCTCATAAAACTGCAAAACTTCTTTAAGGCTAAGGACACTGTCAATGGGACAAAACAGCAACCAACAAATTGGGAAAAGATCTTTACCAATCCTACATCTGATGAATGGTGTTAAGAGTTTAAATTTGTTACTTTTCAAGCTATTGAGGATGGTAGTTCTATTCTTAGGGTAAAATATTTTATGTGAGACTGAGTTATGGCAAATAGGTAGAGTAAGCTAAATATTTGAGAATAATGCAAAGACTGATTGGCTTTTGTGAATAGGTAGTGAAATATTTTCACCAGAATGAAAAAGATAAATGTGTGTTAGCTAATTCCTATTTTTTTCTTCCTTTATGGTTGTGTTTTCAATAAGGTACTATCCCACCTTTTCATTTTGAAAACTATCATGAATAGTGTGCTTGTAAAGAAGTTTGTTTGATTTGGCATAAGAGGCCAAACATCAAAAGAAGATCTATACTTCAGATAACCTAATTTGAACAACATTCTTTGAACAACATTCAAAATGTGTACAGATATATTTTTAAGTGTTAACTTAAAAGAAAAATTGCCAGTCAAATAAAACTGGTACAGAAATTAAAATAAATGACAAAATACCACGATGATCTGAGTGGTTTAAAAAAATTGCAAAGCAGCATCTAATCTTAGAGCCTAAAGAGTTCAACATGCAGTGCTAAATTGGCTAGTTTACAAACTGTAATGTTAGACAAAAATTTACGGCCTCTCTCTCCTGTTAGTTGGTTGCACATCTGGCTGTAATACAAGAAGCCAATTTAGATGTCCATGCCTTAAGATTACTGATAGATAGGCTTGTCTTGTTTAGAGTAAAACATTGATCAGATTCAGCCTCTAGGGCTGCTGAACATCTCATGCCAGTGAATGCATTTGCTGACATTGTTCTTAACAAGGTAAATATGCACTCTAAAAGTCAAGGTAAAAATGAGTTTGAAATATAAAGAAGTCTACTCCAGTAGGCTTATAAGAAACCATGGCCTGTCAAGATGCAGAGTCCCTTTATTGCCTAATTTAACATGTATCTCTATACTATCAAGGGAAATTTGCATTAACAACCCATTGAGTGAAAGTTTCAGAAAAAAATGTATTAATCAAACAAGAGTATAAAAGAATTAAAGTACCAGATACCTGGTTTCCTACAGTTGTTGATAAATAATAACAGGATAAAAAGGGAAATTAAGTTACCAACATTGTCTTTCTTATTGTTGTTGCTCATATATCACACCTTATCATTTGGCACATGAATGCAAGGAAGAGATGTTTGTTTAGGTGGTGTGTGTGACTGTGAGTGTGTGTGTGTATGGGTGTGTGTGCACGCACGTGTGTGCAGGTTTGTATTCATATGGATGTCAGAAGTTCACATCCTCTATAGCTCCCTGTTTCAGTTTTTAGGGCAGGGTCTCACAATGAGCACTAATTTAACCAAATTTAGAAAGGTGATAGGGGACTAAATTTTCAGAATCCATCAGTTTCCAATGCCCCAACTTAAACATCACCTCAGTGTTAGCATTGCAGTCTATTTTATTATATTCAGCTTTTACAAGAGAGAGAGATAGATAGATAGATAGATAGATAGAGAGAGAGAGAGAGAGAGAGAGGGGGGGGGAACGGATGGAGGGAGAAAAAAGACTGAGAGACTGAGAGTGAGAGAGAGGGAGGGAGGGAGGGAGGAAAGGGAGTAAGCAGATTTCTGAGTTCCAGGACTGTCTGGGACAGAACAAGTTTCAAATCTAGGCATGGTGGTACACATCTTTAATCTGGGCCATACCTTCTGCTGGAAGCCTATGTAAGGACATTGGAAGAAGGAAGACTCATCCGTTTGCAATATTTGCACTTATTTGCCAGCACATCTGTTGGAAACTACTTATTCAGGATTCCAGCTTATATAGAAGTTCAGCTAAACTTAGCCTCTTGGGACTGAGCAGTTACTCAATTCTTGAATTTTGATATATACATATCAAGAGATATATATTCTGTTGATGTGTGTGTGTGTGTGTGTGTATGTGTGTGTGTGTGTGTGTGTGTCAAAAGAAAAGGGGAGACTTTGGTCTTGAATGGGAATAGAAGAAAGCATTTGAGAAGTCAGAAAAAAGGGGCATGGGAAAGGTTGGAAGGAAGAAAGGAAAGGAGGAAATGATTTGATTTTAAATGTTTTTAAAAGTTGAAAATTATCTTGCTTTTGAAATGTGACTGATTTCATGAAAGTACTTATACAATTACAAAACTTGATGCATTTTAAAAAGCAATCTTTAGATAGTAATATATGAATAAAATGTAGTAACCTCAAAGTTTACCAGTGATTTAATGCAGAAATTGTGGCGATATTCCTATTTATTACGTGAACTCTTCTGAGTAAGCATAGTAAGAATGAGTTGCTGTTTTCTCTTGCAATTTAAAAAATGAGAAACTCTGGTTGACTCTTATGAAATGATAAATCTTTGACTTTGAATTAGTGTATTGAGAAGCACACAGGGATATTTCTACATTGTCATATGGAAAAGATTCACACAAATATGGCCAATGCAGTGCATGCTCATGGCCAATACTCAACAGACACGCAGAACTTGCTCATGACCACTAAAGCTAAACACTGCCCTGGCAGATAAGTCATAATAAGTTCTGAACCATTTACCTGGATCAGTTACTTCATAATTTTAAGGTTGGAGGAGTCTTATCTAATATTAAGAAAGTCTCCTTTAACTTATGTTAGCATGTTCATAGGATGTGCCTACCTCCATGATTTCCTTTATGTATGGGGAAATGGGTTTAAAATTTCTTATAGCAAATACAAAGTATCTTTAGGACTGAAAGGAAAAATATAATTAAAGCAATGTTCCATTTTGGAGCAATTAAAATCAGTTAGATTTTTTTTTTATTTGTAGTCATTGTTGGAAAATGAAATAGCATCATAAATCAACACTTTGGTACTAAATGGGAAAAGTAGATCATCACATGGACAGTCACTTTGTTATGCATCATGCCACACATGCTACACCAGAGGATCTATGTAGGCATAATGTTATTGTATATGGTATAAAGTTTATCCTTGTGTTTTTTCAATGCTGATTTCTCTGCCCTCAAAGCTTGTTTCAGTTCAGACATGATATTGTAATGCTATGTCAAGAATCTCCTGTCTCAAGTTTGTGTAAACTATGCTTTCCATTTACTCTCTGCCATATCAATAAAAGCTGATCACCCAGTAACTGGGCAGAAGAGAGAGTAGGGCAGGATTTCTGACAGCCTGGGGACAGAAAGAGAGAGACTAGTAGGAGACTGAGCCACAGGATGGAAGAAAGGAGACATTATGAGAGTTCAGCTAGGGAGTGGAAGGTCCTAAATACAATTATGGAGTTTTTGGCTGTGAGGTAGACAGATTAGTTTAGAGGATTAAAATAGATCAATAACTGCCTAGGTATTGCTGCAACTCTGGATTGAATAAATCTTGGCCTCTCTTTATCATTATTAGGGTATTGGCTAAGATAGAGAACAGCCGTTGTATTAATTTACTGCATATATTTATATTAAAAATTACCATTACAGACCTGTCCTGCATATAAAATTCTAATATAGGGGAATGCCAGGACAGAGAAGCAAAAGGGGGTTGAATGGGGAAAAGAGGGGGGGAAGGGGGCTTATGGGACTTTCAGGGAGGGAGGAAACGGGAAAGGGGAAATGATTTGGAATGTAAATAAAAAAACTTAGAAAATAAAAAAAAGAAAAAATATAGCATAGAATAGATATAAGTATATTTATTGCTGGAAAAAAAATAAAATTCTAATATATAAGCCAGTTTCCCTGAGTCAGTACTCCTCCTCTAAGCAGTGTCTCTGGAATGCTTACTGTGGTATTTGATTAGTACCTGTGCTTTAAATGCAAATGTGGGTTATATAATGTATTGATTTATTCTAGAAGGACTAGTACGTCCTTATCTTGTCACGCTATCAAATTTCCTTATTGAAGACGTTTTCTTCACAGAGGCACCTTTTCCTCTATGCCAAGATTTCAACAACTTCAAAAGCTTTAAAGCTAGCTGTAATGTCAAATAGGATGCATTCATTTTTCCAACAATTACCTCTCCATTGATTTCCATTTAAGTATCACAGTTTCTCCATTGACTTGCTTTGTGTGTGATGAAGTAGTGGGTTGTCTTTAGTGTCCGTTTATTCTTTTTCCTTTTTCAATAATAAATTAAAATTCTATTGTAAAACACTTGTAAATAAAAAGGTAACACCCAGTAGTATGAGACAGACCAAAGTCTATACATCTCAATGAACTTCCATAAAATTAGAAAAGCCATTCTGCATTCTGAAGTTTCACCCTGGAATTGAATTTAGACTTTCACTGTCAATTGCATTTTTGTAATCCTTTTTTGAGAGTTTGTTTATTCCAATGATTGATCTTATGAATATAGTTCATTTAAGACTTTTGTTTTTACTTTTCTTTAATTTTTGAGATTATGATATAATTACAGCCTTTCACCCTTGGCTCTCTTCCCTCCAAACACTACCATATAAATTGAGACTACCATGAAAACCAGTGTTAGGATTTTACAATAGCTTGTGTGGACAATGAAACAAGAACAGAACTTAGGTTGTCTTGTACTTTGTGGTTCTCAGGCTCCACCACACAATTCTATTATGTGCTTAAGTTTTAAAAATGTTTTAAAATTTCCCTGTACAAGAAAGGCATGCTGGTTTGAATGAGAAGGTTCTCCATAGGCTAATATATTTGAAAGCTTGTTCCTCAGTTGGCGAACTGTTTAGGCAGGATTAGGAGGTGAGGCCTTATTGGAGGAGTTTTGTCACTGGCATTGGGATTTGAGTTTTCTTTTTCTTTCTTTTCTGTAAATTGATTTATTTATTTTAAACTCCAGATTTTATGCCCCTCCAGGTTCACCCCTGACTGTTCCACATCCCCTACCTCCTCCCTGCCCCCCTGTCTCCACAAGGATGTCCCCAACCCCCACCCCACCAGACCTCTAAACTCCCTGGGGCCTCCAATCTTTTGAGGGTTAGGTGCATCCTCTCCAACTAAACCCAGATCTGGCAGTCCTCTGCTGTTATATGTGTTGGTGGCTTCATATCAGCTGATGTATGTTGCCTGGTTGGTGATCCACTGTCTGGGAGATCTTGGGGGTCCAGGTTAATTGAGACTGCTGGTCCTCCTACCTGGTTACCTCCTCTTCAGCTTCTTCCAGCTTTCCGCTAATTCAACCACAGAGGTCAGCAGCTTCTGTCCATTGGGTGCAAATATCTGCATCTGACTCTTTCAGATGCTTGTTATGTCTTTCAGAGGGCAGCCATGATAGGTCCCTTTTTGTGAGTGTTCCATAGCCTGCATAATAGTGTCAGGTCTTGGGGCCTCCCATTAAGCTGGATCCCACTTTGGCCCTGGTGCTGAATTTTTTAAAGCTCAGAAAGGGCCAAGCCTAGTCCCCCTCTCTATAAACCTACTACCTGAGGATCAGGATGTAAACCTCAACTACTGTTCCAGTGCCATGCCTGCTGGCTGGCTGTTATGTTACTGCCATCACGATCTTGGACTAATTCTATGAAACTGTAAGCAATTCTCTAGTTAAATGATTACTTTTATAAGTTTCCTTAGTCGTGGCATTTTTGCCATGGCAACTAAAATACATGACTATAGTAAATATTATTAAAAATCCTTTCATGGAGTTTCTTTCCCACCTTAGACCATTCATGTTTCTGGATGAAAGACACACAGCATTTATATTTTTAAATATTCCTTAGGTAGCAAAGGATCTGGGCAATGGCTACCCTCCATGCTGTTAGAATCTACCTTCCTATCAATAGCTCCATTATTACTTTATGATGTTTTATCTCATCTGCACTTAGCGCCAATTAGGAAGCCCTCTGGGCCCTGTTCCTTTGGCCCTTAGAGTTCATGGTGTCCTCCCTCCCTCCCTCTCTCCCTCCCTCCCTCCCTCCCTCCCTCCTCCTCCTCTCTCCTCCTCCTCCTCCTCCTCCTCCTCCTCTTCTTCTCTCTCTCTCTCTCTCTCTCTCTCTCTCTCTCTCTCTCTCTCTCTCTCTCTCTCTCTCTCTCTCTCTCTCTCTCCTGTATGCTCTTTTCTATCACATGGCCACTTCTTTCTTCTTTATTTTAATTTTTATTAGATATTGGCTTTATTTACATTTCAAATGTTAACCCCTTTCCACGTTACCCCACCAAAAACCCCTATTCCCATTCCCCCTCCCCAATTTCCTGACTTGCATTCCCTTATTCTGGGGAATCGAGTCTTCACAGGACCAATGGCCTCTTCTCTCACTGATATCTGAAATGGTCATCTTCTGTTACATATGTGGATGGAACTGTGGGTCCCTCCATGTGTACTCTTTGGTTGGTGGTTTAGTTCCTGGGAGCTCTGGGGGTACTAGTTGGTACATATTATTGTTTCTCCCATGGAGCTGCAAACCTCTTCAGCTCCTTGGGTCCTCTCTCTATCTGCTCCACTGTGGACCCTATTCTCATTCTATTGGTTGGCTGTGAACCATGGGTGTTTTGATCAACTTTCCAATAAGGATCAAAGTATCTACACTTGGTCTTCCTTCATCTTGAGCTTCATGTGATCTGTGAGTTTTATCTGGGGTATTCCAAGCTTTTGGGCTAATATCTACTTATCAGCGATTGTATACCATGTGTGTTCTTTTGTGATTGGGTTACTTCACTCAGGATGATAGTTTCTAGCTCCATCCATTTGCCTAAGAATTTTATGAATTCATTGTTTTTAATAGCTGAATAGTACTCCATTGTATAAATGTACCACATTTTCTGTATCCATTCCTCTGTTGAGGGACATCTGGGTTCTTTCCAGCTTCTGACTATGATAAATAAGGCTGTTATGAACATAGTGAAGCATATGTCCTTATTACATGTTAGAGCATCTTCCGGGTAGAAGGATACAAATTGATCCATTCTTATCTCCCTGTACAAAGCTTAAGTCCAAGTGGATCCAGGACCTTCACATAAAACTAGATACACTGACTCTAATAAAAGAGAAATTGGGGAAGAACCTGGAACACATGGGCACAGAGGAAAATTTCCTGAATAGAACACCAATAGCTTATGCTCTAAGATCAAGAATCGACAAATGGGATCTCATAAAATTGCAAAGCTTCTTCTGTAAGGCAAAGGACAATGTCAACAAGACAAAATGACAGCCAAGAGATTGGGAAAAGATCTTTATCAATCCTACATCAGATAGAGGGCTAATATCCAATATGTACAAAGAACTCAAGAAGTTAGACTCCAGAGAACCATATAACCCTATTAAAAATGGAGTACAGAGCTAAACAAAGAATTCTCAACTGAAGAATACTGGATGGCTGAGAAATACCTGAAAAAATGTTCAACATCCTTAATCATCAGGGAAATGCAAATCAAAACAACTCTGAGATTCTACCTCAAACCAGTCAGAATGGACAAGATCAAAAACTCAGGGGACAGCAAATGTTGGAGAGGATGTGGAGAAAGAGGAACAGTTCTCCATTGCTGGTGGGATTGCAAGCCGGTAAAACTACTCTGGAAATCAGTTTGGCAGTTCCTCAAAAAACTGGATATAGTACTACCTGAGGACCCAGCTTCTTTCTTCTTTCTTGTGGTGCTTTTTTCTGCAAGTCCTTGGAACCCAAACATCATCTGTGTCTATTCTGCCCAGCTATTGGTTATTGGCATTTTTATTCACCAATCAGAATTAACTTGCAGGTAACATCCCAGGGACTACATGCAGACTTCAGGACTTGGAGGCCCACTTAGCATTACAATAGACAGTAAAAGACAAAACCTCAACACATATAAACATTTCTTTGCAGAGTATTTATTTCACTGGTTCCAATGAGGCAAATCAATGCTTCCAGTTTGCTACCCGTATTGGTCAAGAAAAGTAGAAGTCATAGGAACCCATTGCAGATAAAGATGTCAAGGGCTTGCTCAGACCTTCATATAAATGTTGCTAACTGTCATGCCAGATGAAACTAATGTTGTTAATTTTGTTGCTGTTATTGTTGTTATTGTTTGAAGAGATTATCCTAGATCACCTAGGTGTGCTCAATATAATCACAAAACTTTTTAGTAATGGAAGAAAGGAAACAGTGAAAGATTGAAATGAGGAGGCTGCAGGGGGCTTTGGAAGATACTATGCTAAGAATGTGGGTGACCCCTAAAAGAAGTAAAAGAAAACTGTGGAAATGATTTCTTTACTAGCACCCATAGAGGGAATGGGACCCTGTGATACATTGTCTTCGGTGGTAGAAAACATTTCAGATTCCTTACTTCCAAAATGATAATATAGTAGCATAATGCTTGAAACTAAAACTATGTGGTCTTCTGTCACAGCACAATAGGAAACTGAAACAGCCTTCTTGTGGTTTAGCCGCACACAATTTGTATAAAGAGCTCAAAAATTATACTATTGAAATTCATTCCAAAAGTCTGTTCAGAGACTCTCAAATGTTGTCTTCATTATGTATCTAACTTTACATTCTGATTTTTGATTTGATTTGGCTCTATTTTATGTGATTACACCAAGATGTAAATATAGACTATATAAGAAGGGAATTTGTTAAAATTAGAGAGCTAGTAAACATTCTTAAGGCAAGATACATGATATAAGACCAGAATGATTTTTGAACAAACCATAAGATAGGCATTTTAAACATATAAAATATAATTTTAGTAAGGGAAAATTATTATCATTTTACCAGTAATGTCCTGTTAATTACAGCCTTCAATCTCATGGCATCTCATCAGATACTGGGATATCAAAGTAAATTTCTAAAAGCCAGTAAATCTGAATTTTCTAAATACTAAAAGATTTTTCAAAAGTCCTTCTAGCTATACTGGTTTTTGTTTTCTTTTAAGTAACTCTCATGATTTCAAAGATCCACTGATTCTAAAACAAATGGTCTGGTAGCATAGAACAAAATTTTAATAAGGCTTTGATGCATTTATATTCAGTCAGTAATTTTGCTTTTTTTTTTTTTTAAAAAAAAAACAACCTCTACTCACAAAGTCACAATGACTTTGGAATAACAAAGTTTTAATGTTACTGTAGGGCTGTTTTGATTGGCCTATCACACACACACACACACACACACACACGCACACACATACACAGAGAGAGAGAGACACACACACTCTAAATAGTATCCAAACTTACATGGTCATATTACATTATCATTTTTGCAACTTTTAAATGAATATTTTTTTGGCTGATAAATAAAGATTTACAAGCCACAATAAGAGGATAGAGAATAGCAGAAAGGCATTTTAATTTGTGCTATTTCTACTATGAAGTTTAATGCTTGAAAGTATACCTGATTTATGAAGGGGAGATATTTAAGCCCTTCTGTTGCCAACCTGCCTTTTGAATATTTATGTTTAGACCCTCGATTTGTGCTCAATCTTGGTCAGAGAAGCTTCTTTTTGGTTAATATAGAGACCTACAACTGGTTAAAGTGAGTGGAAAAAAATGACTGAGTGCTCAGCCATAAAGAGTTCCCATAAATCAACCTCTCTCATCTAGCTATCATGTGCTCTAGATATTAAATGCCTGATGCACACAACTTCAGTTGTGCTTTCCTGAATAAGATCAAGCCACTCAAAATTCTAACATGTATAGTGGAGTATTTCCCAAGCACCACTGTACTCCCTCCAGCTGAGGAGCTACTGATAATTGATGGCTACCATTGGAGAGAGAGAGTCAGATTTGGGAGAGTAGGTGTACATGCTCCATGATGGTCTCATGCACACGGGCATTTGGGCAGCACTAATTAGACCCAGGAGGATCACAGCAACCACAATAATACATAATACATGAAGTTTGTAGGAAGATGGATTGGTGGGTCATCAGTGTAGTTCAAGGAAAATAGTGGGAGGAGATAAGATCAAAGTGCAATATGCACATGTATGAAATTTTCAAAGAATAAAAATATAGGTACGATAAATATTCTGTCACCTTTGAACATAAACACATATGGCACACATTATCTCAATACCTCTTCAAAATATATTATTTAATAACTTATTATTCCAAGGAATAGTTATTATGGATTGATATAACTTGTATATAAGCAAATGACTGTTTAAATTTCTAATATTTGAGTCATTGGGGGAGATATCACATTGTGAAAAAGCCTAGGATTGCCTTCAACTCATGGCAAATTCCTGCTAGAACTCAAACAGTCCTGAATGTAATATGTATATGGACATACAACTTTGCTATTGCAGATTTTGTTAATTTATGTATAGTATCCATGTGCAGCATACAGTTCCAAGAACTTTGTTAAGTTCACGTGTAAATGTCTACTCTATGTATTCTGTACATTTCTCTAAACAGTGAGACAACACATACAGTATTTGTGGAGAAATGTCCTTTCCAAAGTTAACAGATTAATTAATACATATACTTCATACTAATTTTTCCTTTCCTTATAAGCACAGATTTTTGTTCAAATACAAATTTGCCTTTTAGGGAAAGTTAAAGTTTGCTTCACTTCACTGAAATGTATGCTACTTTCCCCATCTTTTTTAAAGTAGAAGATGTAATTCATCGTTCAAGTGCAACATTAATTTTTATCTTTTTTATTTTTAGATACTTTTTCCCCAAAAGGTTTATATTAAGAAATTAAAATTGGAGCTGGAGCGATGACTCAGCAGTTAAGAACACTGACTGTTCTTCCAAAGGACTAGGGTTTAATTCCCAGCAACCACATGGCAGGTCTCAACTCTCTGTAACTCCTAGATCTGACACCTTCACACAGATATACATGTAGTCAAAACTGATGAACATAAGATAAAAATAAATAATTGATGAAAAGAATTGAAAAATGCTTGAGAATATGTGTGTGTGTGTGTGTGTATGTGTGTTTGTGTGTGTGTGTGTGTGTGTGTATGACCTAATATAAACATTCAAAATGAACGTAAGTTTTAAAACATTGCATGGTGACCCATTAAAATATTTAGTTTTATCATCATATATGCCAGCCAAAATAAACTTTATACAACTTCAAAATCAAGTATTTTCTTTCAAGCTTCAGGTATTATAAGTAATTATAATCAACTCAGCACATTTGTAGATTGCAAACTATGGATGTATTCTAGAGTACAATGGCCATTTAGACCTTGTCTACGATTTGTAGTAAGATGGAGAATGGCTGGTTTATGTATCCATAGAAGAGAATCCATTTGGTCCCAAGCATCTGACTCTGTTTCTTTTCTTTTTTAAAGATTTATTTATTTATTAATATGTAAGTACACTGTAGCTGTCTTCAGACACACCAGAAGAGGGCGTCAGATCTCATTATGAATGGTTGTGAGCCACCATGTGGTTGCTGGGATTTGAACTCAGGACCTTTGTAAGAGTAGTCAGTGCTCTTAACCACTGAGCCATCTCTCCAGCCCTGACTCTGTTTCTAAAAGACTCTTGTTAGGCTTAAATGTTTTCAGCGTGACACAAAGGCATATCTTGGAAGAGCGAATCGCGATGGAGAAAATGCCTCAGCAATCCACAAGTATGGTCTGGATGCTTCTCTGTGGGTATTGCCTTGATTAATGATTGATGTGGGGAGTCCTAGTCTATTGTTGGTGGTCTCACCGCTGGGCTGCTGGTCCTGGATGGTATGAGTGAGCAAACTGAGCTAGCAATGGATAGAAAAACAGGCAGCTGCTCTCCTCCATGTCTCTGACTGCGTGTTCCTACTCTGAGTTGGCTTCCGTACTTCTTTAGATGATGGACTGTGGTGTGGAATTGTAAACAGAAATAAACCGTTTAGTCTCCAAGGTGCTTTTGGTCATGGTATCACAGCATTAGAAACCTTAAGTAATAGATATATGTATGACCTCAGCTCATAAGTAATTGCTGAGGTCATAAATCCTGACGAAAACTTTAGCGATGTAGAAGAAACTCCTTTGAACTGATAGGATTATTTGGCCAATGATAGGGAATTTACCAGACTACAAAAGTGTATATAAAGTATTTACATTAATTGTACTTGGTTTACTACATTTTAAGGGATTATTTATTTTAAAAAGTTTAAATGATAAATAAAAATATTTCATTGGTGGTTAGATTTCTAAACAATGGGACAATGTATGCACTATTTATGGTATAATGGTCTTTCCAAAATTAACATAGTCTAATTTAAGCATATGCTACATAATAGTGGGTTTCCTAAAAGCACAAAAGAAGTCAATACTTGTATTATTGTGTATTTATATAGAGTAGATATTGAAAATACATTTAAAAAATAATATTAAAATACCGTGGTGGAATCAGTTACTAGATATTTTATATTAGTTAGTATTTCACAGATTTTAACAAGAATCCTTTTCTACTTGTGTTTTTTTCTCATATCTTTTCATATTTCTGGATGTTATTATGAAAGTAAATATTAAAAGAAAACATAAAGGAAGGTAAAGACTTGTGGACAATGGTGTATATAAGAGAGATGGTGAATTGACTCACATGCTAATGATGTCACGCCAATGGCTTCCCATCAGTCCTTTGGACATAGGTGGAGAAAGCATTGGTGCCCACAGATTGTCCTCTCACCTCATGTCTGTCCTGTGGCATGTACACTCAGATTCACAAACAAATAAAAATTTTAATGAAGAGATTTAAACAATAAAAAGGAAAAGAACATATTTAAATAGGAGGACATTACTTAAAAATAACAAAATAATGGGAGGAACGAATAAGGAGAAATCTTTGAAATAATCAACTACAGCTGTGGCTTTGGTCCCAGAGCTCAGAGATTCTATAAAAAGGGTTTATTATCTAAACCAGTTAATATGAATGTGCTAAGGAGTTTTGTTCACTACCAATATTCAAAAGGTCTACAATGATTTCTTTTATATGTGAAATATGCTAAAGACTATGTGTGTTTTAAATAAGAAAATGCCAAAAATTTCATATAGGGTGTTCGTGTTTAAAACCTGAATTTTTCATCGTTGTGAATATAATTATTTTCTCTAAACAAAGACAGATTCATTTTAAAATCTGTATTAATTTTCAGTTTCTTTTGAAGTAAGACTAGCATTTATTCACAAATGTGAAAGGGAAAAATCAAATCAAATGTATAAATATATTGTTTCATTTTTATTATAATAAAATGCTCTTATGTATTCTCCTTAGTAGATAAGTTTCTTTTGGCATAAGTTTTTCCTTTACTTATTCTTGAATATGATAATTTTTCATAGTTGACAATTATATTATGATACTATCTCTGGTAGTTTTGGAAATGTTACAAAAACTGATGCTTAAATTCACATAAATACAGGGATATTTTTGTCAATGTTTGTTAGGCTGTATTTTTATTCTAGCACAATTTTCATTCAGTTGTTCCCCAGAAAGAAATCACATTGAATAGAAAATTATATGTCATTATATAATGGTTCACAGAACAAATATCTCAAGCTAGTTTCATGCAAGCAAATACTTTTGTAGGTGACCTAAGTTAGTTTAGAACTAAACTCAACAGTCCGAAATATTAAAATAATTTTTTATTTATTTTATTTTATGGGTATGTGAGTGTTTTTTCTGAACATAAATCTGTGTACAGTATGCATGCCTGGTACCCACAGAGGTGAAAAGAAAGGAACAGATGCTCTAGAACTTGGATGGTTGTGAGAACATGGATGCTTGGAATGACCCATGACCCAGTCCCCATGACCTCTGCAAGTACTTCTTGGACCATTTCTCCAGCCCCTCCCAAAACAGTTAAGTATATAGTGAATCTCATAAATGAGGGTTTCATCCTTCCAGTACAGGAAAAGGGCAAACATGGCTTAAAGGACAAGTTCAAAGAATGTGAATCACTGAGTGGTTGCAGTGTGAATAGCCGTGTTAAGACAATTCCATGAATCCAGTCTCTTTCATAAACACATATTTTTCTTGTGTGCAAAGATAATAGAGTTTTCAGTACTGTTAATTTTTTCAAGATATCCTAAATTTCACAAATTCTTCTGACTTCCCACACACACGGTTGTTTAATATTTTTCATTTTCATGATTGAAAATAAAGTAAATTTCAGTTTATGTACTGCAAATTTAGTCCATGATAAAAAGTTGAGACGCATTACTAATGTTATTATTAATCATAGTATGAGTTCCGGATTGACTCTAATTATGACAATATTGTGAACATTGAGAAAACCTTGATAAGCATAAATGCCACAGTTTATTCAGTTGTAAGCTGATTTTGAAGACCAAACAAGCTTCAATTTCTCACCTAGGATTATGTCATTTTTGAACTTAATGATATCTATCATTCACATTTTATACCGAGGCTTGATATATGCTTTAAAATATTCACATGGATGTAAAGACAATAATACAAGGATGTCAGGAATTTCCCAAAGAGCAAGGAAGGCATGGGAGGAGTTGGAGGGAAGAAAGAGAAAGGGGAAACAAGGTAATTATATTGTATCTTGAGAAAGAAACAATGAAAAAAATTAAAAATCACATATTTTTAATTACCTCAATATTTCTAGTTTCCAAATCATAGCATAGGTTTTGGATGACCTTTTTACTCTAGACAGTATGTATCAGAGAGTTGTAAAAGATTCTTTTGCCCAGTTCTTGTTCTCTGAATGCACATACTTAATTTTAATCATGATAAAAATTTTAGTTCTTACAAGCAATACTTAGTGGCTGAAGAGATGGTTCAGGGATCAGGAGCACTTGAAGAGAACTATAGTTCACTTTCTACACCCATCTTGGGCAGACCATCTCCTTGTGTTTCCAGCTCCAAAGGAATCCAATACCTTCTTCTATTTTCTGTGGGTACTCTTACACAATTCTCTCTCTCTCTCTCTCTCTCTCTCTCTCTCCTCTTTCCTCTCTTACACACACACACACACACACACACACACACACACACGACACACACATAAATAAGAGTACAATCAATATATTGAAAGGAAATGCTTATTAAAGACTGAGAAAAGTCAATTAACATACCAGGCTTCTCTACCTTGATTGACACGATTTAAGTTCATTGTCCATAAGAACACCCAAATTAGATAACCTCAAATCACTTCTGTTTTCTGACTTTTCTCATTGACTGCCACACTATTGATGTACTCTGGAATCAGTATTTAACAAGAAATTAATCAAGTAAAACTTTGTCATCAACTTTTGGGTACCCAATACTGACTGACACTGGTTATTGAAAAATTATAGAGGAATAAATGAACAACAAATAAAGTAATGTACAAGGGACAGACAGAATGTGAGGGTGCAGGATGAGGACATAGACAGAAAACCTAACAGAATCAGTAATAGAAGCCTTCAGTAATAGATTCTGCATTCCTACTTAATCTCCCTCACATGTCCAGATAAGATTGGTTGAGGCTGGAACTGCTGGAGATTCTTCAAAAACTTAAATTTAAAAAGTTAGATCATGTAGTTTGATAAAGATATTTTTAAAGATTTCCACAAGGTGTATAAAAGATAATCAAATACATATCTCTTAATCAAAAATTCATATATACTTCTAAACTCAGTATGAAAAAACAGACCATTCACTTACACTCTACTGTACACAGGAAACAAGCAATAATTTTTCACAAGTTGGCCTGCCACACCCTTGCAAAGTACAATGTAAGACATCAGGATTTGAATTTTTTTCCAGTGATAGAAACATGGAAATCATGCATTCATAACCCCCATGTAGAGTTCTAGAGAGATAGAATGTTTGTCCTTCAAAGTCTCTCCAACATGTTTATAAGTTACTCATATTCTGTTTAATTTTATGACTTAAAATATGTATAAATTATTTCTACAACAAACTATCAATCTTAAAATGAAAGATTCTAATAAAATGGAAGATAAAAATATGGTTTTATGGTAATGGTTAAGTATTAAGAATAAAACGCTTATTCATGTATATTCCTGAGTGATAAGAAATGTTAAGTTAATGTAGTGCCTTAACTATGGTTTAACAAAATTCGTTACTGATTTTTAACCTTTAAAATAAACCAGAAATGTTTAAAAATTAACTTTTACAAGGAAAGACAAAATGATTTACATTATGGAAATTGTAGTGCAATGAACTCTAAACCTGCTGACAGGCTTGTGAAGGCAGTAAAAGTGATTTGTGAAGGAAAGACGAACTTAGAAACAGGTATGGGCTTTTTAAGTGTTCCCCAAGGAAACTGTGAGGATAAATAAACACATTGTAATATATGATCTTGAATATAATGAAGTCAGCTGGCTCATACAAGAGCAAACCTGGATTTCTCCATTGTGTAACCTATGTTCAAAAGCTAATGAAGAACTATGATAATTTAAAGTGAGTTAAGAAGTATGATAATCAAAGGTGCTATGTTTTGATATACTCAGTACTCCCAGGCTTATGGGTTGGTAACATAGCCCCAAGTATGGGATGATTAAGAAGTGATGGATGTTTTACTTCCATCACTTACATTTTACTTATGTAGAGTTAAGATTTACTCATTGCAAAGTAATTAGTTTATTCTGGTCACTGCTTTTTGAAAGGATTAATGTAGTTATGGCAGAGTGGGTTTCTATAAAGTATTCTGACTTGTTCTCTGCATTTTAGAAACATCACATGACCATCCCTTCTCCCTCCCCCGACACACATGATGTAATGAAGTTCATAGCATTAGGAATCAGTACAATGACCCACAATAGAACCCAAGCAATGGAAATGTCCATCGAAGGATAAACAAACCTATTCTTTCCTCAAGTACTGAGGTTTAGATAGTTTATTCAATTAAGTTAAGGAAGGAAATGTTAGATTCAAAATAATGCTGGGACATATTTCATGTAGTCTCAAAATAACTACACTTTTATCGAATTCCCATTTTATCAACAATCTTCAGTAAAAGACTGAATTAAAGTCACATTTACTTAATACTTCTTAAAGTGTCACTCACAATGCAAACACAAATGTCCATACAGTCCTGTTATGATCTGAGAGTGAAACACACCCTTATTTTTTATCATAGATTCAGAATAAATATATCAAAGGATTCAAACCTATGAAAATGTGGCCAAAATGCATCTTTCTTCTTGTTGGTTTTGTTTTTATTTTTAGTGTGAAAATTCTTTTTTCCAAGTGATCATAAAACTTATGAATACACATGCACACACACACACACACACACACACACACACACACACACACTCAATATACAGAAAAAAAGCAAATCATACATAACATCTATTGAATTACTAATTTCGGAGGAGTTAGTGGAGTATAAATTGCATGGTGTTCTATTCTTCCCATTGCCCTAAAATGGTGAAGTTTCTTTAAAAGATTAAAATTCATGGATAATGATTAGTTTTTAAATTTTGAATGTGGCAGGATCTTTTCTTGTCCAGTCGTACAAGGCCCAAGGACCCAGAATACCAGAAATCACACTTAACCGAACATGATTTGGACAGTGATTTCAAGTCCCTTGTCCCACAACAATAAAAATTAATGGTAGAGGTCCTTGTGGAGGAAATGAAATGGAATAGAAAATGAAACAGAATGGAGTGTTGTTAAAACCTACTAAAAAGTGAGAGAAACTTATGAGAACGGAAGTTTCACAAAAACCAAAAAATCATTACACTTTGCCATGTAGGAATTTTTCTAGCACTGTTTCAGAAACTGGACAAAGTCTGTGGGAATCACTAGGAGAGGGCTTAATTCTCTTGTCTAGCACAGGACAAGCCGTTGCAGATCCACACGCTCTGTGTGCACCCTCCTGGACTAGATAAGAAGGTGGTCATGCACTGGTCGTTTTCTGCCCACCCACATATGGTGTAGAATTTCCCCTCTGTCCATCTCTGATTCATGATTTGTCAGATACTGATGCTGACTAGCTGATCGACGTTACTCACTTGCCTGGCTTGTCTATCCTCCAACCTTGCAGGTATCTCAAGTTTTAACAATTATACTAAGCTCTCTTTGTCTTCACAGCTGCAAGGGTTGGCTACAGTTTTTTGTAGTTAACTTCCAATGTACAAGATGGTTGGAGGTCTCTATTCCGAATTAGATAAAGGCTTTCTTAAAAGCTATCTGTTAAACTCAGAGAAAATATCTGTAAAAGCTTCCCCATGTGTGGGTGCTTTGGTCCTTCTTCTTAGAAAGGGGAACAAAATACTCACGCAAGCAAATAAGGAGACAAAATGCAGAGCAGAGACTGAAGGAAAGGCCATCCAGAGACTGTCCCACCTAGGGATTTATCCCAAATACAGCCACCAAACTCCGACACTATTCTGGATGCTAAGAAAGGCTTGTTGAATGGAGCCTGATATAACTGTCTCCTGAGAGGCCCTGCCAGAGCCTTGCAAATACAGAGGCAGATGCTCGCAGCCAACCATTGGACTGAGCGCTGGGTGCCCAGTGGAGGAGTTAGAGAAAGGACTGAAGGAGCTGAAGGGGTTTGCAACCCACAGGAAGAACAACAATATCAAGGAGAGGTCCTTGGTCAAATGAAGGTTCTGAAGGTTCGATAGATGCCTCAGTGTAGGGGAATGGAGGGCAGGGAGGTGGGAGTGAGTGGTTGGTTGGAGGAACACTCTCATAGAATCAGGGGGAGGGGGGATAGGAGAGGAGGCTTTTGGGAGAGAGGGAAACCAGGTAAGGGTATAAAACTTGAAATGTAAATAAGTTAAAATTTAAAAAAAAAAGGTTAATAGTGTGCATATCACATATTGGAAGAGAGTGAAAGGACAACTTAAGGAAGCTACCTAGTTGCCTGACCAACACTGCCCTTGCCCCTCGGGACCCCATGGTAAGCTCTGATTCACATCTCTAATGTTCATTTCCTCACCTCTCCAGCCCTGCGATTTCCTTTTAACTTTAAGATCTATCCCCAAAGTGACTTGTGTGAGCAGTTTGCGGTTTTCACCATGGGCCTTCGCCCTTTATTACTTCAGAAATTGAATTCTTGCCTCAATAGATAATCAAAAGTAAAGCCAAGCAGCATTTATTTAATGAGGTTTTTCTAATAATCCATAATGAGACAATGAATGGAGCAACTTTTATTATATTAATTATATTATCTATTATATTTTATATATTCTAAGTACATTCTAAAATGTTGAAAATATAGTGTGAAACTCATGCAGTACAATTTGTAATAGGATGGCTGAAAGATCTTCATCTAAAAGAATAACTTCAGAAAGAAACCACACAAGAAAACTTAAAAGGATGTTATCAGACGTTTGCATCTTAAAATAGAGATGTGATCTTTCATTTAACTGTCTAAATGGCTTATTTTCATTATGTAAAACTAAATTGAAGAGCTAAGTATATCATTTATACATAACAAAATACCCTACCATTCAAGTTGGACTCTCTGGCATGCTGGTAGGTTTTTGTTTTTTTTTAACTTGAATGAAAATAGTGGTTCTAGAAATAAATATTTATCATTATAAAAACCTATAACTAATTTTTTTTACCATTCTTTTTAAGATGAAGCAAAATTCGACACTAACCACGCTTCAGACATCTTTTTTGTTGTTGTTTAGACTTGATACCTACCAGTGTCCTCACACTGGTTCTTTCCTGTCCTAATTTTCCATTTCGACATTGACAAGGCTTCCTGCCTGTATGCTTTGTCAGCATTGTGTCCAAATGTCATGTTCTTGCTGAAATATTCTTTGAGTCTTCTAACCCCACTGCCATTTTATTCCCTCTTTATTAATCGGCTTATATCTCCTTGTATCAAGGAGGCACAATACATCTTTATCTGTTGTTTCTCCCAGGACATCAGGAGAACTGGAAATAAAATGAGACAGTTTTCAAAACAGATCTCCAATCTAACAGAATTTAACCACTAACTTCACTTAAGAGACTTTATAGTTATCATCTTTGATTGTTGTGTCAATAATTGATCAGGTGCACACAGCATATTTTATTATTTCTAGTTATATGAAATATAAATGGAGCTATTAATTTTTATATAGATTTTTAAGTGTTTTATTATTATTTGTATACAATGATCTGAATCTTGAGACTAACAGATGCCTTTTTAGATTGTGATAAGATTTTAAGAAATTCAGGGGAAAGTGTTGCTGAGTGGGACCAGTGCCTACTGTCTGGATTAGCTAAAGATGCCTACGTACTTTTATTTCAGGTAAGCCCTGAGTTTTCTTCACTTAGACTCTCAGGGTGCTGAATTGAAACCACCACCAAGAATTGTATGAGTTTATTTAACCTATCTCTTGTCTTCAAGCTATAAAATTAAAAAAATTGCATTGTAGTTGGATTAGATTAATGCCAAAATGTAATATATGCTCATATGCTAACATTAACATAGAAACTGCAAACCTTTGCTGGAAGTAACATAATGATTAAGAATGGAAGGAGAGACCCCTGGTCCTGGAAAGACTGGATGTAGGGGAACGCCAGGACAGAGTAATGAGAGGGGGTTGAACGGAGAAAAGAGGGAGGGAAGGGGGCTTATGGGACTTTCGGGGAGGGAGGAAACGGGAAAGGGGAAGTGATTTGGAATGTAAATTAAAAAAATAAAATAAAATTAAATTAAAAAAAAAAAAAAAAAAAATCACAAAAAAAAAAAAAAAAAAAAATTGTTGAGGAACCGATTTAATGTTATTTTTTGAAAAGGAGAATGTTATATTTTTAAAAGGAGCTGACATTCTTGAAAGTAAAAAATATATACACAAAGGAAAACTATAAAAAAAAAAAAAAAAAAAAAAAAAAAAAAAAAAAGAATGATTGGTAGCAGAGCAAGGATGGAGAGTAGATTGGTGGGTAGATATAATCAATGTGTGCTGTGTGCATGGTGCATATGCAGAAATATAACAGTGAATTCTGTAAATATGTAGACTTAATGTCTGTTCATAAAATTTAATTAGACACAGAGTTAGAAATTATTGAACAGAAAACCATCCACAAATGTTCACACACACAAATACCAGCTTGGAAAGAAATTGTTGAACTCCTCTATTCTGTAATCACACTATAGCTTGAAAAATGAAAAAGTTTGTGATGTATAGTTAAGACTATAGAAAAAAAATACTGGGGGATAAAGTTTAGATAATATAAATACATGATAAACACTTCCTGGCTAGATTTGTTTCTGAACTATTGCTTTGCAGTCTTCTACTACGTTTAAAACTGAACTCAGAGTATTGAACTTGGATACTTTGTAACGCTAAAATATATTTTAATAAAACAGAAAACTGAAACCAAGTTTTAAATAGTTCGGCTATTTTTCTTTTATCATCTTCTTTCGGATTCTGTTTACTAAGTCTGCCGCGTGTTGCCAGGGCAAAAAACATTCTGTTCAGTTTCAACTAATTTGATGACAGAATTAAAAATCTGTTTACTCCTGCTTCCCCTGAATTAAAAGAGGAAGGAATAAAGGACTCTATTCATGATCACTGTGCCTGCTTAAAATAGAGCCACCTCAGTGGGAACTCGGCCTTACCTGGCTGCTTCTTCTCAGTTCTCCTTGGCTGCAAATTGGCTCTGCCGTGCATTTCTGCTTATCTAGCTTGTTTTGCTTCGTGGTTTTATGAATAAGATTCCTTTTCTCTCTTTCTTTGTTTTCTTGGAAAATCCTGTAATGCCTTCAGATTTGCTAGCAGGATGAGCAACTGAAAAGTGTATTAAAACAAAGGCTGTGCGGAAATTTGAAAGCATTAATAGCTAAGTGATCAATTTCCTTTGAAATTATTCATACCTATTTTACAAAATACTAAGTGGATCTAATTGGGGAAATTAATGGATATTTACCCAGACAATAGGGTTTATGGGCTTTCCTATATTGAAATGTGTGGGGAAAAGAAAATTGGTGTAATTATGGTATGTGTATCAAGATAGGAATCCAAATTGAAATGGGCTAAACCCATTAACCTCTGCTGTGATTATTTTACATAGCTTAATGCATGAGCTATTGTGCTTTCCTATTATTTGAGAGTAATGTGAAGGAAAGTGGTTGTATGGCTACAAGAGAGTGTTTTTTCAAATTTCTAGTACATCTCCAATCCTAGCTCAGTTTGCAGCTACCTAAGAATTTAAATTTTTTATGTGTCCATGTTATAACATTCAAGACATGGTTACATATATCCTCATAGGTTTTATTTAAATGTTTATTTTTATCAGTTCTGGGTTATATGTCTTTCACCTATACCCCATATAACTGTAATATTGCATTTCACTCCTTCCCCCACCCCCATCTGAACTGACTGACCAAGAGAAATTTACATGAATCAGTTTGGAAACAGGCTATTTTAGGGAATTCCTTTCTAATCCTCCCAAATAGTTAGCATTTGAAATGTGTAATTCCTAGAAGAGTTTGCAGTTTTGACCTGTCATGCAGCCAGTGTCATTCAAAGCCAAAATCCTTTAGCCTCTATGAAGAAAGCACTGCAGGGGGGAAATATGATAAGAGGGGGACTTTAAGTGGTGAACCTCTTCAAATAAAAATGGGAAAAAATATGACTGTTTAAGAAAGAATATCAAAAAAAGGAGAGCAAGAGAAAAGAGAGAGAGAGAGAGAGAGAGAGAGAGAGAGAGAGAGAGAGAGAGAGAGAGAGAGAGAAAGTATGGTAAGAAGAACACTAAAATCGTGCCAGTAACTCTCATAGTTCAGTTACCTATAGGAAAATGTGTGCTAGGTACACTGACCAGTCATTACACGGGAAGACTGACCAGTCATGCAGAACCAAGCAAGTATACTGATTAGTAGACTGTCTGCAGAATAACCCAAGGAGAAACTGACCAGAGTGACCTATAACACTGAATCTAAAGGTACTAAGGAGGAAATGTTTAAAACCCTCCAACAGTCAAGAGCTTTGCAAAATATGAAGATACATATTTTAAATGTTCTTTACAAAAATAATGTTGTATTCTAATTTGGATTGGGAAAACCATGCTGAAATTACATGCATTTCAGTTAAGATGCTTTATATATTTTTATTAAATTAAAATGATATCTTTGTACTGTGTTTACATAATTTAACTCCCTCCTTCTCTCTGTAATCCATCCTATGATGTCTTCCCTGCTCCTTATCAAATTCATGGTGTACTTTACTTAATGACATATTTGCTTATCCAGGATATATATATATCCCTAACCTAATCCTAACCCTAATCCTAACCCTAACCTAACCCTAACCATATATATATTTCTATACACACATACACACAAACACACACATATTCACACCTGCACACAAAGCTTGATGAATCCTTTTGGTGTTCTTCCTTTGTGTATGCTTTTAAGGAGGTCCATTTGGAATTTGGTAAACAAGTATTGGGCTCACCTCTGGGGAAGACTAATCCTCAGTCTCTCAGTAGTTGCTATTTTCCTGGAGCTGTTCATCAAGGAGTGAAGCCCCACAAATTTTCTTCAATCGATTTTTGTACGTAAAACTGTGCTGACATTGTTCAGGTCTTATTTAGGGAGCCACATCCTTGAGATTTCATGAGTGTAGCTTCCCTATCCTGTCTAGAAAATACAATCATGATGTTTATAGGCATGAAATAAGTAAATGCCTACTACATTTTTGTTTGACCTGTGTAACCAAAAATATACTTAAACAAATGAAAGGTTACATCAAATCACCACAAGATGGAATTTTGGTCTGTGAACCAATTTCCAAACTTGAGCCAGTTTTCAGAACAAAACCCCTTGAATGAATGGAACTCCAGGTTCCCTCAGGAAGGACATTAAAAAAATACATAAGAGTTTTATAGTTACCCTTTTTCCAATTCTTTCCCAGAGGGATGGAAGTACATCCTTTTACAAGGGTTAACAGTAAGTACACTAGGGGAAAGAAAACAATCAATCTTTCTGTGGTCCATTGGATTGTGGTTCTGAATTGATGCTGGATCTGTGAGACCCCAAGAAGCATTGTGAGCCTCTGGTTAAAGTAAGAGCTTGTGGAGCTTGTGTGATTAATGAAGTTTTGGCTGAAGCATGACCCTTTGAACAAAGAGGTCTCCAAACTCATCGTGACTTATGTTTTCAGTTCCTAAATGTATAATTGTGGTTGACCTATATACCTAGATATACCTAGAGGTTGGCCGATTTCCACATTGTTTTTCTGATCTTTGGAGTAAGAATTATGGTTGGTAAAGCCTAATGGATGCCGTTGAAGTTGCCTCTACCAGGGAAAATAGTGAATCAAAACCAATACCCCATGGAGGGGGGAATTTCCAAAAATAGTGCCACCATAGAGGACTTGAAAGATGCAGGAAATCTGACTAACTCTCAACAGTTATCTAGACAGAACAGATGATTGAATGAACTATGGAAGATGACAATTGACTATGACAAACTTAAGTAGTAAATTTAATTGCAGCTACTATACCAGATGTGGTTTCCTTATTTGAGAAGAGTGTCACATCTTACACATGGAACACAGTTATTAATGTAGTAAATTCCTTTTTTTTTCCAGTACTTGTCCAGTAGGACTACCAGAAGCATTTTACCTTCAGTTGGCAAGGCTATATAGTTTTCCCTCAAGGATATATCAACTCTCCAGCCCTGTGTCCTAATGTAGGTTGAAGAGATATTGAACATCAGTCTCTTCCAAAAACATCATATTGGTTCACTATACTGTTGACATTATGCTGTTTGGTTCAAGAGAACAGGAGGTTGTGACCCCTTTGGTCTTCTTAGTAACACATATGTACATCAGAGGGTAGTGAAATTGTTAAGAGTCCTGTGGTTTGGAGCATACAGAGATATTTTTTCCACAGTGACAGGTAGGTTAGTGCACCTGGCCCCTCTCCCCATTAAAAAAGAAGCACAATGTTTAGTGGGCCTATTTTGATTCTGGAGAAAGCATATTCCTCACTTGGGAGTGTTACTGTGGATCATATAGCAAGTGAATAAGAAAGCTGCTGGCTTTGAGTTGTGTCTGGAAGAGGTGGAGGCCCTTCATCATGTCCATGCTGTAATTCAGGCTGCTTTACTACTTTGAACATAAGATTAAGCAGGTCCAATGATACTTAAGGTATCAATGGCAGACAGGAATGCTGTCTGGAGCCTTTGACAAGTCCTTATTGGTAAATGACAGAGGAAACCGTTGAGGTTTTAGAGCAATGCTTTACTGTTATCTGCAGACAAGTATTATTCCTTAGAAACACAGCTCTTGGCCTGCTATTGAGCCTTTGTACAAACTGAACATTTGGCAATGGACTATCTAATTTTTACCATGTAATCTGAGCTGCTTATCATGAACTGAATATTATCTGACCCACCAAGCCACAAAGTAGGACATGCACAGCAGCGATTTATTATTAAATGGAATATATATATCCATGATCAGGACAGAGTAGGTCCTGAAGACCCAGGATTATATGGAAAATAATTGCCCAAATGCCTATGGTTTGTAATCCCTTTACAATGTTTTTTTCGCTCAAAAAAAGCATGCAAATGTATTCAAATAGGGTGTTCTCTGTTTGGTTCATGGCAGAAGAAAAGACAAGAGCACCTTAAGCAGGCACCATCCAGAAGTGGGTGGCTACAGCATTGTAACCCCTTTCTGTACAATCATGAAAGACACTGAAGAAAGGAAATCTCAGTGGTCAGAACTCTGGGCACTGCACATGATCATGCATTTTGTTTAGTAGGATGAAGGATAGTTCACTGATGCATGAGCTGTAGCCAATAGGTTGACTGATGGTTAGGGATTGGAAAGAAAGACATCTGGGAAAACTATGTGGATAGATCTATCCAGAGGGGTAAAGGATGTGAAGATAACTCTGTACCATTCGAATGATTGTCAAATGGTGACCATCAGAAGAGAAATTCCAATAACCTAGAAGACAGAATGTCCTGCTCTGTAGACAGCCAGAGCTTTCATTTCCCAGTGGATCCATGAACAAAATGGCTGTGGTATCAGAGACAGGGGTTATGTATGGGCTCAGCAACATGGAATGTCATTCGCAAACGCTGATCTGGCCACAACTGCTACTGAGTGTGAAATCTGTTAACAGCAGAGACCAACAGTGAGCCCCTGTTATGGAACATTTCCTTGGTGTGTCCATCCAGCTACCTGGTGGCAGGTTGGCAGGTTAACAATATTGGACCACTTCCTACATAGAAAGGACAATGTTTTGTCCTTCATGGAGATCATACTCTCTCTAGTTATGGATTTGCCTTTACAGTATGCAGCACTTCTGCCAATATCACAATCTGTGGATTTAAAGAATGGCTTATTCACCATGATTGCCTCACAGATAGTATTGCTTCTGACTGAAAACCTAACTTCACAAGCCAGGAAAGTGTAACAGTGGGCCCATGATCATGGAATCTTCTGGTCTTAACATTTTCTTTGCCACCCTGAAGGAGCTGCCTTTATAGAAGGATGGAATGACCTTTTAATGACATAGCTACCACAGTTAGATGGCAGCAGCCTAGAGGTCTGGAGCAGGGTTCACTGGAAGGCAATATATGCTTTGAATCAGCATCTACTATTTCATATGGTTTCTTCAATAGCCAGGATCCATGGGTCCAGGAGTCAAGTAACAGTAAAAGGAATAGTTCCATTTAATATTACACCTAAAAACTCATTAGGAAAATTTATGATTCCTAGATTCCTATTCTTGGGACCTTAAGTTCTCCTGGCTTAGAAAATTTGGTTCCTGATACTGGAGTTCTGCTGCCAATAGCCACAACAAATACTACATTGAACTGGGGGTTCAGGCTTCCTCCTTCCTGGTTACTTTGGTTTGTGATGCTCTTAAGTCAACAAGAAAGGAATAATAGTGTTAGGATTGGTAACTAATCCAGATTACTAGGGGGAAATTAGATTTTTTCCTCTCAATCAACATAAGAAAGATTATGTCTGGAATCCAGGAGATGCTTTATGTGTGTGTCTTGGTGCTACCATGTCCTGAGATTAAAGTCAACTATACACTACTACAAACCAATATAGACAGAATGACAGAGGGAACAGATCATTCAGGAATGAAAGTATGGGTCAGTCCTCCAGGAGAGGAGCTAAGACCTACTGAGGTGCTTGCTGAGAGAGGAAGAGGTACTGAATGGGTAAGATGGGAAGCTATTTATAAATAACAGCTAAGGTCATGTGACCAGTTACAGAAATAAGGGTTGGATTTGACATGAGCTTTTCTGTCATATTTTGTCAAGAATATGTTTATGCAGACATTTGTGTTTTCTTTCTGGGGTTTCTTTATTAATGCTTATCATATTTACATTTTGAGACACTAAAAGAAAGTCCTTCAAGGGTATTACCAAATAGTTTAAACTTTATAATTGGTTTGCAGTTGTCTGTGGGATAGTTATATCATGCTAGGAGTAACTACAACCTGGCCAAATACATAATGCTTTTGAAGATGTATGTGAGGTAGCTAAATTCTTTTAGGAGTATTTATGACTGTGCTATTGTTTTCATTAGAAAAGTAAGCACGATATAGAGATGTAATTATGTTTTAAATTGACAAGGAGTGGACTTGTGGTGGCTATTCTTGATTGTCAATCATTGACTACATTACATTAACTAAAACACGGGTGGCTGGGCACCCTTGTGAGGGACATTTTACTTAATTAAATGATATAAGGTGGAAAGAGCCATTTTGAATCCAAATTTTTTAAGTTGGGATGATTCACCTTCCATCTTAGCCACCCTGTCTGATAGCAGCCTATTTAAAGAGCATGACAGTTGGAAGAACGTTTGCTCTTTGCCTGTTTGCCCCAACTCTCACTGGCACATTCATTCCATATTGGGATTCTGGCGTATGCTGAATACCAGCAGAGATATTTTGCCTTGTGGATTGAACAGCTACTGGATTGTCAGACTTTCCATTTGCAGATAACTATTGTTGGAAAAGTTGGATCGTAATTTGTAAGTCACTCTAATAAATTCCAAATGTGTGTGTATTTATATTCTATTTGTTCTTTTTTTTCTAGAGAACCCTGACTAATATACTATACAAGGATGATGTAAATTCCCAGCATTCATATAAAAGTCTAGCACAGGCAGCATGTGTTATAATTGTAGTGCTATAGAAAACAGCCATCTTTGAAACTCATTGGCTAGCTAGACTTGCCATATTGTTGATTGTATGTCAATTTGATACAAGCTGAAGTCATTTGCAAGGAGGAAATTTCAATTAAGAATGTGCCTCCATGAGATTTCCTGTGAGTCTGTTATGCATCTTCTTGATTGATTAGTAACGACGATGCCAAGCTCACCGTGGGTATTGCTACCACTGTACGGATGGTTCTGGGTGTTACAAAAAGAAATCTGAGCAACCTTCAGAGAGCAAGCCAGTATGCAATACTCCTCCATGGCTCCTGCCTCTGGATGACTTTCTTATTTTCATTTCTGTCTTGATTTACTTCAATGCTATACTTTGATATAGAAGTGGAAGCCAAATTAATACGTTTCTTCCCAAGTTGCTTCAGATCATGGTGTTTTATAAGAGAAATGATATTCTACTTAATGCAAAAATTGGTACTAGGTAATGGTCTACTGTAATAATAAATGTGGTCATGTGAGTTTCTTGTTTGTATGTTTATGTTCTTTGAAAAATGTGAAAGAATACTGTTTCGGGCAAGAAAAACAGTCTAACGCTGTATGAAGAGCCTAGAGATATCTGCCAAAGAGAGTTGCAAACAGGGACTAGAACCAGTCCATGAAAGCGAAATATGTGTCAGACAGCAAATTTGGAAGGACAGCACTCTATAAGCTTATTAACAGTAGACCTGAAGGTAGAGAATTTGAAGATTACCCTGTTGCTTGCCTATGGTCTTACACTGGTCCAGTATTTCCTTACTATTCCTCCATCTCTTTCTTTTGGAATAGTAATATATATTCTGTGTTATTGTACTTTGGAAGTATGCAATTTGCTTTTTGAATTTTTAGGTGGTTGTAAGTAAGAATTGCTTTGAGTCTTAGAAGAGATGTTGAACTTTGAAATTTTGGACTAAATAAATTTTGCATTATAAATGGGCGTAACATCTGACATTCCTAGAAAAAAACAATATCACAGAAATCTATCTAGTCTCCTGACTCTTAAAATCTTTCTGCCCATTATTTACAATTGTATTTGAGCCTCAGGTGTTAGAATTATATTGTAGATGTGTCCATTTGACCTGGGATCCATAACTCTGCCTTTGGTTGCATGTTTTCCTGTAATAATAACTGTCTTTTACAAAGAGAAGCTTTCTTGGTGTGGGGTGGGGACTATACTTACCTGCAGATAAAATAACAAATATGAATGTAGTTAGGGATTATCTTGGTTTATTAAAGTAGCAGGTGTTTTATATATATATATATATTATATATATATAATATATATATATTTAAAAAATATATATATTTTAAATTTTTAAAATATTTTTAAATATTTAATATTTTAAATAATTTTAAATATTTAAAAAATATATTTTTAAATATTTTTAAAAATATATATATAAAAATATATATATTTCTTTGTTCAGAATGAGAAAGTTGTACTTCTGTATTAGGAATACACTCATACATATATATCAATAAAACAAAGGTCATTTATTTGGTAAAGAACAATGAAGTGTATATGGGAGATTTGAGAGGGAAAACAGGGGCAGATAAATTATGTAATTATCTTATAATCATAGGAAATACAAGAAATCACTTAAAGAGACTTGTACCATTCCTACTGTGCCCTTTCTGTCTCCTCCATTCAAATCAAGATGTGAGCTCTCACTATTTTCTGTTGCCACAATTTTGCTCGGCTACCATAAATTCTACCCCTCTAAAACTTGAAGCTCAATTTAATGCTTTCTTTTTTAATAAGCTTCCATGGTCCCTTTTGTTGTTGTTGTTATTGTGAGTCTATTTTTTTAAATTTTCTATATTTTTATTATTTACATTCTGAATGATTTCTCCTTTCCCGGTTCCTCTCTCCCTGAAAGTTCCATAAGCCCTCTTCCCTCCCCCTGTTCCCCATTCAACCTCCTCTCGCTTCTCTGTCCTGGTATTCCCCTACATAGTCTATAATGACTGAGCCATCTATCCAACTCATTGTCCTATATTTTGTCACAGAAATAGAAAAGTAAATAAGACAGAAGCTGGTTCCATGAGAGATATTAAATCAAAATCAATGAATAAAAAAGTAAATAATTAAATAAGGAAAGCAAACAAAAAAAAAGATACACAACAAGTAAGCCAAGTGATAGGTAACTGGGCAAGAAACATGATGTTGACTTCTTGCCTCCATACCCACAAGCATGTACATATTCTTCCTTTTAAAAGTGTATTATATCCCTAAACGAGGAATATCCTAACAATGTTTGTTTATCCTTTGTAATGGCTTGTGGTGATTGTCAACTTGACAAGATCTGGAGTCACTTACTAACCACATATCTAGACAAGGTTGTTAAAGAGGTATTATTCCATTATCCTGTAGGCATTCCTATGAGTGATTTTATTTATCATGTTAATGATGTGGGAAGACACATTATAATAGTAGTCAGACCATTCCCTGAGCGGGGATCACAATCTGCTCAAAACAAAAAGCTAGTTGAGTGCAGTCATTCATATCTCTCCACTGCAAGTTTGAGGATGAAATATGCCCAGCTGCCTCAGACATGTACTGCTAGGACTTCTTTGCCAAGATGATTGTAATTTTAAAAGTATGTGCCAAAATAAACTTGTTCCCCCTTAAAATGCTTTTGTCAGAGATTTGGGTTTTTGTTTTGTTTTGTTTTGTTTTCTGTTTTTAACAAAATAACAAAAATGGTAGCTAATGTAAAATGTTCCCTTACCCTCATGCTCTAGCAAATTCTGTGATGAAATTGACAATGTCAACTAAAATAGCATTGACATTGAGACCTTTGATCTTCTCCCAAGGGCATGCATCTATTGCATACCTGTAGAAATTTTGTAATTACAAAGGCACTTTAAACCAATAAAATACTTTTTCTTTTGGTTGTATTAAAATATTTCCCTTCTTGATTCAACTTTTCTTATCTCCAAAATATATAAAATTTGTTAAATATTCCCTCTTAATTTAAAATTTATTCATTATCTTCAAGAATATTGCAAAATTTTTAACTTGTGTGAAGGTATGTAGTATTAAATAGAACTTGGTTGACTGTACTAGCAATGGAAGAAGAAAGGCTATTTGGCTGCCTAAAACTGCACCACTGTGTTTTTTAATTTGCAACATCAATAATAATATATGCTCCCATAGATGGAATCTTCGGAGAAAACAAGATAGGGAATTTACTGAAAGTAGAATATTTATCAAAAGCAAATTGCATTTCTTTATTTATTCACTGAGCTTAAATGTTAATGAAATTCTCCCTTTCAAATTATATCCACAAGGCAAACATTAGATAAGGCAATGCTATCAAGGATAAAGAATGATTGAATTGCTGGTTTTACACTTAATAATCTGGAAAAGAGATGTAGGTCAATGGGAAAAGCAGGGTATTTAAAATGTTTCTATTGCATAGATAAAATGATACTTTATTTAAAGAAATAATCAACCATATGCACATTTTTTTGGGGGGGGGGAGTAATTTCTTTTCATTCCAAATGCCAGCTAAACTGTAAATGCTGACATTTTGAATAAAGGGAAGGAAAGATGAAAAGTGATAGGATAAAAGTGCTTGTCACACACCGTCTTTCCCTCACATAGATCAAGATCTCATGTTCCTGACTTTGACTGTATTTTCAGTGCCTGGGAAGAGCTGAATTAAAATTGTTTGGACAGTTTCCAGTACAATTCAACAACAAAGGTTTATACAAAATTCTTATTAAAGGCTGCCAGTAAAAAGCAATGCAGAAACTTCTATCAACTACTAGTTTCTCACTGTGAACTTCTAACAGTATTGGACAATGACAGTGTTCTAGTCAAGGTAGAATTGTGTTTCCTAGAGAAAGAGTAAACCTGATGTATTAATAACAGATACCTTGCAATTTGTTCTTTCTTCCTCCTGAATCATATAAGATAATAAGAAGGGAGCTTTCTGAAATTTGAATCTTTAAATAAATAGGAAATAAAAATGGCTAATTATAAAAGCAGAAAGTATAGTATTACATTTTAAATACATGGAATTTAAATAAGTTTTATTCAAATCATATATAAGATTTGGTTTTAATAAAGTATAAATATTTTTATTTGAATCATGAAATATTATTCTATCCTAAAAATATTAAGTACAATTTAAATTTGTAAATACTTTCATATAAAATTGTTCTTGACATTTACATTAAATTGAAATGGCACTTTGTTATTGTAGCATTCTATGTAAAACTTATGTAGAAGAAAATAATAATGTAGATGCATATGTATAATTAATAAAATACATACTAAAATAAATTAACCACTTTTGTTTATATTAGTAATTACTTATTTCTAAATGATATTTTAATATATAAATTCTTAGGCATATAGATCAAAGGTTTTTTCTAACCTATTGAGACATTTGAAATTATCATAACATTATCTTAGAAATGGGTATCTTTTTATCTGCCGGGCTGAGTAGATAGAATGTATTGGTTAGATCTAGAAGACATGACTTTAACTGAAAACCCTAAGTATATATCAAAAAATTTGTCTGTTAGATTTTGAAAATAGATGTTTGCCACAGATATTTATTTTGGTTTTCGTTTTTGATAACTTCAAACATGTATACAATGTGACTTGATTAAATCCATCTCCTCTATCCACACCTCCTTTATTGTTTCTACAAGTATAACTTTCTAATTTTCATATGCTCTTTATTTAAATACCCACTGAGACCTGAATCCACTTAATAATGATTGCATGTGCATGGGTGCTACACCACCTATTGCACCATAGATAGTTTTCTGGAGCTGCATCCCTGAGGAAAACTTGCTTTCTCTCCTTTAGGAGTCATAAATTGCCAGTAGCTTCTGACTCAGGATGAGACTTCATTAGCTCCTTTATGCTTGGATTTTGGCTGACTTGATCTTCTTGAACTCACTCACAACCCCTGTGAATTCATGAATACAAATGGCTTAGTCATGTTCAGAAAATATTACTTTGATGAAGGTGACCACGACTTCTGGGTCTTTCAACCTTTCTTTTCCCTCTTCCATGATGATCCCTGAGCCTTGAGGGATGCAGATGTCCCATTTAGACCTGAGCACTACATTGTGTACTCTACTGTAGGCTTAGAGTTTTCAAAACCTACTTTAATTAAGTATCTTAAATGCTTCAACCTCCCTTCTAGCCCACTAACCACAGGTAGGAGAAGAAGATGGTTAATAGGACAAGGGGGATGTGAACCTGTTTAGAAGTAGTTCTTTGGGGCTCAATACAATCTTTGCTTTCAGGATATCAGAAGTCCAGTCCAAAACATCAACATGAATCAGAAGCAGAAATCCGGCCCAACTGTCAATCACCAAACATTAATCAGTAGCAGTGGCTCAATCCAGAAGAAACTGAGGTTTCATCATCTCAACACGAGTCCGATGAAATGGAAAGCAGCAGTTGGAATACCACAAGAACTTCTTTAGCACTTTTCTCTCTGTGAAGTCATGACAAAGATCAGCAAAGCCCAGTAAAGCACTACAAGGAGAACCAACTCAAGGGCTCCGTTCATTCTCTGTTGGGTTATACGTACACCCTTTCCAAATATCACATGTTCTCTCAAGTGTCTGCCTCAGCAAAACATCCTCTCACATTATTCACGTCTTCCACAGCAAAATACCCCTTGTAAGACCGCTTCCAAAAAAAAAAAAAGGAAAAATCACATGAAACAACTAAGTCTCCAAGGAAACAAGAAATTTCCACTTCATTGTGCCTTGACCAGAGCTGTGTTTATGTATTAATCACCATCTACTGCAAAAAGAAATTTCTCTGAAGAAGGTTGTGAGATGCCCTAAAATATATATGCATATAAAGATAATTTAGTGGGAAGTTATTATTATGTTCATTTAACAAACAATATAAGTATATTGTTAGAACATTATTAGTGTATTATAAGAACGGTATATTTCTCTTACTTCTTTCTCAGCCTGCTTATCCTTTGAGTATAGGAAGGCTTCTGACTTGCTTGAGTTGATTTTATATCTGGCCACTTTGCTGAAGTCGTTTATCAGCTGTAGGAGTTCTCTGGTGGAGTTCTTTGGGTCGCTTATGTATACTATCATATCGTCTGCAAATAGTGATAGTTTGACTTCTTCCTTTCCAATTTGTATCCCTTTGACCTTTTTTTGTTGTCTAATTGCTCTAGCTAGAACTTCAAGTACTATATTGAAAAGATATGGAGAGAGAGGGCAGCCTTGTCTAGTCCCTGATTTTAGTGGGATTGCTTCAAGTTTCTCTCCGTTTAGATTGATGCTGGCTACTGGTTTGCTGTAAATTGCTTTTACTATGTTTAGATATGGGCCTTGAATTCCTGATATTTCCAAGACCTTTAGCATGAAAGGATGCTGAATTTTGTCAAATGCTTTCTCAGCATCTAATGAGATGACCATGTGGTTTTTTTCTTTGAGATTGTTTATGTAGTGGATTACATTGATGGATTTCCTTATATTGAACCATCCCTGCATCCCTGGGATGAAGCCTACTTGATCGCTAGGCTCAATTCTAAGTGGATCAAAGATCTCCACATAAAACCAGACACACTGAAACTAATAGAAGGGAAACTAGGGAAGAACCTTGAACATATGGGCACAGGGGAGAATTTCCTGAACAGAACTCCAATAGCTTATACTCTAAGATCAAGAATAGACAAATGGGACCTCATTAAATTACAAAGTTTTTGCAAGGCAAAAGACACTGTCAAAAAGACAAAGCGGCAACCAACTAACTGGGAAATGATCTTTACCAACCTTACATCCGACAGAGGGCTAATATCCAAGATATACAAAGAACTCAAGAAGTTAAACTCCAGAGAGGCAAGTAACCCTATTAAAAAATGGGGTACAGAGCTACACAAAGAGTTCTCACCTGAAGAATATCTAATGGCTGAGAAGCACCTAAAGAGATGTTCATCATCCTTAGTCATTAGGGAAATGCAAATCAAAACAACCCTGAGATTCCATCTCACACCAGTCAGGATGGCTAAGATCAAAAACACAGGAGACAGCAGTTGTTGGCGAGGATGTGGAGAAAGAGGAACACTCCTCCACTGCTGGTGGAATTGCAGGCTGGTACAACCACTCTGGAAAGCAGTCTGGTGGTTCCTCAGAAAACTGGGCATGACACTCCCGGAGGATCCGGCTATACCACTCCTGGGCATATACCCAGAGACTTTACCTGCATGCAATAAGGACACATGCTCCACTATATTCATAGCAGCCTTATTTATAATAGCCAGAAGCTGGAAAGAACCCAGATGTCCCTCAACGGAGGAATGGATTCAGAAGATGTGGTATATTTACACAATGGAATACTACTCTGCAATTAAAAACAATGAATTCACGAAATTCCTAGGCAAATGGTCAGAACTTGAAAATATCATCCTTAGTGAGGTAACCCAATCACAAAAGATAACACATGGTATGCAGTCACTGATAAGGGGATATTGACCCAGAATCTCAGAATACCCTAGACACAATCAGCATATCAATAGATTTCTAAAAAGATGGAAGGAGAGACCCCTGGTCCTGGAAAGACTGGATGTAGGGGAACGCCAGGACAGAGTAATGAGAGGGGGTTGAACGGAGAAAAGAGGGAGGGAAGGGGGCTTATGGGACTTTCGGGGAGGGAGGAAACGGGAAAGGGGAAGTGATTTGGAATGTAAATTAAAAAAAAAAAAAAAAAAAAAAAAAAGAATGGTATAAGGCTTTCCCAAAGGGCCTATGTCCTAGACAGTCACTTTTTTTTGCCATTTTATCAATATCAGGCCCTAGATTTACCTTGTTGAGCTTTTAAAAATGCAATAAAAATAGTTGGTCCCTTTTATAATACTCAGGTCACTATTTCATAGTGAGTGTATTTTGCCATATCAGGCATTATTTTCTATTACAATGGTTCAGAAGTGAGTAAGATTGTTCAATATTTTTTCTCTCCAAGTATTGTAAATGTAGTCTTTCAGTAATGTGAAATTTAACCAGTAGGGATGAAGCTCCCAGGTTATTAGTCGTTTTATTTCTTATGTACCATAATTCTAATATGCCGTGTCTTCAAGGACCATTAGATCTACTTATCCTTAAAATTCAAGGACCAGCAAATTTTGTATGTCATAGTGATGTTAATGCCTTCTGAATTCTTGTTTCCTCTCACAAGCAGCATGCTTAGGGCTTTCATGGTCAATAGGTCAGAACACTGTCTACAAATGTAAAAGACATTATCTCTGAAATTTAGAGGTCTAGTATTCAATGTCACAACATATCCTTCATGTTTAAGGCAACATTCTGACAATGGCCAAAATTCCTACATATGAATGTATTGTACATGTGCTTGTGCTTGTCTGTATGGTTCTTTTGTGTGATTTCTTATTCACTAGGCCTAATCAAAATTATGCCATCAATTTAATGTACTTATCACATATTTTTAAAAGTATCCACATACTCAAAATTTTGTTTCCTCTTTAACCTTTAATATTTTTGTAGATTAGAAAATTACGTGTCAAAATAGTCTGTGGATTAATCAACTAACACACACACATACACACACATATACACACAAACACATACCCTATGTCCACAAACATTTAAAATTTCTTCTATAACATGTATCTGTTAATTTTTCTCATGGTAAATTTCTGATTACCATGAACTAAGATCTTCAAGTTGCCAGGACAATAATTACAACCATCCAAAGTCCTGAAATTGATAGTAAAAAATGTTGTTTCCCAACAAAGCTACGTCAATAAGTTAGAACATGTACCTTATCTTTGATCTTGCACTCTTCAAATCCACCCATTCTCACACCTATGACAAGTCACCATCCAGAGAAATAAATATTTTGCAGGATTTTGCTGTATGAGTCATTTTTGTTTTTTCTAGAGAAAAAAAAAACATCTTCAGTATTCTCTCCCTAGTCATTATGAGATTTAACTATTTCATTATTTAAAAGTCAGTAATTTCATTCTTGAATATATTTTCTTAAATATCTTGTGATGAGAGACTAATCAGCTCCGAAACATGACTTATGCTTGTGCTAAATGAAGCCAGTTTTGCATCAAGAATAGTCCTTAAAAAGGTGAAGCATTCTTAGGCTATCTACACTGTTTCTGTCATTATCATCATTACCTTCATCATCTTGATTTCCACATATCCTCCTTGAATTTGTGGTACTCATGATTAATTCCAGTGCCTGGAGCATGCTCGGCAAGGGTTCAATTGATGAGCTATATCACCAAGGTCTTCCCTTTGAGTTTTGGTAAAATAGAACATGAAACATGAAAAGAAAGAAATAACAGTCAAAAGAACTTGCAGCATCACAGTGGAAGCCACAGTTTCTGCTAGGAAACAAGCTGTACTCTGGACTTTGTTTTTTGTTTTGTATTGTTTTTTGTTTTGTTTGTTTTTTTAATCAGTCCTTAGTTTTGAAGCAGTTTTATATTGTATGTCTGTGCAAGATGAGCTCTTAACCCATTTCTGCTTTATGTGATGGTTTACTGTGCTATATTTATTGTATTTATCTGCTTGTATTAGGGTGATGAGTTTGTCTGTCTGTCCGTCTCTGTCTGTCTGTCTCTCTGTGTGTATTTATGTGTGCATCTCTCTCTCTCATTTCTATTTCTCTGGAGATTGTTTCTAACATTTTTCCTTACATTTTTGTTTTGTCACAGCATCATGGATGTATACATAATATTTTTTTTGTGTTAGTCAAATTTTTGAAAATGCAGGACAACCTATAGTAAAGCATTATTCCACATATCTTGACACAAGCCATGTTTTTGCTGAGTTGTATGCAACCACTAAGAGGGAGATAGGGAGTCATTAATGTTTGCCCATTCATAAACAATTGTGACATTTATATCTGAGTTATTGATTGCTAAGTATATCCATCAATCAGATACTAAACAACGAAAGGGTTGTTTTAGGTTGATCGTAAATCCCTAAAATGATCTGTACTTCATTTTCAATGATAAATTACTGGAGGTAAGATAGACAAGTTGATGGTGATATTGACTCTCAAAATTGCCTTACTATAAACCTTTTAGAGGATTAATAGCAGTTGAGGAGTGACTAAGGGAAACTGGATTATATGCAATAATTTCTAAAATAGAAGAAAATGGTCAAGTACAATTTCCTTTGAATTACTCAGAATATATCAATCAATTTTAAAATTTCACTGAATTATTGAACTTGATGTAGATTAGAGAAAGACAGGGGTATATGAACAAGTTGCAAAATTAATAGTCTGAGAAATTTGTGCTTTCCATAGTCAAAAATATGACGGAGATGAACTGAATGAAGAGAATGCTGTCCTGTGCTCAGAGTTGATTTGTTCCCCTAAAGAGATGTTTAGCTCTTGCGTATTAAAATAAAAGTATACAATTTAAAAAGGAAAAAATTATAAATGTCTACAGTATTTCAATGTATGAGTTTGATTCCAACTTCTCAACAGCCTGACAAGGTAAACAGTCTAGCTGCTCTTGTCATGACAACTTCTCTTTGTGATTATTCAAAATAATGTTCAAGGACTATTAAGATTTGAATACATTTCAATGACAAGACAGAAAATACAATACAATTGCAATACAGTTTTCAATTTTGGGCCACAAAAATACTTGGGAGAGGGGGAGTTAAATTGCTAACCACCAAACCAGGACCCAATCAATTCCTGCAAACTTTACACTGACCCATATATGGAAATTTAACAAAATTTTATTTTTGTTGTTCTTTACTTCTTTATGTGTGGAGAAGGAGCAGTGCATTGCAATGAAGCACCTACAAGTTTTATTAATATATGCTGCCTTTCCATTTAAAAATATAAAAACTGATTGAAATTCCAAATACGTAAAAGGAAACTATCAAAATAGTTTTAAGTTTTAGTTACCAAACGTCATGTTATGATTTGAGTCTGAAACAGTTCAATACAAGTATTGAATTCTTGGTCCATAGCTAAGACACCATTTAGGAGTTGGTGGAAATTTAGGGATGTAGGGCAAGGTTTGAAAACCCAAGTGTCTGGGGCTTGGTATTAAGAGATATTTTATACCTGGCTCCTTCCTATACTGCCTTTAGATTCCTGGTTTGCCACAAAACCAATCTCTTTCCTCTTTCCTTTTATGAACTAATAGTCTTCCCAGGAGCACAACAGCATGAAACCACTCATTGACCCTTCTGAAACCTTGAACTAAAGTAAACGATTTCTTCTTTAAGTTGTTTCTGCCAAGCATTTTTTGTATTTTGTCATGAAATCTAACTAATACACCCCATTTTTAGTGGTTTTTATTTTAACTTAGCATGTCAGGTAGACATCTGTCTCTAATTTTGAAGGGTAGTCTCCTATTGAATTCCTTAGGTCCATTTATAATAGAAAGATAACTGAGTTAGTTTATCTATCTAGCTTCCCAATTTATGTTAAAGCATTTGATTGATGGTTAGTATTATAGTCATGTCTGCAAAGTCATTTTGTTCATTAAAATTGTCAATGCAATGGATTGACCATACACGACTACAATCTATTTTTATTAACATGTGTTACCTGTTCAATTGCAAGCACATGATATGCTAAGTATGCTTAAGGATTGCCAATAATGATGGCCAAGATCAAAGATGCATCAGTGCAAGGATCTAGTCTTTCTTACAGCATGAACTGCACCGTACATTATTTTAAGTGAAATACTTTATTACATACACATTAGTTTTATTTGTCTTTTTAGTTGATTATTAATAGCATTGATTTTTAATGGCTAAAGCAGTGAATATGTCCTTAAAAATATAAGGGAATAATTTTAAATGAAATACTAAAGTATCTCATGGAATACAATTTGTTTATTTTTTAAAATGTTGCTTTCATTATTGCTTTATGTGAGCTGGTTTCTTGCCCATGTACAGATTCTAAGTCTCTTTGTCATGTAGTATCACTGAAGATTTCTTAAGAACTTCCTCACATGTTACTCCCCTTGCAGTGATGGTCCACAGGCAAAGGCACATACATCTCTGTCTCTGACTAGGTCTTTACTGATCTTTGAAAATCTTCAAATGGACAAGAAAACCCAAGCAATTGTTCTGCAGAAAGTTGACAAATATGAGAACAAATGCAAAGTATATATATAATACACAGTGAACTGACATTTTATGAAATGAAAGAACACTATCCTAACATATAATATATCTTATAAAATATTTGGAAAATAAAGTCTCTCCAAAAATTTATATCACCTGGTAAGATAAAGAAATCAAAAACCTATCATGAATGTATGTTAAGTATCTCGGTGTCTCATGAGAATTAAGAATGAAATAATAATGCAGGATAAGGTCTAGATTTTTCATATGTTTAATGGATATGTTCACACCAGCAAAAAGTGTAAGGAAAATCATACATATTTCTAGCATCTTCCCACCATCCTGTACTTCACTTCTCTCAGATGGTTAACTTTAGCTTCTATATGTGAGTGGAGTCATGTGGTACTTGTCCTTCTTTGCTTAGATTAATTATTATATCCAATTAAAGGTTTTCCAGTTTCATTCATGTAGATATAAATGAGAGGATTATTTTATGTCTAATGATATTCCAGAAATTGAAAGTGGAGGAAAAGTATATATGAATTGAGACCAAAACACTTGAATATTGTTGATGGGGATATATTAGTATGTCTATTATGGAAAACTGTATGGGGGTTACTAAATCACAAAGGATGTCAATAAACAAAATAACCCATTTAAAAAAAAACAAAACAAAGAAATGTAACTCTCGTAAGGTGCTTCAATTCCACTTCTGGGTAAAAAAATCAACTGAAATAAAAACTTTAAACTGAAGAGATATTTATATGTTCATCTTCATTGCAACATTAGTCAGAAGACATGAACTCAACCTATGTGCCCATCAAAAGATGAATGGCTGTACATCTACTTAATTTCATATATTTTATATTTAATTGAATTATTATGATACTAAACTTTGGGAATTATGACATTGTAAGTAGATTAAAATCACATAAAATTTGTAAAGCAAAACTACTTTATACTATATATATATGTATATATATATACATATATATATATATATATATATACTTATATAAGACAATCTACAATTACAATTACAGACCTCTGGCACCATCTTTTTAGGGTCAAATAAAGGGAAGTCAAGTGTATCTATCTATATTAATTATATATGCACAATATAATTCTTGTTTATTATCCCTGTATTTCTATTTCCAAGATGTTTTTTTTTTACTTTCATAGAAGATGAATCAATGTCCCTCAACAGAGGAATGGATACAGAAGATGTGGTATATTTACACAATGAAATACTACTCTGCAATTAAAAACAATGAATTCATGAAATTCTTAGGCAAATGGTAAGAACTGGAAAATATCATCCTTAGTGAGGTAACCCAATCACAAAAGAACACACATGGTATGCAATCACTGATAAGTGTATATTAACCCAGAAGCTGGGAATACCCAAGACACAATTCACATATCAATTGATTTCCAAGAAGAAGGAAAGAGAGATCCCTAGTCCTGGAAAGATTGGATGTAGCAGTGTAGGGGAATACCAGAACAGAGAAGTGGGAGGGGGTTAACTGGGGAACAGGGGGAAAGAAGAGGGCTTATGGGACTTTCAGGGAGGGGGGAACCAGGAAAGGGGAAATCATTGGCAATGTATATAAAAAATAAAACATTAAAAAAGAGAAGATAAATCAAACTGCATTAAGGTCACATTCTATTTTTGTAGGGCCAAATGTTATTTAACACCTTGATTTTATGTGCCTGGACCAATTTACACATAAATCCAGTGTCTAGGGATTAGAGCTTAAACAAGGATTCAATAGGGAGGATGCGTTACTCGGTTCTGATTTCTCTTTGATTGTGATCATACCTCATTATTTAGAATAGACAATTGACACTGTTTTTTTGGTTCATATCTTTTCTTGCATATAAATCATATATCTTTAACATGAAAAGATTTGTAGAATTCCTTATATGTGAAAATCAGTAATATTATATATATATGTGTGTGTGTATTAAATATATATATGTATCATAGTTTTTTAGTAATAATTGAAGAGTTAAGGCTTAGATGTAACATTGAAAATTACTAATTATGCAAACTACCTTAAATACCCTGACTTAGAAGTACTCTCTCATTTTTTTGTTTCATGTATTTATTGTGTATATGTATTTATGTATCTGCATTTGTTAGGGAACATTTGCCTGCTACAAAGACCTGTGTTGATCAGAGGATGCTTTGTGGGAGTTATTTTTCTCCTTTTTCTGTGCTAATATGGATGCTTGAATTCTATTTGCAAAGCTAGGGGATATGTGACTTTACCCATTGAGCCATATGCCTGTACCATATTCATATATATATATATATATATATATATATATATATATGAAAGACATTTTAAGACTTCAGTAGCTATACCATGTAGTAGGTAAATTTTATCAATGGAGGATTAAACAAAGTCAGAATAGAAAAATTACTATAGAGTTAATTATGTGAATCAGAAACTGAAGGCAAGACCATCCAGAGACTGCCCCACATGGGGATCCATCCCATATACATTTACCAAACCCAGACACTATTGTGGATGCAAACAAGTGCTTGCTGACAGGAGCCTGATATAGCTGTCTCCTGAGAGTCTCTGCCAGTGCCTGACAAACACAGAGGGGGACGCTCTCAGTCAACCATTGAACTGAGCACAGGATCACCAATGGAGGAGCTAGAGAAAGAACCTAAGGAGCTGAAGGGGTTTGTAGCCCCACAGGACAAACAACAGTATGAACCACCCAATACTCCCAGAGCTCCCAGAGACTAAATCACCAACCAAAGAGTACACATGGAGGGACCCATGGCACCAGCTACATATGTAGCAGAAGGTGGCCTTGTTGGACATCAAAGGGAGGAGAGACTCTTTTTACTGAGAAGGCTTGATGCCCCAGTATAGGGGAATGCCAGGATAGGGAAGTGGGAGTGGGTGGGTTAGTGAGCAGGGGGAGGGGGGATGGGATAGGGGGTTTTGGAGGGGAAATCAGGAAAGGGGGGTAGCATTTGAAATGTAAATAAAGAAAATATCTAATAAAAAAAGGAATATAAACATGGCTGTATTACTTGAATTTTGAATCCCTAGAATTGCCCCCTTTGCTTTAAAAGTGACCCTAAGCTTTTTATTATAGCCACGAAGTACTGAGTGATGTATTTTAAGAAGCATATTAATCATCTGATTAACTTGCCAACTCTGAGGCAATGAGAAGTTCATTATTCAAAATTCTACTTATAAAGTTGTATTCTTCACATATAGTTATATAAGCATACACATACATTTCTATGTATACACACACATATATATGAACTACAGAGTTAAGTGTAATTCTGAGAATGACCTTGCATTTAGTTAAGGCGATTTAAAGTTATTACAGAAAAATATTTAATTAAAATATAAAATAATACTGCTCTTATTTTAATTAAATAGCATATAATTTTTCAGTTTCATTATTCCTCATTCTTCAACTTTAATGAAAAATACATAAACTATGTCAAGAAATTAAACTACATATTTAAATTAAGATTTAATTATATTTCCAAGCCTATTATCATTCCGTTGAATTTTACTCAGTTTCAGGAAATTGACCCTTGTAGAATGGTAGAAAATTTTAACTTCATCTTTGAGAAACTTTTTTTGAATTTTGTTGTTTAAAAATTCACATTCAATGTAGTAGTATTTTATATTATTTATCTATAGATATATTAGACAATCAAAATTTTATAGTACATTAAATGATGAGAACAGTCATTTCATTTAGTCCAAGGTGAATAATCACTTCATGTTTTGGCATGGATTTCTAAGAAGACATTTTGTTAGTTTTGGGTCACATGATCCTTGGAAAAGTAGAACATCTGATCCCCAATCTTTTTTCTTCTTCTCTGTTCCACATGTAATTTAAGATTAATTTTGCTTCCTTAAACATCATTTTTTTTATCAGAATTAGTGTATTATTTCTGTTCTTAGATCTATAAAGGTATTTCTCCTTCGGTAATCCTTCAATATTTAGTGTTCTGTTTTTGTTTTGTACAAGGTTTGGTTCCTGTGCTTTTCTTCTTTGTTTTGTCTCATTCTTTTTTTTATTATTATTTTCTATATTTTTATTTACATTCTCATTCTTATTTACAGCTCTTTTATTCTGTCTTCTAAAAAAAATCAAATGCAACTTTTATTGTGTCTAGTTGTACTTTCAAGTGTTGGCTAATTAGGCCTTTCCTTTCATTCTGTAGCCGACACTCATGTGTCCCTCTCAGAACCCGAATCATTATCATTGTATTGTATTTCTCTTTATCCTGTGTACACCAAGTCTACTTCATGTTACCCATGGACCTGACAGACTGAGATTTTAAAAGGGAAATGCTGGGACGTGGTCAAAAATCATAACGAATGTCTGAGCATTTGTACCACACTGAACACTTCCCTGACGCTCTAAGCATGTTACGGATAAGGAGTACTAAGAACCTTTGCCAAATTGTTCAACTTTGGATTCAGAGCCAGAATTCTTTACATCTCTCTGCATTTCTAATTGTGACATATTAGTGTTTGAACTTGACACTACTGTTTGAAATTAAGACACTTTCTCCTTGATTGGGGAAAAATGCTACGAGTTTCCTTTGAGATTTAATTTCATGATTCCGAAAGCAGATAAACTAATTCTTCCTTTGTTTGGCTAGATCGGTAGATACCACTAGGAAGGTCTTTTTCTGTTTTATGGCAGGTAGTAGCTTGATCAATACTGATAAGTTGAACTGAGGTATTAATATCTTATAAGGAAGGTTTTATACTGTTCAACCTCCGGAACAAATTCTACATAATAAACTTGGTACATCCTGGGTGAAAAAAAAAAAGAAGAAAGAAAGAAAAAAAAAACCAGACTCACAAATTACTGGCTTCATATTATTTCCTTTGTGCTTTTCAAATTAATTAGTATAAAAACCACAAATACGGACAAGATAATCATGTAAATATCAAGTAAAATAATCCCTTGTAGATTTTAATTATCTTAAATGTGGTCTTTTGTAAATATTTGCTTGTTACAAATATCTAAAAATATATAAATAAGCTATACTTAATGTGATTCTAGAATTCACATTATCACCAAAGAAAAAGTCTCACAGAGGCTAGAGGTGATATTCAATGGTAGATATCTTTCCTGATATTCCAACATCCTTATATTTAGTCGCTCCCACCACTTGAATGAATAAAAAGAAGACGAAGAAAATCTGTTTACTCAAATAGAACATAGCCGCCCCCCCCAAAGCTTGAGTTTTACTTCAGTATAAATGTCTCACTAGAAGTGACAAATGAAAAAGGATTGGGCCTTTTACTTTTATAATGAATGTACTTCTTGTTTAGCATTCATGACATTCAACAAGTTAAGATATAAAGAATAGTAGTTCTATCAAATCCATCTCCAGGTACTGTTCCCTTTCAAACAAAGAGGAAAATATATAACAAATACTTAAAGAAAAACTTCCCTCATGGAATAACATTTGATGGTTCCCTCTCCTTTATCCTGAAGAAATGGAACCTTAAAGCAATTGAGTTTCACCAAAGATGCCCAGAAGTTTCTCTAAATATACTGGAGTGGGGCCATTCTGACGCAGTAACATACGCCACAGACTACCTAAGGCTGTAAATACGCCACCAGTATAAATTGTTTGAAAAACAGACTTGGGCAAGTATTTCGGGGAAAGAAATATTGAAGGGCAGACCTGCTAAATCAAACGGAAGAAACGGCAATAAACGCCACACTGCCGAGTCCTTGTAAGATTTACTGCAGATTCTTGCCCCACCACAAACTCATTTTTTTCCCCTGTGAGAGAAATGAAGTCATTAAACAGTATCATGCCAAATCTGATGAAATACTATGAAAAACAACAAGGAATGGTTACTTTCTTTCTAGAGCTCCTGAAGGTGATCTTGTGAATAAATACAACATTGAAACTCCCCATGAACTTTATTTTTAATAGCCATCCTGAAAACTTGTTTTAAAACACAGGTTATTTTCCTCCTTTGTTACACATTTAGTTTTTTTGTTTTTACGTAAAAAAAAAAAAGATTCATTTCTTTGTTTTTCATTGTCAGCCTCTTGGTTCATTTGTTACAAAGTAGGCTTGTTTGGAATGAGCTGACTACACTTAGTAGAATCAAGTCAACTGACATTTACCATGCAAGACGTTGCCGGTGTCCACGCCATTTTAACTGCAAAGTCTTTGGAAATTTTAGCTTGGTTTTTTTTTTTTTTATTAGATACTTGCTTTATTTACATTTCAAATGTCATCCCATTTCCTGCCCTCCCCCCCCCGAAAACCCCCTATCCTATCCCCTCCTCCCCTTGCTCACCAACCCACCCACTCCCACTTCCCTGTCCTGGCATTCCCCTACACTGGGCATCAAGCCTTCTCAGGACCAAGGGCTCTCCTCCTTTGATGTACAACAAGGCCATCCTCTGCTACATATGCAGCTAGAGCCATGGGTCCCTCCATGTGTGCTCTTTGGTTGGTGGTTTAGTCCCTGGGAGCTCTGGGGATACTGGTTGGTTCATATTGTTGTTCCTCCTATGGGGCTGCAAACCCCTTCAGCAACTTGGGTCTTTTCTCCAGCTCCTCCTTTGGGGACCTTGTGCTCAATCCAGTGGTTGGCTGAGATCATCCACCTCTTTCTTTTAGATTGCAAATGTTGAAATTCACTTTAAACATTCTTAGGCCACTTGTCCGTTATGGAGTCAGGGATGCTCTGTTTCCCGACCTCCCTTTAGTGCCAGATTTTCTCTGCACTGCTAAGGATGCTGTCATTAGACTACTATGTTAACACTCGGAATTGACCTTGGTCTACACTCCATTAATCTCTGAGGGTTATACACACCAGTACATAGAACTGAAGACACGGTATCTCTGACTAGACAATGCAAGCTCTGGGCTCATTCTACGTTTGAAGAATGCATAAGGAACATAAATTGTCTGGTTTTCTCCCTCTGCCTGTAGTTGGGGTTTCTTCCCCCCTAACTGCATGGATTCCATGGTGCTTCCAAATATTCACTTTTCATAACAAACGAGTCCACTCCTCCCAGGATCCTATTTTCTCGAGTGGCACACTTTAAATGTGTGCTCATTGTTTCTGTTGATGTATTTCTTTACAGGAAATATCACTTCTGTTTGGATCAATGACATGCTTAGGAAGTCTCTCTTCAAGCCCAACTTCAAATGTTCTACTTCATACTGCTAGAAAACATGTTGTATCTCTCGTCTCTTTTTAATCCATAAGTGGTCATGAATGATTATAAAATTTAATCTAATTTAACTTTAACAAAACTGTTTGTATTGTACCTTACATTTCTATACTTTAATTTGCACAAGTATATTTGAAATCAACTTTTCTAATTGTTACTCTGGAAATTTCTGTTTCCTGGTACCACTGAATTTTTTCATTATCTTATCATCCTAAATCTCAATTTATTTGATTTTTGAAAAGTATTGCTTTACTTGGTCGGCTCAATGAAAATAACGCATTTTCTTTGAAGGGTGAGTATACTGAAATTTTTTTAACTACTGGTTTGTATCTTTTTCCATGATTGATATTTAATGGTCCTATAGTTGCTATAGGACAAATGATTCAATGAACATAAATAAATGCTTCAGACTTCCCTCTTTTCTTGTTTAAATATAATTCTTATGCTAGAGGAACAATATACTATTTTTCCAGTAATGTTTTCAGTCATCTGAAAGTGTTCATCCTGAAGAGTCTAATAATTTTACAGAGTTTTATAAACTTTTGAAACTTTCTAAAATTTAGAATTGTGTACATTAACACAATACTTTATTCAAATAACAAAATCATTTCTTTTAGTCATTTTGTATATATCAACATAGAAGAATATAAACTCTGAAAAACTCTAATGCTATTCTCATAACATGTGAGCCAATTAAGTAAAAACCCACAAAATTTCACATATTGTAAGCTCTACATATGTCAATTGCTTGTCCTGGATTATCTACTTCTTGTCTGAATTTAAACATGTATTTAATTTAAATCAACACACAGTACTTAGATATTTTGTGTATATGTATACTTTAACACTCTTTAATGGTAAATTCGAGAAGAAAAAAAGAAAAGATGCTTTATCAAATTTATCTTATTTTTAAAACTCTTTCACTCCTATTTTTTTCATAAATTTGTTAGATCTAAATCAATATCTTTCTAGGATTTTGTTGCCATATCTAGGTTCATTGATTGTGATATAATAATAATTAAAATATGATTCTTTCTAAAATTCAATGTACCTGAAGAACAAAGGCACTTATATTTCTTCAGTCTATCTCTATGCTTTAGATAAATTATATACTTTTATTTTTCAAGCATTTGGTTATTATTGTTGTTATTGTAATTTAGGAACATTTAGCAATTCTTTTTAGATTTCTTCCTCTTCTCTAGATTAATGTCTTTGAATGAAATTTAAATATTCAAAAAGTTGGCCAGAAAACTCTGAAGTGTCTATAGCTAATAATCATCATGATATTCTATGGTAGTTTGCATTGTTCTCAGAGTGTATAAAGGGATCTTTTACTTATTTTTTGTTATATATTCTCTTACACCCTAACTTTAGAAATGAAGTTTATGATGGTGATTATGGTGGTGTTGGTAAGAGTGACGATATTGATTATGGGCATGCTGGTAATGGTGGTGATTATGATGATGGTGATGATGGTAGTGTTGGTGATGGTGATGGTAGTGTTGGTGATTGTTCTATCATTGAAAGATTGTAACATTTCTATTATTAGAAATGTAGATATTTTCAATTCGTGTTAAGACGAAATAAATATTTTATCTGTTTAGTAATAAATGAATCTATATTAAGTTTTACTGAATTATATTGTTTATTTATATACTTCTTCATATTCTACTGTCAAGAGGCAGCATGCAGCACTGCGTAGTGTCCCAATAATCCAACATGATGAAACTGCAAAAGTTCTACTATAGTTGGTGCGTATGCTAATTATACCTAGATTTCCTTTAGTCTGGTTAAAATAATTTTGCTAGTACTTGTGACTCTTCTATATATAAATATTTATAGAAATTTAATGTTTCCTTGTTTGTTTTTCAAAGCTAAACTTTTCTTTTAACATTTTTCATTTCACTAGCAATTCACTTGTCATCTTTTTGTATATTACCTTATATACTATTTATTCCTATATTTGCAACTAGATAAGAATGTTATGAGTCAATAGTCATGCTCAATAGTTATACATTGAAAAAGATCTCACTTCTCAGATGAAATAAATGCAAGGGGTGATAATGATTTATTTTCAATCTCTTTTGAAGCAGCTTATATTTATGTTTTATGTACTTGACTGCTTGCTAATCTGTGACACCAGCTTGAAGAGCCTCTATTCTTTGATCTCTTTGACTTCTGGCTTTTACCTTCAATCTTCTTTAGAGTTACCTACAAGCCAATCAGTCCAATTATTCAATAATCTAGTGCTCTTGCCATTTAAGTTTTATATTTACTATATATTTAACTTTTTATTATTTTAAACTTCACCATAAATGTAAATAAAAAGATGTTCATATTTTTAAGATTTTATATTCTGTATATATGTGTCTCTGCATATGGAAACATCAATGCAGGGATCAATGGGGTCCAGGAGGTTTGGATCCTCTTTGTAGCTGAAGAACAAGTGTTTGTGAACTGCAGTGTGAGTTCTGCGCTAAGCACTCTTAATCATTGAGTCCTATCTTTAGGCCTTGTTTTAAATATATTTAATTTAAAGAGTTCATAATTTTCATAAATTATTATTTGTGGTATCATTTTAAAATACATACTTGAATATTTGATGATCTGATAAGCTGAAAATAATACATTTTAGAGATACAGAAAAGGCCAATTAAGTATATCAAGGACGAGTCAGGGACTAGAGAGATGGCTTGGTGGTTAAGAGCTCTGGCTGCTCTTACAGAAGACACATGTTTGATTCCCATCACTCACAAGGTGGCTCACAACTCCCTTGAACTCCAATTACAGGAAGTCAGATGCCAGCCCTTGGACCTATGGACACCAAACATGTGAAAAGGTAAACAAACACATGAAGTCAAAGCACCAATGAACATAGAATAAAATAAAGTAATGTGCATTTAAAAAGAACAAAAACAATCTGAAGCATTTCCATATAGTCAGGAAAGAGGAAGCAGAGCATTTCCCAAGTCGTATTGTCCTGTATGTCACTCTCATTCTGTCACCTGTGATGTCTGTGCACCTCTTGTTTCTGTTATGCTGAAGCAGGCAACTGAAGCCTTACTTCACATCTTATTCCGAGAATAACATATAGTAACACTAAAAGTAGGAGGAGAACTAGGATGAGAAACAAAAACAGATTTTTTAAACTAAATATCTATGTGTGGGAGAGATTTCTTTGGGAATTTAGAAATCAATGAGTTCCATCAAAAAGGAAAGATGCTTAAAATTTAAAACCCATGATAGAAAGGATAAAAATTGTTAGTGTAAATGAGGGTGCAAACACTGGGCAACATTCAGTGGAAGTAATAATTTCATGTGTTGTGTTTATATTGTTTGGAACATGAAGCTTCCTGGGAATTGCACACGAGCAGGTTTACCGTGGACGAAGAGCTGAGGAATGAAACGACGGAGGGTTGAGAGAAAAAGAACACACAGAGACATTAGTGCATGGCTGTACAAAATCTCTTTTTACTTGGGGGATAAGCACGACAACATATGTGCTGTGGGCGTGACCCTCCCTCCCAGGGTTGCAGAGTCTTTTCAGCACTTCTCAGCAGGACCTTGGCTCCCATAGGGTCTGTTGCTGCGGGAGGCTGAGGTGTGACAAAAGGCTTGTTCCTGGAGCTCTGCCAGCTCCGCCAGGTGGGGGGAGGTGTAGCCCACTGGAATCTGGAGCTGATAGCTGCTATGTGATAAAGCATTTCAATATGACTCTCTACAGGAATAGAACATCACATGCATTTGGAGTCACAGATTTAATATTTTTGGAATTACTAAATAGGTACAATATCACAGTGCTATAATAATATTCACAATTTAACAAAAATTAGACTATTATTTAATAATGTACACTTCATTCTCTAAAATGTAATATTGTTTACTAATATGTGTTATCATTAGCTAATGGACACAGTTGCTGATACATTAATTGTCATATCTTCATCCTCCAGTATTTCCTTCATTCTTTGCAGATGCCCAATTCAACTCACCCCTAGACACACATATCACTGCACTTGATGCAAATGAATAGAGAGAGCTTTCCCTTTCTCTTCACTTTACTCATTTAAACACATCTACCAAAAGTATGGAAATAGAAGAATCATAATATCAAGTACAGTGATATAAAATGACTGCTATATTAATTAATGAAATTGCATGCATTAGTAACAATGAGTATACATTTTCTAAATATCATAAATGACTCTTAAACACCAGTGGGTTAAGTGAAAGCAATCAAAACTCAGCATGTCAGCACACACTTGTAACCCTAGCACTCGGAAGGTGGAGGCAGGGTGATAGCAAGATCAAGATCATTTGCAACCTGGTGAATTTCAGACTAAGTTAGAGACATGAGACATTGTCTCAAAAGGCAGATAAATTAATGAATGAATAAATTTATATTTAGATGTGTGTGTGTGTGTGTGTGAGAGAGAGAGAGAGAGAGAGAGAGAGAGAGAGACTAAATTAAGAGTCAATTAATTTGAAAGTGTTAAGAACAGGTGTGTGGGACTGATTTAGAGGGGGGAAATCTGTATTTTCAAAAAATATGTAATAAAGAAAATAAAAGGAGAGATAGAAACTCAAAAGGAAATAAATAAGTCAGTTTCCTGCATAGTGAGCAGTATACCACATGAAAGTCTATTCTGTGAGATATAATACATGTATTAAATCTTTGAAGGAATGGGCAAATGGTTTGGAGGTAAATGGAGGATCATTTATGTATATAAATCTTTTTAAATTATTTGTTCTAATAGAATTATTTATGACTGTGCTTTGTTACTGAATACATCTGAGAAAAATCCATTGAAATGAATATATGTGATACACAGACAGTTCTGAATGTGTTCATACTCCATCAAAATGTGCTCTTAAAAAGTACACTTGTCTATGCAATAAGAAATATGTTAATAATTTATAAGTCCTAGACTGTGTTCTACAGGGGAAATAAATGAGAAGAGGTAGTAAAATAGATACTAATATGACTCATTTCTAGACATAAGTGGAAAGAAAAGACCTTGTATAAACTTTGGGATGTGAATTTAGCCTCAAGTGACATGACCTTGGGTTGTGACTATGTTGGTATGATCTTTGCTGAATCATGAATGGAAAACTTTAGGAAAGAGAAAAAAACCATTGTAACGTCTCTATAATTATCATCTTACTTTTTAAAATAGAACAAAATTATATTTTTTCCTTAGGACAAAACCATAAGCTTGATGATATAATTCCTTCGTGGTTTAATATTAATAAAATAATCTAGTGACCTATATTAATCATATATTGTTTGGGGGATAAAGTCTAATGTATTTTAGTGTAACAGTCTCTATGGAATATTCAAGGAACAGGGTTCAAGCTTCCACGCAGTTCAGAATAAAAGCCAAAATATGCAAGAGAGTCAGTAAGTGAGGCAGAGGATGTCTCTAAACTCAGATTTGGATGTTTAATTTCACCTTCCCTCGTGTTTACTAAGGATTTTGCTTGCCTCCTTTAAGAAAATAATTGCTATAAAATTCTAATAAGTCTTAGGATAAGAGAATTTTCAGATATTTCTTTTTTCAGATCATGGAAAGTGTACATGGAAAGGAGTGTATAGCAAACTCTATACCTCTGATTTTAGCCATGAAACTCACAGAACAATAAACTTTCTACCATGAACTTTTCCACACTAAACCACATGAGCAGTCATGATTATATGACAGCAGCATTAACTGAATGTTCATGTTATCAAACCTTTAATACATTTTAATTAACTTAAGTCTATATTATATGAATATAACTTTTAATCCTCTATCTACAACTCATAAAATCAACAAGATTCTGAGACACTCTCTGACAAGAACAGCATCTGTACCTTTGGGCTAATACAGGAAGCATCTTAAATTAGTATATTTTTAATATGGAATTCTCCAGGAGTCTGAGACAATTGGTGTTTGCTAATTAAACTCAGTTTCACCCACTATTCTAACTCGGATATTGAAAGAGGAAAAATAAGTGGTCATGCAAGTTTATTTATGAAAATTTGGACTACATGAAGTTGTTTCTTGTCCTGATCTCCAGTGTAGACTTTGAATCTCAATGTCCGAGGAAGCATCACCATGTGTTTGACTATAACTATGTCGCTAAATAGCCTGACTGACTCTCGTTCCTCCATCATTTGCCATATGGCCCCAGGACAGTTTCTTTTCTGAAAATGCGGACATATGAATTTCTAACACATTGGGCTTATGAAATGAAATTGATTGCCTGTTATAAACACATGGTATGTAGCCTGCATATTTGAATATTCTATTCACAAAGTATAAAATGAGCAAGTGAGTGCATGGCTTACTTTGCCATTTCAGTCTGCATTCATTGCTAACTCTTCACTTTACCCTTTAATTCTGAGTAATACATTTTATGCACAATTGGCCACTAAAGAGTTCTTGTATCTATTGTAACTGACAATTATGATGGTCCTTCAAGGACCTTAGAACTTTGTTGAAAATCTCTCAGTTCTTACGTGATTTCCTTGACTGACTGATCTGGTACATATTTTAATAATATCAGGCAAATGGTAAATTTGAAATATATGTACATAACAAATTCTTCATTAATTGTCTAATCTTTAAATTCAAAGTGACATATAGGATATGAAAACATTGTTTTAGTTTACAAATGAAGATAAAAATCAATAAATAAGCCCACATTTAAATAGCAAACATTAGGCTGACTCTCCATGCATAGGCATTTAGGGACCATGTGACCCAACTTCCAGGAATAGTGTTCTTATGGGATTCCTTAGTGAGTCAAAGAGTAAATCTCTGATTCTTGTGTCTTCTCTAGGGCTCTTTTCCTTCTGTTTGTTTGTCTTGTCCAACTCTGAAATGTTGGTGTTTTTTAATTTTTATAAAAATAAAATTATGTTTTATTATTATATGTTTAAGCCTGTTTCCTAAGACAGAAAAGTAGTAGAACTAGTTGGGAGAGGAACTGGGGAGGAGCTGGGAGCAAGAGAGGGAGAGGAAACCAAAGTCGAGATATGTTATGCAAAGTATCCACTTTCAATTAAAGGAAACAATAAAAAAAGAATCCATGTTCTCTACTGTACAGGAATTCCCTCATGCTTTGTGACCTCCTTGTCTCTCTCCATTGCACCACAAATGAACCAGCAATCTCAGAGTGGGGAAAACAAACAAGTATCTCTCAGATTTTCTTACTATAAAAGCTGAGCTTAAGGTCTGAAAGCAACATACAGTCACAGTTTGTTCTGCAGTTCACTCAATACTCAATCCTGTATCATATACATGCAAGATAGGAATTGTTCAGAATATGGAAGCTTTTGAGTTCATTAAACAATAACAAAGAAAAGCCAAATAAACACGCATTTATATACATATGTATATGAGTTCAAATATAGAGTATTAATACTATTGAGCCCATGGTAAAAAAAAATATCAGGTTAATTTTCTAACTTTGGTATTTTTGTTATATAGAGATTTATACTTTTCTTTTTTTTTTACTTAGAAGGCTATACTGTAATAGTTGGACTGTGATACTATAATCTAAATGTAGATATCTTTGTAAATGTTTTAGTATAACTAATTTAAGTAGAATAAGTATAATGTTATGGTTTAATCAGCACGTATCTAAGCATAATGTAAAGTGGTTATAGAGCTGTTAAAATTTCATAATTTAAGATATCCTGGAACAATATCAGGGTTTTTTTTTTTCCTTAATAAAGACGTTGCTCAAAAATCTCTCTCTATTGCATTGTAAATGCACCAGCAATCAAAGCCTGGGGAAAATAAACAAGTGCCTCTCAGCCTTTCTTATTATAAAAGCCTAATCCTTATTGCTCAATATATCTACTAATGAAATGAATGTTAATAGGCATTTTTACTGGTAATTTATTTTAAGTGGTCATATTCTTTTAAGTTTCAAATTTAATGTTGTAAATATAGAATAATTAATGCTTAGATCTTCATATTATCCATAGATTCAGTATCATTTGTGCATCATTCAGTATCATAGAGTCAGTATCATTATGGTTGTTACAGATAATGGAATATTAATTTCAACTATTTTAAATAATCTTTATAAAGATCTTATCCTACAAAATTAGTATTGAATAATAACTAGCAAATTGTGAATGCTATATATACAGTAGTTAAGGCTATGTGAGTTAACTTAACTGCTAATATAAATGAAATAATATAAAAAGTGGATAATGATTAATGATATTATTAAGACTTGTAGTGATTGTTTTTACTGGTTGAAAAGGCTTCACTGTAAAGCTTGCATAGAAACAGAAACGGATCAATCCACTCCTTTCTTACTTACATTTTAATGTAAGTAGTTTCAGGAGCAATGTGGTACAAGGATGGGCATCTATGAAATTGTTACAGCGTTGTGGGGAGCTTCCGTGATGAAATGTCTTGCTTTAAATTTATACTATGCTCGCTAGGGAGCGTGTTATTGCTGCAGCAGTGAGCTCTCAATATGGACATAGTTATAGTAATGTGCACTTATATAACTACAGATAGACAAATAGATTTGATAGGTATGAGAGAAAGTAGTATATAAACCATGGGGATTACTTTAAATTCCTTTGACACAAACTCAACAGTTTTGTCTTAAAAAAATAATACCAGTTTCCTTGATAACATGAAAATACTTATGAGTGAATTAAAGTTTACTTTATTTTTTCCTAAGGAGATAAGGGTCAGTTTATTCTGAATTCAAAAGAGAGTGAACACAACCCAGGAACACAGATTTACCGAAACCCATAAACTCCATGTTCCAATGCGGAGGCAGTTTCATAAAGATTTTATAGTAACAGAACAAAGAAAGCCATAAATGAACACACTTTTAAAGTACATTGTTAGGTGCATCAGATAGCGGGGTTATAGCAAGTCAGAGAAAACCATTGCACACCTTAGATATTCTCTGAGGAGATATCCTTAACCTTTTGATTGGTGGAACCTAGGGATCTGTTCATACATTTCAAATAACATTTATCTGTTAGACACAGTTTGCCAAGTTTTATCTGAAGGTAAGCAAGGCTTGGCTATTTAGGGGTCTAAAAATAGCACCTGTCAATGAGGCTCCGGACAGCCACCATTCACCTCTGCACATCGCTGAAGTCAATAAAGCACTTGCAGAGGTAGCTTCATTTCAGGAATTTTCATTCACAATAACTTCCAATACACTCATTCATTCATCAACTTAACTGGATGAGCTTCTTTCTTTGTACTGTTTGGACTGTCGTTACCTCTTCAGTGTAAATGGTAAACGTTTCTTCTTTTCATCTTTTAATTTTCATACAATGAATTATTTTCCCCTCCCCCAATACTTCCTATATCTTTCCCAGGTCCTAACCCATTTCACTTCTCTCTCTCTCTCTCTCTCTCTCTCTCTCTCTCTCTCTCTCTCTCACACACACACACACACACACACACACACACACACACATACACCATGAACACAAAAGTAAAAATCAAACAAAATTAAACATCCCCCCCCGACACACACATATACACAAATGAAGTTTGGTTTTATGTTGGTCAACTATTCCTGGGCATGGGGTTTGCCACAGAGTGTGCTTGATGTATTCGATGACACTCCATTGGATTTTGCCTTTGCCAGTAGGTAGCAACTTCAATAATTTCTTGGTTGGGGTAGGACCTTGAGTTTGTGTTAACTTCTCCCTCTCTGTACCATGGTCATTCTGTGATCACTGTCACAGTCTCTGTGAGTTTGTGACTGTTCATCAGTCCTGTTATGCCTGGAAGACACTGTTTTATGAAGTCATCCATCACCTTTGAGTCTTATAGTCATCTGGCTTCTTTGTCCATAGTCTCCTGGGCCTTGAAGTGAGGAGTTTGATAAAACATCCCATTAAGGATGAAGTCCTTGAAAGTCTCTCACTCTCTGCACATTGTCCAGTTGGCCTTTGTGTTAATTGCAATCCACTGAAAGAAGAAACTCCTCTGATGGATTTTGAGTGAGATCTGAAATACACACCGGAGAAACATTTAAGATTTATCTTCATTTTTATTACTTTTATTCATTTTATTGTGATGCATAAAGCTGAAAATATTTATTGTCTTTTTTTGAGAGATGAATTTATCTATACCACAAAATGCAATTTGCTTAGGCTAAGTAAAAGTTTACCTCAACTTAAACCAAGAATTTACAGAGCAGAAAAGCTGAATTAGAACCACCATGAAAGAAGAATCAAAGGTAAAATCATTCACATTTTAAGTCCTAAAAAAATACAATTGATAATTTACAGACTATAGTCGAAGCATTCTGGAAATTCAAAGAAGGACAAAAGACCTTAAATGCTTTGAGTGAACACAACAATCTGGAGAATGTCGATGTTCCCAGTTGTCTAATAACTGAAGGTATTTAGCATGAACACTACCCATGAAAAGCACCAAATGCTTACAGGGAGGAGTATTGAGTAGTGTGGAGTTTCTTATTATTTTGTGTTCTATTTTATTATTTAAAAGTGATTTTAAAATTTAAACAATTTGTTCATATTCTTTCTCTCCCCCAAGATCTTCCAGATCCTCTCCCACTCCCTACCCACCCAACTTTAAGTTGTTTCTTAAAAACAAGCAAACAATACAACCCCTAAAACAAGGCAATAAAATAAAACCACATAGACATTCCCCTTCAACCTCCCCCCCCAAAAAAAATACAAATTGTAACCAAATAGATAGCTCTGGGAGAGAGGATAAAATCAAATAGTATGCTCTAAAAAAGGGGAAAACGATATAATGATAAAATGATTACTCATGATAGTCTGATGTAATTATAACCAGTGTCCTGCCTGTCCATTATCAGGGAAGCTTCCTGCTGAAGAAGATGGGACCAAACATAGAGACTCAACAACCAGACATTGTGTAGATAATTACAGTCCTTAGAGGACTCATCCCTAAATGGGATGTCTTCATTAAATTACTCCCCTCAGAGCTCAAGGAATCCTGAGGAAGGAGTACAGCAGCCAGAGGATTTGGAGGATACTTGGAGAACAAGATCCTCCAAATCAACTGAGGAAAGCGCACATGAACATAGAGATTCTGAAACAACAAGCACAGGGTATGCATGGTCTCTACCGTGTCCTCTGCATATGTAGTATGGCTTCTGGATTAGTGTTTTAATGGGAATCTTCAGTATGAAAATGAGTGGTTTTCTGATTCTTGTGCCTTCTCATGGACCCTTTTCCTTCTGTTTCTCTTTATCAACTCTGATGTGACAGATTTTGTTTTTATCTTGTTATACTTTATTTTGCTATATTCTTAAAAATGAATGAATGAATGCCTAACTCCTAGGGTAAAGCTTAGGAATTAAACTGCCATCAAAAGAGAAAATTATTTTTTTCCAGGAAAGTGACACTGGGCATATGAACTACTCCAGGATTCATGTTCAGGAGTAGTTGACTGACATGTAATGACACCACAGGTTTCCCCCCCCCCTTTGGTTTGGTTGGTTGTTTTTGTGTGTGTGTGTGTTTTGTTGTTTTTTATTTTTTGTCTTTGTTTGTGATTTAATTTTATAGGAGTAAGATTTATTTTATTTTAAATTTTGAGTATGTGTATAGGGGATAGTGTGAGAATGTGTTTATGGGTATCTAAAGTGTCACATGCCTTGTATGCTGGAGTTACAGAAGGTTATTTGCATCAACATAGACATTAGACATCAAAACAGATTTTCTGGAAAAATCAGCTAGAGTTCTCTCTTTTCATTCCTTAATGTACAATTTAAAAAGAAAAAAAGAAAAGCAAACACACACACACACACACACACACACACACACACACACACACACGCGCGCGCGCGCGCACGCACACACACAAGTTTTAAACATTTCTTCTACATTCATACATACTCATGACAGACACAATTGACTACTTCTTTATAGTTACCACATAGAGGTAATCAGAAGTAATCAAAATATTAATCTACAGATAAATTGATTAGGGATTTCAAGTATGGAAATCCTAGTCAGTACAAATGGAGCACAATAATAATTAACAACACATCAAACATCAGACCTATGTTCTTTATGCTGAAACATAAAATCAGTTGCCAAAACCTTACAGGTATGAAATTTTCCAATAGGGAAAAATCTACCATTACTTCGTAAGAACAGAGAGTATTGCAGGACGTGTGGTTCAATAAGTAATTTTAAGAAACACGGGTTTTTGGTTTTATGATAATTATTTTCAAGCCTGAAAAATTTCACCCTGACAATCAATATTTGTTGTTGTCTCCTAGCCTCATTGAATGTTAAATATTCATCATATTGTCAAGTGAAATCTACTAAATTGATGATCAGAAGCTCAAATTATTTTCTTTTTTTCTTGGTTATTTTATTTATTTACAATTCAAAGATGGTTCCCCTTTCTGGCTGGTTTTCCTTCTGCAAACACCCCCATCCTATCTCCCCTCCCCCTGTCTTTATGAGGGTGCTCCCACCTCACCGCCCCAGCATTCACCTATGCTGGTGCATTGAGCCTTCACTGAACCAAGGACCTCTCCTCCCATTGGTGCCAGATAAGGCCATCCTCTGTAACATATGCAGCTGGAGCCATGGGTCCCTCCATTTGTACTCTTTGATTGGTGGTTTGGTCCTTGGGAGCTTTGGGGGAGTCTGGTTGGTTAATATTGCTGTTCTTCCTATGGGGTTGCAATCAACTTATTTTCCTAACTTCCGTTATATAAATTCATACAACTTTCTGCAAATTAAATGCTGCATTTATTTTGACTTAGAAGAGAGAACTGAAAAAAAATTTTTTTCTTGTTTCTAATCAGCTAAATGCTTTTAACTTGGTTCTGCAGTGATATTCTTAGATGTGAGAGTTTGTGCAATCTACTCCAGCCAATAAATGTGTAATAAAGAAAACTATATTTTATAATGGTGACAATGCATGACATGCAATGAGATTTTGCATGTCTGACATTTTGTTCAGAAAATAGATATAAGTTCCTGGTCAAATTAATGAATAGAAAGCAATGTAAATGAGAGACTCATATAAAAATATATGCTATTAACATTGTAGTAAAGAACTAAGCTCAATTCCAAGTGAATCAAGGACCTCCACATAAAACCAGACACACTGAAACTAATAGAAAGGAAACTAAGGAAGAATCTTGAACATATGGGCACAGGGGAGAATTTCCTGAACAGAACTCCAATAGCTTATGCTCTAAGATCAAGAATAGACAAATGGGACCTCATTAAATTACAAAGGTTTTGCAAGGCAAAAGACACTGTCAAAAAGACAAAGCGGCAACCAACTAACTGGGAAATGATCTTTACCAACCCTACATCCGACAGAGGGCTAATATCCAAGATATACAAAGAACTCAAGAAGTTAAACTCCAGAGAGGCAAGTAACCCTATTAAAAAATGGGGTACAGAGCTAAACAAAGAGTTCTCACCTGAAGAATATCTAATGGCTGAGAAGCACCTAAAGAGATGTTCATCATCCTTAGTCATTAGGGAAATGCAAATCAAAACAACCCTGAGATTCCATCTCACACCAGTCAGAATGGCTAAGATCAACAACACAAGAGACAGCAGTTGTTGGCGAGGATGTGGAGAAAGAGGAACACTCCTCCACTGCTGGTGAGATTGCAAGCTGGTACAACCACTCTGGAAAGCAGTCTGGCAGTTCCTCAGAAAACTGGGCATGACACTACTGGAGGATCCTGCTATACCACTCCTGGGCATATACCCAGAAGCTTTACCTGCATGCAATAAGGACACATGCTCCACTATGTTCATAGCAGCCTTATTTATAATAGCCAGAAGCTGGAAAGAACCCAGATGTCCCTCAACGGAGGAATGGATTCAGAAGATGTGGTATATTTACACAGTGGAATACTACTCTGCAATTAAAAACAATGAATTCACGAAATTCCTAGGCAAATGGTCAGAACTTGAAAATATCATCCTTAGTGAGGTAACCCAATCACAAAAGAACACACATGGTATGCAGTCACTGATAAGGGGATATTAACCCAGAATCTCCGAATACCCTAGACACAATCCGCATATCAATAGATTTCTAAGAAGATGGAAGGAGAGACCCCTGGTCCTGGAAAGGCTGATGTAGGGGATTGCCAGGACAGAGAAATGAGAGGGGGTTGAATGGGGAAAAGAGGGAAGGAAGGGGGCTTATGGGACTTTCGGGGAGGGAGGAAACAGGAAAGGGGAAATGATTTGGAATGTAAATAAAAAAAAACTTAGAAAATAAAATTTAAAAAAAAAGAAGTTTCAATATTATTTACATATATGTAAAAGAAAAGAGAATTCTTAACTTTTCTATACATCTTAAATTGTGTTATAGATTCGATATTTATAATTATTCGTATAAAAGTAACTACTACATTAAAATGCATAAGTCTAAGCAAAATAGCTCAAGAGTGAAAGACACTTGTGATTTGTTTGCATATCTCAGAACTGCAACTACACTTCCAAACAAATCAAGTATTTTCTACCATAACTTGAATTTGCAATAAATAATCATCGAAACTCACTTCATGCATATCAGATTGTGATGCAACTATTTGCCTTAAATCCAATCACAGATCATTCACCTGTGGTAGTTCAGATTAAAATACGTTACTTATATACAGAAAAGTTGGCATATACTACTAATATAATTAAACTGTTCAGAGACCATTTGATGATTCTGTCCTTTTAGATTTCTCAATACCCTAATGAAATGTCCCATTTTATTTGTATTATAATTGAAGAAATTTGTTTAATTCCCTTTCCTTACAAATCTAATTGGTGGTTTTATTATAATCATATTTTTAGAGAATCTCCAGAACATGTTAGTAAAGAGAGACTTTGCTCAAATACTTATTTTACAGCAGAGTTACCATTGAAAGCTTAGACACAGAATGGCCACAGTTTGTTTCCATTTATTATTAATATCTTTTCTGTAGTTTCTATTAAGTTTGTCAGGGCAAGCATTCAGAGCACTGATTTTCACTTCTTAATTCTGGTATTGTTTTAGCTATGTACTGCTTCCTTATGCACTGAAAGCAGAAGAGAAGCTTATGGAGACACTGCAATCTGTGTTTCTATGCATTTTATCACTGTCCGTACACTGATTTACTTTTGCAATCTCAGTAGACATAGGTGTTCATGAATCAGCCTCTTTCCTTTTTGCTTTCTGTTAACAAACAAGGGGCATTGGAAGAACAGGTGAAGAGAATGTTGTTGGAACTGCTCCCTGCCCAGTGCTTGCTCTGTCTTTGGGAATCAACTGAAAACTTAATGGTACCTGTAAAATGGAACACACACATTCCCCTACCACAAACACACACCACACACATATACACACACTCACATTCACAAGCATACACCCCATACCCCATACACACACACACACACACACACACGCACACACACACATACACCCCCTATACACACGTACTCAGAATCACACACACATTTACACAAAACACACACATACCACACACAACTCACACAAACACACTCACACACAAATACACCACTAACACACACACACACACACACACACACACACACACACACACACACACACACACCACATACAATCTTACAGCCAACGGTCATGTTTTTATGTAGCCAAAATTGTCTAACCAAGAGACAGAATGAGCTAATTTCCTTTACTTTTGTTTCCTTAGGCCTTGCTATGAGCTTAATTAGAAGACTTATGCTCCCTCTTCAGTTTTCTCATGATTCTCAGAAATCAATCACTTGGAATTACAAAGAGAAACTTTGCTTTGGATTGTCCAGCTACGGTGATCTGTCACCGTCACCAAGAGAAATGCCACTAATCAGTGAGAACACAAACCAGGCTTTTTCCTCTTGAATCTCAAACTTTCCCCAAAGAAATGCATATTGGATTGGTGGGGATAAAACCGTTTTCTTACATTTCAACATGTGTTGTTAATATAGCAAATGATATCTATGTGAGAGCCTGTCTGATCTCAGGAGGATTACCCAGTAGGGACAGCAGAGTTCCACATAGAGTCCTCTTAGCAGATCACCCATACTCTTCCTACTGCTGCAAACTGTGACTTCATTTCTTTTGTCAATTTGGAGCTTTACAAGCAATGAGAAGGCAGCATCTAATCTGACAAATGAAATAGCAGCGATCCCGAATGAACCGACGTCATGATGACTGTGGTAAAAGTATAATGACTGTGCATATTCTGAGTGTATGCAGGCAATGGAATTTTTATTTTAATGATTAATATTTGATCTGCAGGTTAAGTGCTGGGTTTAATGACATATTTTATGAAAATTTATTTCAATAAATTCCTTTCATATTATCATCATTTGTTTTGTTCCATTAATTTATTCATACAATATCAATTGAATTGCCATGGACCCTAAACATTCCTACAAAGTAACCACTCAATGTTTGGTGTATATTCTTCTGTAGTTGTATGCCTTTCTTAAATGAATGTCTATGTTTTATTTCTAAGTTTTTTCCAGAACAATGAACTTATGCATTGAGTTGACTTTTTTCTATTTCTTAGTTTACATTTTATTTTATTTTATATCATTTTCATTGGTTCTTTGTGAATTTCACACTAAGCACTCCACTCCTAGTCATCCCCCATCCCCTCATGCCTGCCTTCCACCCTTGTAACCTTTGCTCCAACAAGATCTCATTTTAGAAGCTACAGTATGTGTGTTCCCTTCCGTCCACACTTCTTTGCTTGAAATGTTCATTGCAATGTCTTAATCTGGAATGAAGCCTCTGGCTTATGTTCCTTTGTCGATACTGGAACCTCACTTAGATATCCTGTTGCCTGTGTCAGGGTGATCCTATATTATTGGATCTGCAGGACCTTCCCCTTCATGCATTCCAGCAGTTGATCAATGGCGTAGATGTTGGGTTGGGCCAATTCAAAGCCCTGGATCGAGGACTGAAAGGTATCTGGACTGGTCATCCTGCCAACTTTCCTGCTTTCACATCCTGAGAGCCAGCTCACCAGCAACTCCTACAATCAGGGGCAGCTCTATTCTGCTGCCCAGGCAAGGTACAGAGTCTACTCTCTGGAGTTTTGCAACTGGTAAGGGACATTACCAATTTTCCTGCTCTCATGAACCTAGGGCCAGCTCTCTGCACTACCATAGATGGCTAGGGATAAGAGAGAGAAGGAGCAAACTTTCCTTTCTCTGTATCACTGCCCAGCAGACAATAGGCAGGGTCTGCTCTCCTGTGCTTATGCCCTTTAGGCAGGTTCACCAGCAAAATGGGGTCAGCTCTCCTGTGCTGCCCAGGTGAGGTGTAAATACTGTTCTCCCTTTCTGATGACCAGCTCTCCCACCTGCCACAGTTGGTGAGGAGTGAGGAAGTAGGAGGGTATCTCTTCCTCATCCGTGCCACTGCTTGGGAGATGAGTGGTAGGGCCAGCTAGCCCTCATATCCTCATATCCTCAGTCACTCACCTGCAATTCCAGAAATGTTCTACGTTAGCTCTCCAACTGGCTAGGGGCTCCATCACTTCTGCTTTTGTGCTTCCAGGGTCAGCTCTCCCAAAATGCTCAGGGGAGGGTTGGGGCCTGTTCTGCACAAACATTAGACATTAACATATCCCCAGATGGCAGCCCAGATACCATCAAGTCTTTTGGTTTCAACTGCCAGATACAGCAGAGGGACTATAATAGATTGTTTGTACATTTCATGTAACTAAGGACTGTGAATTGCCTTTAAACAATGAAACACATGTTAATTACTATATCTACTATTCCAAAACGAATGGGTAAATTATCTATCTACCTTTCTTTATGCAAAGAATACATCAGCATTTGTGGGCATAATGTTAGTGTGCATTGTGTACAGACCATCTTTGTATTATTTAGGTACTTATTTCTTCACCCACATCTGGTTGCAATCTGGACATGACATTGTAATGCTTATCCTAAGAACCTTTGGTTTCAATGTTGTGTAAACATTCCTCCCCATTTATTCTCTAAATTGTCAGTAGAGGCTCATCAGCCAGTGACTGAGCAGTGCGGAGAATAGGGCTGGACTTTGCATTCCAGTCAGGGAGTAGAGTGTGAAGGAAGAGAGGAGTCACCAAGAGGAGAAAGTCAAGAGACACCATGAGAACATGTTTGGAGGGGAGAGAGCCAAATCCTTACTAAAATGCAAGTATCTCAGGGATTTTGGCTGGGAGGTAGCAGGATTAGCTTAGAGAAATTGAATAGATTGATAACTGTTTAGCTACTGTTCTGTAAGTCTATTAAATAAATATTTTCTCGGTCTCATTTATTTTGGAGCTAGCTAAGTTGTACTAATAAGCATTTTGTTCAGAAAATATGTCACAATATATGTTTAAATTATGCATATATACATATATGTGTATATATGTATATATGTAACAAAAGAAACAGAATACGTTTGTATTATAATCCTTATAGTTTTCAAGCTATTTTAGTAAGCTTCAGCATTAGTAGGTTTCCATAAGGCTTTTCAAAAGGCTTTTATAATGTTTTTATAATTCAAAAGGCAATTGATAATGCTACCCTCTACACTCTTATGACAAATCTACTTTAAACCACTAACTTATATCATAAAATACAGAGGAATGTGGTTGGTAATCAACTGGACACATCACCCCTAGTGGGTAGTTTTTATAGTGCTGGGGGACATTATACAAGCTATTAGAAAAGAAAAGTAATTATTAATCTCACCCAACTGTGAACACTGTGAGCTATAATAATGGCCTTCCTTGAAAGATATGTCTTCTTACTAAATAGGGGCATGACTCTTATTGAAGTAACCAACTGTCTCTGATTGGATTTAAGGTCCTCTTCACATTATCAGACCCATACCTGACACTGTTAGTGATGCCAAGAACCTGAAACTAGATAGGTCACAGGACCTAGAATAATAATTACTACTATTATTAATAATTATAGAATAATTACTATTATTCTGCTAAATGAACATTGTGATAAAATGCCTCCTAATAACATTGTTATTAAATCAGTTCATCACATATTCCTCATTAGAGAACCTTCTCCTTGCATAGAAACCCACAACCTGACAATATTCAGAGAGTGAGAATCTTTAGAGTGTTCAACCTGTGTAAGATGTCTACATTTTACTCCTCATATGATGTCTCAGGTACCAATGTGGAGTGGGGAAATAGAAAGATTACTAGGGCTAGGGGGGATTAATGATTTCAATGGAAACGTTTTCTAGACACAGCAGGGCAGATGTATGTACAAACTCACAGGGACTGTGGCAATGTGCACAGAGCTGTAAAAATTCCAGGCAGAGAAAAGGAGAAATGAGAATTGGTTTCCATGCCTAGCCAAAAAGCTGTTTGTTTTAAAATCCTTCTTGAAAATAAAAGATAGTTTTTTTTTCAGATTTCTTCAATAGAATGATAATGGGTATATCAACCACACCCCGCGATGACAGCATGTTCCAGAGTAGTTGGCCAACATAAATGAATTCACATGACTTTGTTGGTGTTGTTTCTTTTATGAAGAGAAACGAACTTGAAGTTGAGTGAGCAGGGAGGTAGGTGATGGCATCTGGGAGGAGGTAGGGGGAGAAAATATATGATTGAAATATATTGTATGAAATTTTCAAAGAGTAAAAATATGAAAATTCTTCAAAAATAATGATGATATAATTATCTTAGCAGTAAAGAAAACAAAATTATCTATTATACTTAAAGATTTATTGTGTATGAGTGTGTGGATATGTGTATGTGTGTGTGTGTGTGTGTTTCTTCCTTGTTTATATGATATCTTTTATTTCTCATCCTGGACTTGTTACTATAGTTAGAAACTTTACTAGGATGTAAAAAAAAATCATATTATTTCCATTGCACATGATCAAATGAAATAAAATGTGTGTGATTAATTGTGTGTGTCCATGAGAGACAGAGAGTGAGACAGAGAGGCAGAGAGACAGAGACAGAGACTTGTGGTTTTTGTCTTTATTTTTATTCTGTTTTGCTTATTTGTTTGCCTATTTCTTTTCTAAAGAGAGAGAGGAGATAGAAAGGTCATGGAAGGGAAATAACAAAATATATTATATAAAAAACTTTTCAATTAAAAGTCAAAACATATATATATAATATAAGAACTTTCATTATTTTAGAATAATTATGATTATAAAATATCGTAATTCTTGATAGAAATGTCATGAGCTACCATAATAAAATTTTTCTCTACTAGAGAAATTTTAATTCATTTCTGTATTTAACTTATGTATCAAAATTTGATGATCTAATGGTGACAAATAATTCAGTTATTTTTGCTGATGTCTCCTGAACCACATATATTGAATTTATTGGTTACATTAAAAAGAATACATTTCAGTATCAAAACATATTTAACTACACTTAGAAATATAGATATTCTAATAGGTAATTATGATTATTCTTATCTAATTTAAATTGGTGTGTATTATGAAAAAAATTGGACAAATGTTATGGATGTTATCAAAACTTCCATATATATCTAGAATGCATATAATGTCATAAAAATCTTTAGGCACCAGAGGTGTATAATAAAGAAATAAAGAAAAAAATTAATGAGGACTAAATCAAAACAGAAGCTCTTCAATTGGTCTGTAGGAATTTGATTGAATTTTAACTCTACGGATGCACATTATTTTTACAGCAATCAGAATAGTTGAAGCCATGTAGCACAGTGAGTTCACTTGCACTGTGAACATGAGCCCTCTAGCAGAGCTCAATTTTAAAATCCTTTTAGTCACTTCCCTACATTAGAGGTTATAAAAACCAAGTCACTCTTTTGACATCTCATTTCAAAAATAACAAATTTGTCATTAAACCAGAGCTATGAATTCAAGCTTATTGATATCTCTATTGGCACTACAGCCTGAGAAGCTATAAATATTACTTACATTCTTATTACTACCTTGAAAGTTCAACTCAGAAGAGCAATAAATCACTCTTAGTTCTTTATAAAACATCACAAAATGGGCAAGAGGATTTATAGAAAACTCTACATAATAAAAGATTGTGTTTTAATAGTTCTCCGGGTTTATAATTAATTCAATTTTATTAACTTTGTCTAAATTTTAATTTTTCAATCAGTTAAAACGAGTTTGAGAACTCTTTTCGATGCTCTTCATAATCACACTCTACATTCACATGTGTAAGTGGAGCAATCTAGGAACTGGAAATATGCAGGTGATTTTCAGGCAAGAAGATAACATCCCTAATAATATGGTTATTTTGTTTAGTATGACATTGAATCTGAGTTCTTGTGCAGGATATTCAAATGTCTTTTTATTTATTTCCATCCTTTATTTTACAAAGGATCTCATTATGCAGCATAGGCTGATTTTCAACCTATTAAGTAGCTGAGGCCTCTGCTGTACAGCTTTCTAGCCTCTGTGCACTAGGAATGTAGGCACGATCCACTATGATTTTCTGATATGGGTGATGGAAATTTATTGGGTGCTGAGAGCACAACCATATGCTCTGCAGAACGATATTATGCTCTTAACCTTTGAGCTATTTCTGCAGACCCTCAAGAAGCATTTTGGCTACATAACATGAATATTCCCCTCTACCTTCCTATAGATCCTCATGACTTTGGAAATATTTACTAACAAATTACTCTTTGGCTTAAGAAAGATGTCCACTGATGATTACAAGATAATCACTTACTTACCTGCTCACACTTCCACACCCCCTTCTGCTATCAATAAAAATGTTATTGTAGGGTTTCTAACATACATGTCTTACGTCCTTTTGAGTGGATCCTGACAAATGTTTAGAAGTTCTGCTTTCTAATAAAGATCTGTTAATTGTAGACTAGGATTATGTATATATAACTGACAATATTTCTATAATGTTCTCTTATTTCCTCTGGTAAATGTCTTTAAAGTCTATATTCCTTCTACCAGGTTACTCAAGAAATCACGGGGCTTCTTATAATACAGTTCTTGTGTTCATCACTCAGTAGTTCTAAACACACTTTCTCTGTGGCTTTTTGATACGATAAATCTGAGGCCAAAATTTATTATTTTTTCTTATCGCTAAAACAATCTTTATAAAACTAACATAGATTCATTATTTGCTTTAACCTGAAATCTCTCAGTCTAGAGATCCCAGACAGTTCTTGAACTCCTGGATTAGGTGGCATCTGTCCAAATGTTCCAATAGCTAGACTTGCAGGTGTGACCCACTGCACTTGCCAGAAGACCATTTTAAATGGGAAGTTATTATTTTCATAATAATGTGTATTATATGTACTTATAACAGATGTTAAAATTCTCCAAGTGTCAAATAATGTACTTTATGAGTGTTATTGATGTATTAGTAGATGAAAACAGTTTAAATGGTGAACTAATGTATACATCAAGTTTATGATGTGTATTGAGAATTGGCTTGTTTCCCTTAAATCCCTTAAAGATAAGCTGATGTTGTGACTCTCTGTACCTGTGTGTATGACATTATTTGGAAATGAGGTCTTTAAGGTATAACTTGGACACACTGTTTTCAGAAGTATTCGGACATCCAACAACTGTCACCCTTACAGGAGGACAGATGGCAGGAGGAAGAGATGCAAAGACAGTCGCATGCTGTTACAAAAAAGTGTGATACAGTCTTAAGTCCGGCTGTACCACTCCTGGGAATATACCCAGAGACTTTACCTGCATGCAATAAGGACACATGCTCCACTATATTCATAGCAGCCTTATTTATAATAGCCAGAAGCTGGAAAGAACCCAGATGTCCCTCAACAGAGCAATGGATTCAGAAGATGTGGTATATCTACACAATGGAATACTACTCTGCAATTAAAAACAATGAATTCACGAAATTCCTAGGCAAATGGTCAGAACTTGAAAATATCATCCTTAGTGAGGTAACCCAATCACAAAAGAACACACATGGTATGCAGTCACTGATAAGGGGATATTGACCCAGAATCTCGGAATACCCTAGACACAATCCGCATATCAATAGATTTCTAAAAAGATGGAAGGAGAGACCCCTGGTCCTGGAAAGACTGGATGTAGGGGAACGCCAGGACAGAGTAACGAGAGGGGGTTGAATGGAGAAAAGAGGGAGGGAAGGGGGCTTATGGGACTTTCAGGGAGGGAGGAAACGGGAAAGGGGAAGTGATTTGGAATGTAAATTAAAAAAATAAAAGAAAAAAAAATTAAAAAAAAAAAAGAAATGCCAAGTACAAATGGCACCAACCAAGAAAGTGGGATGTTTAAAAGAGAATGCTTTCCAATAAATCTTTGCATACACTTTGATATGAGATTTAGCCACAGGAAATGGCAAAAAGTAAATTTTTATTTTGAAAGTCTTCTGTTTTTCATAACATATTTGATTCAATCACCCTAGAAATTAATATGATAGACTTCCTTTACGAGATAACCTAGGCATTTGTGTACACTATTCCATTTCTATGGAATTTTGTCTTTTTTTTTAGTCATTTTGTGAAATCAAAATTGTTTATTTATGCATTCTATGTTTAGCACTTAGGTGTAAGTTTGAATGAATTTGTTTTATTCTAAATGTATGAGGAAGGACTGAGTATACCTATGCATGTAATAAAATATTTTGTCTTGCAATTCAGAACTCTAACTAGCATTTAGAACCTCACATGTTCATTTTCTGTCATATTTAGTTTGCTCAGAGTAGCAATTTCCATTTTAAAGGTCAATAACCATTAATTTCAAGATAAAATTTTCTGTGTTATTTTTTTTTGGTGGATCACAAAGATTTTGATTAACTTCTCAATGTAGATTTTAAAATAATAATTTAATTAAATTAAAGGTTAGCAGGAAAGAGCCAAATATCCAATTAGATGTATAAAGATCATCTATTCCTTTACAAAATAATACTGCACTACAAATGGTTATCAAATTGTCTACAAGATTAGTAGACTAGTGAAAATGTACTTTCTATCTAGATTATCACTATTAAATCGCTGTAATAACATGATTTGAATGGAGCAATTATTTTCGAATGTTTAATTTTAGGATGAAGCTCACTATTCTGAGCATTGTGCCTATAGCTGCAGTTCTAAGACTTGCTTCCCTGGAACAGAGGTAATTTGGGGAAAACAGGCAGCACTAGCACATATGCGAGCAATGAGTGGGTAAAAGGTTAAAAAATGAGTAGGCTGTAGGTAATGCCTAGTGATACTTCATTAATACAAATGATGTGATCACTCCCAAAATGTGAGTAAATCATTGAGATATAATCACAATAAATTTCAAAATTGTGATCAGTTGTTCCTCATAATTTATTGGTTTAATATATTCTTCATAGAACTTTAAAATTAATTTATTTATCAAGAGTCCCATCTCACTATTCTCTTTTGTGCCACCCGACCACAGACTGCTGTGTCCCTAATTATATACATGGAAAACCAATAAATAAGAAAACGAGGTCAAGAATTTGAAAAAGAGAAAGACTGTGTTTTTGTGGTTGGAGAGAAAAAAAAAGAGGACAGGGAATAAGATATAACTACATTGTAATTGCAAAAATTAAAAGTTTCAAAAATTATATGTGATTAAGTCTATAAGTATTTATGTAGCTTTTCTTGAAGTGATAGTCTAGTATTACTCCACCATTATCTGATAAGATGTAAGATGTTATTTTGATTCTCTTTTTATTTGCTAAGGCTTTCTTTTGGGCATACAACACTTTTTGTTTTCAGAATGTTCCTAGTCTACTGAGAAGAGTGTGTACTTTGTAAATATTGAAAAAAAAGAGATAAATATAACCAAGGATATTTGAAAAAGACTTAGGCAACATTATTTTAAAAGTTTTGGTATATGTTTATATATATATATTGCAATATTTATGTGTGTGTATATATGTATGTGTACATATCCTTAATGGAATTACTCCACAGGGGTGATGATGTTTTCCGGAAGAGTTTAGGCATTATCTGACAAGACTGCAGTACCATGCACTGAAAACATATAATGATTTGTTGCTACAGTGACTGCAATCCTCTTCCCGAACATTGTTCTTTCAATACAACATAGTAAAAGTACTGACAGCAGTGCAATAATTAAAAAATAAAAGAAAAGAAAAGAAGTGCCTGGAAGAAAAGCAATACAGACAAACCACATGCCTTTCTAAGTTATCAATACATGGGTGCTGCCAGTTTATACATGGGGATCATTTGTTTGAATTTGTAACTCTGTTTTTCTTAAGTTTTATCTTCCCTATTTGCATTTCAGTGGCCCCGCTGGTCACACTTAGTTTTACACAGAGTGGGCTATACAGGTATTTTTCTCATAATTTGGAGATTTTTTACAGGCCCCAAAGTGATGCAAGATATTTCCTATCTATTCACACTGCGGCAGTGTAAGGCCAGTGATTGGTGGGGAGAGAGGAGGAGGAGCTAAGAGAAGGAGGGGCAGAGAGAGAGGGAGCCTGAGAGCTGTACGAGGGAGCAGAGGAGAAGACAGCAGATCCAGATGGAGTCAGAAGTGTTTCTGGTGTGCTGAGAGATTAGACATATTGGGACAAAACTTTTCATTGTTATTTGGCATTATGTAATTAGGAGTTTCATATACATAAATATATTTGGTTAACTACTCAAGTTTAAGAGTCATGCTTTGCCGGATACTTGGAAGGAGTGGGTGCTGGGCAGGAAAGAGAGACCCGCAGGGACCTGGAGCAGAGGCCTCGAGGGGCGGTACTATATCATAATCATTTCCCACTACACCAAAGAGTACCTAATTGTCTAGTTAAGATACATATTACAAGTGGCAACCAGAGGACTGAGATCTATGTTGGTAGAGGAAATAGCCCTGTACTTTCTAGATTTCATAAGTATTATTGATGGGGTTATACTTAAGGATTCTCTTGATCTAGAACAATTAAATGCCAGATATGTGGTCAAGAGATTGATCCACTAGGGTTAGTTAGGGTTTCATTCCTCTGAAAAGATACCATGACCAAGCTAACTCTTATAAAAGAAACAATTTAACTGGGGCTGTCTTACATCTGTAGATGTTCAGTCCAATATTATCATGGCGGGAAGCATGGCAGTGTCCAGGAAGTCTTGGTGCTGAAGAATCAAGAGTTCTACTTCATAATTCTAAGGTAACCAGAAGGACACCCAACCACACTGACTGAGCCTAATATAGGACCTCAAAGCCTGTCCCCACACTGAAGTACTTCCTCCAATAGAGCCACACTTACTAATAGTGCCACTTCCCATCGGTCAAGCATATTCAAACCACCACACACTACTAACCTTAGGTCTGGATTGTGAAACTCCTGATTGATTCTTAGTTGATGAGATCTACTCCTAGATACCAAATGGAGAGTTATGTTCAAAATTTCCATAGTCTCTGGCAGTCTGTACTTAACAGCTTGTCAAGGCCCAGTCCTCCCAGACTCCACAACTGTCTCTTGCTTGTTTCTATTCTCACGCTTCTTTGTAGCTCATTTTTGTGCACTAGAATCCCTCTCATGATGACACTTCATTACCTCCTATCCTATAGACAATATAAGAATCTTGTCCATTGGTGAGTCAATCACCATGTCATGAGGTGATTTAGGACGTCTGAAAGCATGTCATGATGCTGCTGGATTTAGGACCTCTGAAAACAGTGGACTTTCTAAATGGCATCCCTCATACACTCTTTTCATAGAACTATCTCATCCACCTGTCTGCAGCCTCTGATCTGTTTGTCTTTGCTCGCCTGGAACTCTGGTCTGCTAGGCTCAACTTCTTTATTTGGCTCATCTATTATTTATGTAACTGTATTGTTTAAGTATCGTTTTACTCTAAATTTCAACAGTATTTTTTCTTTTCTCCTTTTTGTTTTCTCCATTCTTTTTTTCACAAGTCATAGAGCTTCAGTTTCTAGTTCACTAACTTTATCCAAACATCTGTCATTTTTATGAACAATTTGTAATACAGATTCTATAGTTTTAAAGGATAACATGAATTCCAGTATTTTCTGAACATTTATCCTTATGATATTCCATTTAACATAATCTTTTACCCAAATTAGTGAACCTGAAAATAATTTTCAGCTTATGAATACAAAAAATGCAAATCAATAACTTTGCCACATTTATGACATAAATCTAACTTAATTGTATATTAGACACTCTTACCCTTGGCATGTATTAAGATGTTGTATATAAATCGCTATGTTAATCTTTCCCACCCTATTAGTTCATTGCTATATATATGTAACACTCTGTAGTAAAATAAGAAAACTGGAAAAAACAAGACAGCATAGACTAGAAGTTATTGTAATATATGTCTTATAATTTGTAGTCTAGCTATAAATAGTAAGCAAAAATGGAAAATGTCTGGCATTTCATTCTAGGAATTCATCATCCTAACTCTCCACTCAGAATTCAATACTTAATGTCGCTATTCATTATATTAGCAAGTAATTTTTAGTGGAATGATTAAAGAATGGTTATTAGCTATTTTCAATCATTATGAGCTTAAATTCATAAATCTGAATAATTTGATTAAAGTTATTTAAAGTGTATCTATAGAATGTGAACAATTAAAATATGTACAAACATAAATATGTATAACTATGATTGTGTCTTCCATGCAATAATTTCAAAAGAGAAATGAGAACATTCTTCTTGCAAATTTAACAGTTTAAAACCCACTAAAATAGTAAAACTACTGGTGAGTGTTACTGTTTTACAAGACTCTATATTAAAAATTCTTCAATGTTAATAATGCTGTAAAGCAAATGTCATAACCCACTTTTGCTTCTTTAAGGGCAGCACACATATCAAACGCTTTGTATTAGTAATAGATATATGTTCAAATTATTGTTGGTGAGGAGTTGTAAAAACACATCAGCCTAAACTCTCTATTCCTAGCCAGATAGTAAATATTTGCTGCCATAGATCAATGTTTTCAGGAGTTTCAGCACATTCCCTTAGTACCATCCAAAGCACTTCTGAACTGCATTACAGATAGCAATGAAACTAAGCATTACCTTTGGAAATGTATGATCATCATCCTATCCAGAAATGCAGTATCCAGGAATATAAAATGAATTAATCTTCATGTTTTACTATTATATCCTACCAATTAACATAGCTTGAGACCATTAAGTGGGTCAAAATAGTTAAAAACAGACAAGATCACCAAGTGGTAAAGCATGAGCAATCACAATTACATCTCCTTTTCCCAGTGATTTGCAGAGTAACTTTATTTGATTTCCACTGAGTCACATCATATTCCTCTTTTAATCTTTTCTCAGCAATTACAGCTGCACTTGCCAGTATCACCAAATGAAGTGAACCAATAAATTGAATTGCCTCCACAATGGTTTACTCTTAACATCGTATCTATTACATTACTGATTGGAAGCTGTTATCTAAAATAGCATACGCTGCACACGTTTCCTGGTTTGGATAAAGCATTGGATTTAAAACGCATGTCCTTAGCATTTGAAATTATTTCTAGATGTCTGACATTTATTATGCAAAATGCTTTCTCAAATGTCTCCTTGAAAGATTTGCGTATTTGTGAGTCCTGTAAAAGATCAAAGCCAGCCCCAGTTCTTAATTGAGAAGTGTCGGGAACATGTATATTGAACAGCTTTGGCCATACTTAGAGTTCCCCAAAACAAAGAGAAGTGTAATTATCTTTATATTTTTATAAATATTTCTGGTTCCATCTTCATAGACAGGAGTCTATAGCATATATTATAGGGAGATTACAGAAGCCATTATAAGAATGGAGACAGATTTCCATCTCTATAGTAACTCGACCATCTGATACATGATAAGACAAAGATACTCTTTCTCAAATGGCGGAGTTTTCCATCTCTTAAAGAAATAAATGGCCTCCTAGGAAATAGAACTTATCTTCTAATTTTTGTTCTCATAAACTGAGTTTAATCATTTTTATTGTTAAAACTTAAACAAAAATAATGTAATTATTCCTGTTCCTTTATGATACTCTTTATAAGTTCTTTCTGCTTTGCTATTGACTTCTCCAGTCTAACTGTAATTGATTTAAATGTGTTTTGATCCTGGTAGGGAATCTGTGACTTTCCTGGGCCTGTAGCTAATAACATTTTCCATTAAAATTGGCCATTTACCACTATATTTGGTGTGTTTCATTGTGAGTTGTGTTGATTTATTTGGGTGTGTTTACCTGAGAGTCTCACTATACTAGCACACTATGCCCGATATACTTGATTCTCTTGCCTCAGCTCCAGAAAGTTGTATTTACAAGATTACCAGTATGTGATGAACAGTCAGACTTATTCTTTCAAATATTCTGTTTTTACTAGATCACATATATCTTAATTGCCATTTTTTCTATACCCCAGAAATCAGGCCAGAGGCCCTGAAGCCTCTTAGTCTCCAAAGAGTACAGGGCATCAACTGGGGCTCTCCTTCTAGCAGTTGGAAGGCCAGGTCTCAGCTGCCAAGAACCAGATATGACTAGTCTCTTTTCTAATTCCTGGCACATAGGATTTATTAAGTTGTATAAAACTACATTGTCCTGAAAACATAGGAGCCAAGATTGATACTTTGTGACCTGAACTGAAGTTTCTCTATCTTCTCCTGTTATGCTGTCCAATGATGGCTAAAATTTGAATAAGTTTTTCTAAAAGTTAATTCATCTTATCTTCTTTCTAACCAACATTCTATACTAGTTTATAACATATCCTCCATTCTACTTGACCTTGTATTGTTAGCATACTGATAATGAAGCGCTTTAATTGTCTGTTACTTACCATGTGTTCTGTTGCTTTTCAAGAATCTCTTTGTTCTTTGTGTCCCAGGCAGCTAGGCTTTACTCTTGGCTGAAGTCAGCAAGAGGGACCTGGAGGGACACCAGCAGTTCTCACCTCAGGGAAGCAAAGATCAGCAAAGACATGAGACTCACAACCTTGTACAACTAGCTCTATAAGCAAGCCAAGCTAAGCCTCCGTCATTGTCCATTGAGTCCTTTTTATACTCCAAACATCACGTGTCCTCTATGGGTCACATCTCAGCATGTGTCTTGCCTCAACATTTGCATCCAATCGGCGCAAGTCTACAAAGTCTGGACAAATGGAGTTCAACAATGCTATGTAAGGCAGACTAATACATGTGTGTTGTTAGCAAAGAATTCTTCAAGTGTCCCATCACACGCCTGCTTAAGCAGAACATCCTCTCCCCTGTGTCTGCTTCAGCCAAAAGTTCCTTCATGAATCTGCCTTAGTTTCATGTTCTTAGTTTCACGTGTGCTTACTTCAAGAAAATAATCGTTCACCTATTTGCCCCAGCAAATACCATCCAACACAACTGACTCTCCAAAGAACCCTTAAGTTTCCACTTCATGTTATTGTTATTTGTTTTCAGTATAAGTTCTTATCCTACTATCATATTACTTTTCCCAGGGTGTTGTGGAAAAAAGATCAATTAATCTCATATAGGAAAGCAAGACAAACCAATAAAGATAAACAATTCCATTAATATTCAACACAAGCAACCAGTGAGTCTATTGGATTTACTGATGCATGGGTGAAGGGTTAATTAAGAACTAGGGCAACACAAAAGCACTTGCTTCAGCTAAATGTCCTATCCCAGCATGGGCAATGGCCTCTCTGAAAGATGAGGGTCCCACTTTCAGCCTTTACCTCCTATGCACAGTAGCTTCTCACGTATCTATTTGAAAATACAATGTAGGAGGGAGTAGTAAGGAGAATCCAGATAACAGTGTGGCAACACTCTGTGTGATCTTTCTGTTACAGCATATTAATATTTCAATACAATAATATTAGTTATTTTTCTGTCATTCTGATAAAACACCATGACCAAAAGCAACTCAAAGAAGAAAGAGTTTATTTGAGCTTATGATTCCAGAGGGATGAGAGTCTATCATAGCACAGGTAAGTAGGTAGAGGACAGTAATAACCAACAGGCCTGGAAGCATGAAGAAGGAGCTGAGAGTTCACACCCTGGAACTGGAAATCTGAAGCAGGCAGAACGAAGTGGAAGTACACAAAGCCTTCCACATTTTTCCTAGTGTTCTTTTTCTTTCCAAACTGACCATTTTATATTTCTATCTTTTTTTTCTTCCTCGACCACTCTTTTTCACTTACACTTGCATTAGAGTCAATAATAAACATTCAACAGATTCCATAGTATGCTATCCTGAAATGATCTCTGCCAAATAATTTAGACCACTGCTTCTAAATTTAGTTTCAGACAAATTCTTAGGACAAGGACCAATGATGCTCAGACTTTTGCCAAAATGTTGAAGGAATATCTTTCATTATGGTTATTAATATTGTTCCCTTCTGAAATGTTTTAAGCTGGGTCTTCACAGTTTACATCATTCTCAGAACTACTGTCTTCCAAGATCTTGCAATGACAGTATAACAATCCTGGACTATATCATACAATTGCTTTTGTAGTCTATGTCTTAGATAGGGTTTTCATTGCTGTAAAGAGACACCATGACCAATGCAACTCTTATAAGGGAAAATATCTAATTGGTGCTAGCTTATAGTTTCAGAGGTTCATCTCATTAACTTCATGGCAGGGATTAGTGTTTAAGCAGACATGGTACTGTAGAAGAAACTGAGACTTTTGCATCTTTATCAGATTGCAGCCTGGGGAAACTGACTCAGCCAGACTTGAGCATATATATGAGATTTCAAAGCCCAACCACAAAGACCCACTTCCTCTAACAAAGCTACATCTCCTTCAATAAGACCATAACTTCTTTTTTTTTATCTTTAACTGATATTTTCACCAGTTCTTTCAGATGTTTTTCCAAATCTGTAAGACATTCAAGGGTTAGCACTGAAACCTTTTTTTTATCTTTTTTTTTTTTTGGTTTTTCGAGACAGGGTTTCTCTGTGTAGCCCTGGCTGTCCTGGAACTCGCTCTGTAGACCAGGCTGGCCTCGAACTAAGAAATCCGCCTGCCTCTGCCTCCCAAGTGCTAGGATTAAAGGCGTGCGCCACCACCGCCCGGCAAGACCATAACTTCTAATAGGATATTCAAACCACCACTGTCTACAACCCCAAGTCTGACAAAATAATAAAAAAGTAATGAAAACAATAATAACAAAACATATATTCTTCAGAGCAGTGTCCTACTTTTAGTACCATATTATATATTAATTTCTTTCCAGTTTCTGTCATAAAAAATATCATGACCAAAAATAACTTAAGGAAGAAAGAATTTATTTCAGTTTATAGTTCCAGAGATATTAAGAGCTTATAATGTCAGTGAGTCATAGTAGTAAACAGTAGGATTGACAGCAAGAAGAGAATATTTAGAGCTCACAACTTGAACTGCAAGTATGAAGCAGAAAAAACCAATTGGAAGCAGGCAAGGTTTTTTATTCCAAGTCCCACATATAGTGACATAAATTTCCCAACAAGGCCTCACCTGATAAACTTCCCAAAACAATACTACCCACTGTGTACCAAGTATTCAATTATTTCTGCCTACAGAGACCATTTTCACTCATATCATTATAGTATATGTAATTATCATAGGTATAACTATTGCTGTACTGTTTTGTATATTTTATATTGTAAATATGTAGCCAATGCTGGTCTATTTCATGTGCCAATCTGATGATGAAAAGCTTTGTCACAACATCTGCCTTTAGCACTAAAATCTTTTGGAGAGAGTAAATCAGAAATTGCTAATTTGTGTGCATAATGTGAGTACATGTGGGTACTCTATAATCATCATTTATACAAACTCATTGCTCACTTACTTTATCACAAAAGACTCTAATCAGTTTTTAGTGTAAAAGTGTGGTCACTGGAAGTCCTGAGAAGATAGGCCTGGTCACCCATATGATGTATGACAAAGAAATGAGAAGCTGTGGAAAAAGAAAGGTGACATTTTTTCAAGGTGTTGACATTGGGAAGAGGTAAGGCTCTGTCATACCAAGCACATGTTGAGACCGGGCTTTGCTGCCACCCTAAGTAATTATGTTTTGTCAAACAGTAATTTTTTCAGATTATGCCCTGCCCAAGGATTTCTGTTTCATAAGCAGCCTTGTGTCAGTTTTCAGAGTAGAAGATGATTTTTGTGTCTGGAGGGCATATGAGAGGCAGTACTTGTCTGGTACCACCTAGTCAGCACAGACTAATAAATTATAACCTGAGAGTAAAAAGGGTTCTGTCCTTACTTTGGATCCATATTCCCTAATTCAGAACCTTGTCTAGCCTCAATAGAAAATAGACAGACACACCTAGTCTTACTGCAACTTAATATGTCAAGGCTGGTTATCATATAGAACATATCCCATGGGAGGCCTCCTGTTTTCTGAGAAGTAGGGGAGGATGGGTGGAGTGATGGAGAAGAGGTGAAAGAGAGGAACTGGGGAGAGAAGAAGGAAGGGAAGCTGTGATTTAGATGTAGAGTAAATAAATAACTTAATACAAATAAAATATGTATTATATGTATTTAATAATAGTAAATCATAAGTAAATTTATTTTAAAACAATTATTTAATATATACTTGCTATTTATGAAAGACAAAAGAAAATTGATATACTAAAAATAGAAAGGGTGTTAGACTATACATTTATCAGAGTTAACTGAGAATTTAGAGGTACATAGATATATTAAAATAACATCAGAAAAATCGGAGCTAAGAACTTATCTGACAAACCAAAGGAAAAGGATTAAACACCTTGACTTCTGTGCCATAAAATAGTAGACACCTTGGATTATGATAGCATCTACTGACTACTGGCTTTCTCAGATGACACTTCATGTATTCACCAAGGGGCCTTATAACAATGAGCTAATGACTGTCCCAAGGGCTTTAGCTCCACTGGACTACAGTTGTCCACAGATTTCCATTTGCTGATCCTTTAATTTAGTTATATAGACCAGTCACACTCCTGTCTAACTGCAATTTTCTCTGCAACTATTATGGCTCTATTATCTCTGCTGCTGAACTCAGCCCCACAGCTCCACTCTGTCTATTGAGACACCAACAGTAGCTGCAGGAACTTTCCAGAGCCCCCAACTGGTTTGTTATTTCACTCCTCAGAACTCTTTATGTTTCTATTTATTTTCCAGTTCTACCTTATCGGGACTTTTAAAAATGTCTTGAATTTTCTTGCCTCTTTAAACTGTTACAGTGTTTCTGTAGCTTCCACTATACATATAAATAAATATATTTATTTTGTGATATGTAATCATGAGCTAAGAGTTAAATGGACATGTGTTTTCCTATCTAAGGCAATAAGGGAAAACAGGAGTATATGGAAAATGGATGCCAAAGGAAATGGCAATAACTTGTGTGTTTAATTTTAATCAGTAAGAAGGCACTGATATATTTGTCTATATTTCTAACAGCAATATCACAACATTCAAGGCACTAGTAGGAATTTTCAGTGTAAATAGAATAAGCATTCTCTCAGGGATGAGAGGTCTGCATAATTCAGCAAGGCAGTCCTTCCCATTGGTTACTCTATTCTGGTTCTGCAAGATGCTGCAAGGAAGCACTTACCACTGTGATCCCTTGAGGGCAGCAATCGGGTTTGTACAAGCTGAGCAATTTTACCAAGGAACACAGTGGTTTTGTTTGTTTGCTTGCTTTGTGTGTTTTGTTTTGTTTGTATTTTTGCATGTTCTTAAGCTTATAAATGAAAGAATTTCTAAACAGGGCAAAGAAGGAAGCTCAAGGATAATTTTATTATAATTTAAGAGAGAAAGATTGTAACAGATCATGCCACCGGCAGCTGCTGGGAGAGGAAATACATGTAAAAGATAAATTTATACTTTTTGCGTTAGAGGTTAATATCAGCTGGAAGGGTGTGAGCAGGGGGTTTAGAGAGATTTCATATGTTAGTAAAGGTTTTGAGGGTGAAGCTTGCATCCTGTGTTCTAACAAGCTGGTCTTGGTGACCCATCCTCAATAAGCCACTTAAAGTGAAATGAATTGTGCAAAACTAAGGAAAGAGATTTATTCAGTGTGACCAAATTGGGGAAAAATTAGTTCCTTGGAAACCCTCCTGCTAAAGTCTATGTAGGAAGTTTTAATATTAGATATAAAGTTCAAGTTGTTTGTCCAAATGAGTATGCAGCCCTGGTCACAGTATTATTCACACACTAATTATAAATCCATCATGGATGGATGTACTTTTATGTCTTCAGGACCATGTGACTGGTCTATCTTGGGGATTGGCTCCTCACTTACTGGCACCAGGGCACTATCCTTTGTTCTTTTTCAGTACAGTACTCATGGAAAAGCTCCAGTTCCTTTGGGTCCAATGACCATCTGATAGGGAAGGGAACAGTATATGTGGTGGGAAGGAGTTTAGACAAGAAAGAGGTAGAATGTCAAAAGATGAAGCTATAAGGAGGGCAAGGGTTGATTATCTCTTCAGTGACTGTCCAAGGTGGGTACAGCCAGGAGCGCAGAGAGCACAGGAGTTGCAGATCAGCTAGGACAGGGTCCCTCCAGGCTCCATCTGCACCCAATGTTAGGCTGCTCCACAGCCATCCATGCACAGGTCCAGTCAGGGGGAAAACTGATCTCCAGGGAACACCTTGACTCCCCAGTTTGGAGGTGAGGTCCCCATTTTCTCTCTAGAGACTGTCCAAGGCGGGTACAGCCAGGACCTCGGGGAACGCAGGAGTGGCAGAGTAGCTGGGACAGGGTCCTTCTGAGCTCCATCTGCACCCAGGAGCTGGATTGAGCTACAGCCCTCTATGCCAGGGGAGAGCTGGTCTCCCAGAGAGGCTGAGGCATGCTTGCAGGCTCACAGGAACAACAAGCTCTTCCCAGAGACAGCTGGACCAACTAACACCAGAGATAACCAGATGACAAAAGGCAAATGCAAGAATGTTACCAACAATAACCAAGGCAACATGGCATCATCCAAACCCAGTTCTCCCACAACAGCAAGTCCTGGATAATCCAACAAATTGGAAAAGCAAGATTAGGATTTAAAATCACAATTCATGATGCTGATAGAGGATTTCAAGAAGGACATAAATAACTCCCTTAAAGAAATATAGGAGAACACAGGTAAACAGGTAGAGGACCTTATAGAGGAAACACAAAAGTCCCTTAAAGAATTACAGGAAAACACAACCAAACAGGTAAAGGAATTGAACAAAACCATCTAGGATCTAAAAATGGAAGTAAAAACAATAAAGAAATTACAAAGGGAAACAACTCTGGAGATAGAAAACCTAGAAAAGAAGTCAGGAGTCAGATGCAAGCATCAACAACAGAATACAAAAGATAAAAGAGAGAATCACAGGTGCAGAAGATACCATAGAAAACATTGACACAACAGTCAAAGAAAATGCAAAACACAAAAAGCTTGTAACCCAAAATATCCAGGAAGTCCAGGACACAATGAGAAGAGCAAACCTAAGGATAATAGGTATGGAAGAGAGTAAAGATTTCCAGCTCAAAGGGCCAGTAAATGCCTTCAACAAAATTATAGAAGAAAACTTCCCTAATCTTAAGAAAGAGAAGCCCATGAACATATAAGAAGCCTAAAGAACTCCAAACAGATTGCACAAGAAGAGAAATTCCCCCTGTCACATAGTAATCAAAACACCAAATGCACCAAAGAAAGAAAGAGTATTAAAGGCAGTAAGGGAAAAAAGTCAAGTAACATATAAAGGCAGACTTATCAGAATTACACCAGACTTCTCACCAGAGATTATGAAAGCCAGAAGATCCTGGGCAGATGTCATACAGACCCTAAGGGAACACAAATGCCATTCCAGGCTACTATACCCATCAAAACTCTCTATTACCATAGATTGAGGTACCAAGGTATTCCATGACAAAAACAAATTTACACAATATCTTTCCACAAATCCAGCCCTTCAAAGGATAATGAATGGAAAACACCAACAAAAGGAGGGAAACTACACCCTAGAAAAAGCAAGAAAATAATTTTGCTTAAACCAACCAAAAAGAAGAAAGCCACATAAACAAACTCTACCTCTTATAACAAATATAACAGGAAGCAACAATCACTTCTTCTTAATATCTCTTAATATTAATGGACTCAGTTCTCCAATAAAAAGACATAGACTAACAGACAGGATTTGTAAACAGAACATAACATTTTGCTGCACACAGGAAACTCACCTAAGGCATAAAGACATACACTACTTCAGAGTAAAAGGCTGGAAAACAATTTTCCAAGCAAATGGTCCCAAGAAACAAGCTGGAGTAGCCATTCAAATATTGAATAAAATCGACTTTCAGCCTAAAGTTATCAAAAAAAATAAGGAAGGACACTTCATACTCATCAAAGGAAAAATCTACCAAGAAGAACTCTCAATTCTGAACATTTATGCTCCAAATGCAAGGGCACCCACATTCATAAAAGAAACTTTACTAAAGCTCAAAGCACACATTGCACCTCACACAATAATAGTGGGAGACTTCAACACCCCACTCTCAGTAATGGACAGATTATGGGAATACAAACTAAACAGAGATACAGTGAAACTAACAGAAATTATGAACCAAATGGATTTAACAGATATCTATAGAACATTTTATCCTAAAACAAAAGAATATACCTACTTTTCAGCACCTCATAGTACCTTCTCCAAAATTGACCATATAATTGGTCACAAAACAGACCTCATCAAATATAAGAAGATTGAAATAATCCCATGCACCCTATCAGATCACCATGGCGTACAGCTGGTGTTCAATAACAACAAAAACAAAAGAAAGCCCACATATACATGGAAACTGAACAACATTCAACTCAATGATAACGTGGTCAAGGAAGAAATAAAGGAACAAATTAAAGACTTTTTAGAATTTAATGAAAATGAAGGCACAACATACCCAAATGCATGGGACACAATGAAAGCAGTACTAAGAGGAAAACTCATAGCTCTGAGTGTCTCCAAAAAGAAACTGGAAAGATTATACACTAGCATCTTGACAGCATATCTGAAGGCTCTAGAACAAAAAAGAAGCAAATACACACAAGAGGAGTAGATGGCAAGAAATAATCAAACTCAGGGCTGAAATCAAACAAACAAGAAAAAACAAACAAGATAGATAAACCCTTAGCCAAACTAACCAAAGGGCACAGAGACAGTATCCAAATCAGCAAAATCACAAAATAAAAAAGGGAGACATAACAACTGATACTGAGGAAATACAAAAAATCATCAGATCCTATTAAAGAAGGCTATACTCCAGCAAAACTGGAAAATCTAGATGAAATGGACAATTTTCTAGACATATACCAGGTACCAGAGTTAAGTAAGGATTAGATAAACGATCTAAACAGTCCCATAACCCCTAATAAAATAGAAGCAATCATTAATATCTGCCAACCATAAAAAACCCAGGACTAGATGGGTTTAATGCAGAGTTCTATCAGACCTTCAAAGAAGACCTAATACCAATACTCTTCAAATAATTCCACAAAATAGAAACAGAAGGAACCTTACTCAATTCATTCTATGAAGCCACAATTACTCTTATAACTAAGTCACACCAAGATCCAAAAAAGAAAGAGAATTTTAGGCCAGTTTCTCTTATGAATAGTGATGCAAAATACTCAATAAAATTCTTGCCAACAAAATCCAAGAACACATCAAAATGATCATTCATCAAAATCAAGTAGACTTCATCCCAGGGATGCAGGGATTGCTCAATATGTGGAAATCCATCAATATAATCCACTACATAAACAAACTCAAAGAAAAGAAACAAATGATCATTTCTTTAGAAAGCATTTGACAAAATCCAACACCCCTTCATGATAAAAGTCTTAGAATGATCAGGAATTCAAGGCCCATAACTAAACATAGTAAAAGCAATATACAGCAAACCAGTAGCAACATCTAACTAAATGGAGAGAAACTTGACGCAATCCCACTGAAATTAGAGACTAGACAAGGCTGTCTCCTCTCTCCCTGTCTGTTCAATATAGTACTTGAAGTTGTAGCCAGAGCAATTAGACAACAAAAGGAGGTCAAAAGGATACAAATTGGAAAGGAAGAAGTCAAAGCATCACTATTTGCAGATGATATGATTGTATACTTAAGTGACCCAAAAATCCCACCATAGAACTCCTAAACCTGATAATCAACTTCAGCAAAGTGGCTGGATATAAAATTAACTCAAATAAATCAGTAGCCTTCCTATACTCAAAGGATAAACAGGCTGAGAAAGAAATTATGGAAATGACACCCTTCACAATAATCACAAATAATATAAAATATTTTGTGTGACTCTAACCAAGAAAGTGAAAAATCTGTATGACAATGGATCTTCCCGGGAATTGCTCACGAGTGGGTTCTACGTGGAGGGAGAGCTGAAAAGTGAAACTACGGGGGTCAAGAGAAAAGAAGACACAGAGACATTAGTGCATGGCTGTACAAAATCTTTCTATATTTCTTTGGGGACAAGAGCGACAATATATTTGCTGTGGGCACGACCCTCCCTCCCAAAGCTACAGAGTCTTCTCAGCAGGTCTCTGGCAGGCTGAGAGATGTTGCCGTAACAAAGATCACAGGGTCTGCTACACAGCAGGAGATGGAGACTTGACTAGCAGGAAACTGTAGTGCCAGAGGGGCTCTGACATCTGTCAGGTGGGAGGAGGTGTGGCTGGAATTCCTCAGTTCCTTGTAGGTGAAATGCAGGCAGCTGAATTTTGCCTAGAGGCTATATGGCTCACTACATGACAAGAACTTCAAGTCTCCGAAGAAAGAAATTAATGAAGATCTCAGAAAGTGGAAAGATCGCCCATGCTCATGTATTGGCAGGGTTAATATAGTAAAAATGGCCATCTTGCTGAAAGCAATCTACAGATTCAATACAATCCCCATCAAATTTCCAACTCAATTCTTCATAGAGTTAGAAAGAGCAATTTCCAAATTTATCTAGAATAATAAATAACTCAGGTGTAGGAGACTGTTAGAGTCAGACATGTCTTTCTCAGACTTGAGCAGGGTCAAGGTGAGGGCATTAGTCACAGGAAGTAATCTTGGCTATCTGGAACTGTTTCTGATGACTGTACCCTGAGCTCTTGATGAGACACAGTGTGCTGACGTATATTTTAGATTATATTCTCTGTGAAGGTCAGGTTGTTTATCTTTGTTAGTTGCTTACCACATACTGTTTTATTTATTTATTTATTTATTTTTTGCTGCCAAATGTTTTATCATATAATGGCTATGTGAACCTGCATTAAACGAAACTTGATCAGAATCCTGTCTTGTCTCCATTTCTTGCATCTCTTGCCCCTATGTCCTCACTCCACCTCTCAGGAACCTCTTTGAGAGCCCGCAGGCAGGTTCACCAAGGATGGCGAAAACTATTCTCAGCAATTAAACAACCTCTGGAGGAATAACCGTCCCTGACCACAAGGTATACTTCAGAACAATCATGATAAAAACTGCATTGTATCGGTACAGTGACAGGCAGGCAAGATCAATGGAATAGAATTGAAGACTCAGAAATGAACCTACACACCTATGGTCACTTGATCTTTGGCAAAGGAGCTAAAGTCATCCAGTGGAAAAAAGATAGCCTTTCCAACAAATGGTGCTGGTTCAACTGGTGGCTAGCATGCAGAAGAATGAAAATTCATCCATTCTTATCTCCCTGTACAAAGCTCAAGTCCAAGTGGATCAAGGACCTCCACAAAAAAACAGATACAGTGAATCTAATAAAAGAGAAAGTGGGGAAGAGCCTGGCACACATAGGCACAGTGGAAAATTTTCTGAACAAAACACCAATTGCTTATGCTCTAAGATCAATAATTTACAGATGGGACCTCACACAAAATTGCAAAGCTTCTGTAAGGCAAAGGACACTGTCCATAGGACAAAATGGCAACCAACAGATTGGGGAAAGATCTTTACCAATCCTACATTCGATAGGAGGCTAATATCCAATATATACAAAGAACTCAAGAAGTTAGACTCCAGAGAGTCAAATAAGCCTATTAAAAAATTGGGTACATAAACAAAGAATTTTCAACTGTGGAATACTGGATGGCTAAGAAACACCTAAAGAAATGTTCAACATCCTTAATCATCAGGGAAATACAAATCAAAACAACCCTGAGATTCTACCTCACACCAATCAGAAAGGCCAAGATCAAAACCTCAGGTGATAGCAGATGCTGGAGAGGATGTGGAGAAAGAGGAACACTTCTCCATTGCTGGTGGGATTGTAAATTGGGAAAACCACCCTGGAAATCTGTTTGGTGGTTCCTTAGAAAATTGGACATAGTACTACCTGACAACCCCGTTATACCACTCCTGCACATATACCCAGAATATGCTCCGACAAGTAATAAGGACTCATGCTCCACTATGTTCATAGCAGCCTTATTTATAATAACCTGAAGCTGGAAAGGACCCAGATGTCCCTCAACAGAGGAATGGATACAGAAAATGTACATTTACACAGTGGAGAACTACTCAGCTATTAAAAACAATGAATTCAACAATGAATTCATGAAATTCTTAGGCAAATGGATGGAACTAGAAAATATAATCCTGAGTGACGTAACCCAATCACAAAAGAACACACATGGTATGCTCTCACTTATAAGTGGATATTAGCCCAAAAGCTAAGAATACCCAAGATACAATTCATAGACCACATGAAGCTCAATAAGAAGGAAGACCAAAGTATGGATACTTTGGTCCTTCTTAGAAGGGGGATCAAACTATCCATGGCTCACAGCCAACCAATGGACTGAACATAGGGTCCCCGATAGAGGAGATAGAGAAATGTACCAACCAGTACCCCCAGCATTCCCAGGTACTAAATCATCAACCAAAGGGTACTCATGGAGGGACCCATGGCTTCAGCTACATGTGTAGCAGAGGTTGGCCTTTTTAGACATCAATGAAAGGAGAAGCCATTGGTCCTATGAAGGCTAGATGCCCCAGTGTAGGGGAATGCCAGGACAGGAAATTGCAGGTGGGGGGGGCATGTTGGTAAGCAGGGGGAGGTGGGATGGTATAGGGGGTTTTGGGAGACAGACACACAAACAGGCATGAGTATGTGCACACACACAAACACATGTACACATGCATACAAAGAATTTGGTAATGACAAACAGCACAGTTGCTTTGTCAGTTCACAGCTTTACATTTTTAAAGTGTATAGTAGCATTTACTACCTTCTGAGTATAATTTATCTTTTCCCATATAGTATTTTTTGTCTTTTGTACCTGCCTGTTACTTCTTTTTCCCCCTATAAATCACTAACAGTCAGAATAATATCACAAGTATTACCATGGGTGATTAATAAATGAATTTCTATATAATGTAAAGGATTTTTAAAAATTAATCCATTATTCAAGGAACAATTAAGTGCTAAGTATATCTATTTTGAAGCAGCCTTGCAAATTATACTTTAATAATGTACTCTTTTTAAAAGGACAATTAATAGCTTTTCTGAACCTTTGTTATTAAAATCCATCAATACTGTATTACCTGTTTGAAGGCTTACAGATTAATCAAAGTCACTGTTTAATGTATACAGAATTAGACAGCAGATCTGTAAACACACAGACTCTCTGTAGAAGTGTACTGTGTTGGCTTACTTTCTTGTAAAACACACTTTTGAGAAACTACAAAAGGTAAATCTGCACAAATAGGAAAGTCAATTATAAAACTTTGGGGCAGTGGTGCTTAACCTTGTAGTTAAGAACCTTCAGCTAGACCTTTAATACAGTTCTAAAAGTTGTTGTGACTCCCAACCATAACATTATTTTGTTGCAACTTCACAATTGTCATTTTGCTACCATTATGAATCACTATGTAAACACTGATATGCAAGATATCTGATATGTGACCCCCAAGGTGTTGTGACCCACAGGTTGAGAACTGCTACTTAAGTACTTTTCATTCAGGAAAACAAAACAAAACCAACCAACAAACAAACCACTACCAACAAACCTGTTTATTAATGTTCCATTGTACTCTCTATGCAGGAATGCCACACAGTTATGAATCACAAGAAATGCTCCATATTAGATGGAAATATTTTTGAAAAAAGAACTAGAGGTGATTTACAGCTTTCGCAGAAATTATATAGAAAAACCAACTGTAAGATTTCTTAGCAACATGTCATTTTAATTGTATTATGTGGAAGTCCATAATTTTCTTTTGTCTTGATCCAATTGATCCAGTAGAAAACTCAGCTTTTATGTTCCCCAAAGAGGGAAATTTGGACTAAACATAGTAAAAGATCAATTAGTCTAGATTTGGTTGGAGCAAAGAAGGGTGCAAAACTGTACTCCTTAAGAAAGAGAAGACTGGGCCAAATAGCAATTGGCAAGACCCTGGGAGACCTGGAACTTATACTTCACTTTGCTGTGTCTCCTCTCTTATACTTCTTCTATCTGGGTTCTTCTAGGAAAGAGGTGTGATTAGTCTGATCAGGGTAGATGTTGAGGTTGCTGATAAGTTAAACTAGAAAATGGAAAAGAACACTCTCAGCACGCTCCCCATCAGAGGCAGACTTTTAGTATGATCTAGCTGATAAATACCATCGCACACTGTGATTTACATATAGTTTTGGGGGCCTGGCCCATTACTAGCACCATTGTTTACCAGTCAATCACCACCTTCATCTGTACACAGTAGTTCAGAGATTTGAATATCCTACCCATTGTTTTTTATATCTTGTTACTGTTGGTCATTTTCTCCTGGAGGTAACTTCCTGCCTAACAATTGGAAATGTGTACATGTTTTATGGTACATTTCGAAGCTAGTAATTATTATACGTAGAATTATCATCATTTTCTCTGCCAGAGCTATGGTTCAATTCAGTGGGAATGTATCTCTTCTGATATTTAATTGGTTAAATTTATTTTAATAACCTTATAGTAAAGTTAATATTAAACTTTTTATGATCTTTATAGGTTTTATTCAATACAAATATCCTTTTTATATCAAGGTATAATTTTTATTTCAAATTATTTCATTTCTTACTTTTTTTTTTTCAGTCCAAATTAAAGATTTAGTGCAACAAACCGAAAAACAAAATACAGGCACAAAAGAAACACGGTGCAGCTCTGCTATCATCATTAGACAAAATGTAAATGGGTCATGTGACAGAAAGAAATAAACATTCAAAAATATCTAAGACTTTCTGGAAGAGAGTTCAGTGGGGTGAGTGTGGGCAAAACTGCATGGGTGGGTTGTGGACTTCTTTTTTTTTTTTAATTTAATTTAATTTTATTTTTTTTAATTTACATTCCAAATCACTTCCCCTTTCCCGTTTCCTCCCTCCCCGAAAGTCCCATAAGCCCCCTTCCCTCCCTCTTTTCTCTGTTCAACCCCCTCTCATTACTCTGTCCTGGCGTTCCCCTACATCCAGTCTTTCCAGGACCAGGGGTCTCTCCTTCCATCTTAAAGACAACAATTGTGAGGGAAAATGCTAGCACATAAAATATATTAACCACTCTCTTGGGTCACAGAAGCATTTTCATGCATGCTAAGCACTTTAAAGCCATGGGGTATAATTATGAAATCTTCAAATTTGCAACCACAGCCCATTGCTTAATTGTTTTTCAAAACTATGGGCATCCCAATACCACAGGATTTTCAAATTGCACTGAAGCTCTTGTTAATACAGGGAAATGATAGTGGACAAAAGCGGATGTGTTAACTGACTGTCGTGACTTTCTGTAAATTTTAAAAATATTTGTCAAGCAGACTTCTCAAACATATGGTTTTGCAGCCTTCTGAAGGAGAGACACTTGAACCCTAAGGTCAAGAGAAGGGCTATGGATGTGGGTCAATGCTTCTTTTCAGAGAGAGTTTGAATCTCCAGGTAATAAGTTTAAGGTTGATGGATCAAAGTAGTTTTGAGCACTCATAGTATAAAGTGGTTTTGGTTGTAAGTTCCTTATGATTGGGAAGTTGAGTAGACCTAGTGGGACCTCCTATTGTTCTCCTATGACAGACAGTACTGATGACAACAGCAAGTCTCAGGAGGTACTTTAAGATATTTTATAGGGACAGCTGAGCTCTAGGATTAGTTAAGAATCACCACGAAAAGAGAATAAATGTGACATTTTCTTAGAATTGTGCTTTTATTATTCTTGTTGTTCTACATATAAATATACAAATGATACCATAGTATCTATAAACACTAATTTTAGGAGGATGTTATGTCTATAGATATTTTTAAATAAAAAAGGAAATATGTTAAAAATACCTGAGAACCTTGCCAGGTCTGCCACAGTAAAGATTCCATCTCCTGATACTTCTTAGAGAACCAGCCACTCAGAGCAGTTGGTATGAACCCCCCCCTCCACCTCTGGAGGCCCAGAGCTGCTGCCAGGGGTCCAACAGGACTCACTACCCAGCAACCACCAAAAGCCATGCCCTTCGGAATAACAGTTCCCTTCTGATCCTTTTCCCCCTTCCACCGCCAACATATCTTTCTGCTGTGACAGAACCTTGCCAGGTCTGCCACAGTGAAGATTCCATCTCCTGATACTTCCTAGAGAACCAGCCGCACTCAGATTATTTGGAGTGCAGAGAGGCCTGGGATCACAGGAGAGCTGGTCTCCCAGGAGAGTCTACATACCTGTGTGCACAGAGAGAACGGGAATCCCAGGAGTATACAGGCTTGCAGGACAGATAAGCCAAAATCAGACAGCAGGACCAGCTAACACCAGAGAAAAATAGATGGCAAAAGGCAAACTCAAGATCATTAACAACAGAAACCAAGGCAACATGGCACCATCAGTACCCAGTTCTCCCACAACAGCAAATCCTGGATACCCCAACACACCAGAAAAGCAAGAGCTGGATTTAAAATCACAACTCATGATGCTGATAGAGGAATTCAAGAAGGACATAAATAACTCGCTTAAAGAAATACAAGAGAACATGGATAAACAGGTAGAAGCCCTTAAAGAGGAAACACAAAAATAGCTTAAAGAAACACAGGAGAACATAGGTCAACAGGTAGAAGTCCTTAAAGAGGAAACACAAAAATACCTTAAAGAATTTCAGGAAAATGCAAACAAACAAGTGAAGGAACTGAACAAAACTATCCAAGATCTAAAAATGGAAGTAGAAACAATAAAGAAATCACAAAGTGAGATATCTCTGGAGAATAGAAAACCTTGGAAAAAATGCAGGAGTCGTAGATGCAATCATCAACAACACAATACAAGAGATAGAAGAAAGAATCTTAGGAGCTGAATATACCATAGAAAATATTGACTCAACAGTCAAAGAAAATGCAAAATGCAAAAAGCTTGTAACTAAAACATCCAGGAAATCCAGGACACAATGAGAAGACCACACCTAAGGATTATAGGTATAGAAGAGAGGGAGGATTTACAACTTAAAGGGCCAGCAAATATCTTCAACAAAATTGTAGAAGAAAACTTCCCTAAACTAAAGCAAGAGATGCACATGAATATACAAGAAGCCTATAGAACTCCAAACAGACCGGACCAGAACAGAAACTCCTCCAGACACATAACAATAAAAACACCAAATGCACTAAAGAAAGAAAGAATATTAAAGGCAGTAAGGGAAAAAGGTAACATATAATTGCAGACCTATCAAAATTACACCAGACTTCTCACTAGAAACTATGAAGGCTAGAAGGTCCTGGGCAGATGTCATGCAGTCCCTAAGAGAACATAAATGTCAGCCCAGGCTACTATACCCAGCAAAACTCTCAATTACCATAGATGGAGAAAACAACATGTTCCATGACAAAACCAAATTTACACAATATCTTTCCACAAACCCAGCACTTCAAAGGATAATGGGTGAAAAATACCAACACAAGATGGGAAACTACACCCTAGAAAAAGCAATAAAGTAATCTTCTTTCAACAAACCCAAAAGAAAATAGCCACATAAACAGAATTCCAGCTTTAACAATGACAATAACAGGAAGCAACAATCACTTTTCCTTAATATGTCTTAACATCTATGGTCTTAATTCCCCAATAGAAAGACATAGACGAACAGACTGGATATGTAAACAGGACTCAACATTTTGCTGCATACAAGAAACCCACCTCAGTGACAAAGACAGTCACTACTTCAGAGTCAAAGGTTGGAAAACAATTTTCCAAGCAAATGGTCCCAAGAAACAAACTAGAGTGGCCATACTTATATCGAATAAAATCAAGTTTCAACCAAAAGTTGTGAAAAAAGATAAGGCGGGACACTTTATACTTATCAAAAGAAAAACCTAACAAGATGAACTCTCAATTCTAAACATCTATGCTCCAAATGCAAGGGCACCCACATTCATAAAAGAAACTTTAATAAAGCTCAAAGCACATATTGTATCTCACATAACAATAGTGGGAGACTTCAACAACCCACTCTCATCAATGGACAGATCATGGAAACAGAAACTAAGCAGAAACACAGTGAAACTAACTAAAGTTATAGACCAAATGGATCTAACAGATATTTATACAACATTCCATCCTAAAGCAAAAGAATATACCTTCTCAGCACCTCATGGTACCTTCCCCAAAATTGGTCACAAAACAGGCCTCAACAGATACAGGAGTATTGAAATAATTCCATGTACCTGAAGCTTCCTGGGAATTGCTCACGAGCAGGTTCTACATGGAGGGAGAGCTGAAAAATGAAACGACGGGGGTCGAGAGAAAAGAACACACAGAGACATTAGTGCATGGCTGTACAAAATCTTTTTTTTTTCTTTGGGGATAAGAGGACAATATATGTGCTGTGAGCATGACCCTCCCTCCCAAAGCTGGAGTCTTGTCAGCAGGTCTCTACCAGGCTGAGAGATGTTGCCATAACAGTTCTCAGGAAGATGTTACTTTCACAGGGTCTGCTACTCTGCAGGAGATGGTGACTGACCCTCTTTCACAGGAAACTGCAGCTCCTTTAAAGACAAAGGCTTGTTCCCAGAGCTCCAGCTCCACCAGGTGGGGGGAGGTGTGGCTGGAATTCCTCAGCTTGGTGTAGATGAAATGCAGGCAGCTGAATTATGCCTAAAGGCTATATGGCATTACAATGACTCTCTACATGTACCCTATCAGATCACCACAGTCTAAGGCTGGTCTTGAGTTCAAACAAAAGCAACAGAAAACACACATACACATGGACATTGAACAATGCTCTATTCAATGATAGCTTGGTCAAGGAAGAAATAAAGAAAGAAATTAAAGACATTTTAGAATTTAATGAAAATGAGGACACATCATTCCAAAACTTATGGGACACAATGAAAGCAGTGCTAAGAGCAAAACTCATAGCTCTAGGTGCCTCAGAAAACAAAATGGAGAGAACTTACACTAGCAGCTTAACAACACACCTGAAAGCTCTAGAACAAAAAGAAGCAAATACAGCCAAGAGGAGTAGACAACTGGAAATAATCAAACTCAGGGCCCAAATCAGCCAAATAGAAACAAAAAGAACCACACAAAGAATCAACCCAGGAGCTGTTTCTTTGAGAATATCAGCAAGATAGATAAACTCTTAGCCAGACTAACCAGAGGGCTCAGAGGCACTACCCAAATTAATAAAATCAGAAATGAAATTGGAGACATAACAACAGAAACTGTGGAAATTCAAAAAATCATCAGATCCTACTATAAGAGCTTATACTCAACAAAATTGGAAAATCTGGATGAAATGGACAATTTTCTAGATACATACCAGGTTCCAACATTAAAACAGGATCAGATAAACCATCTAAATAGTCCCATAAGTACTGAGGAAATAGAATCAGTTGTTAATAGTCTCAAAAAAAAAAAAAAAACCAAACCCAGGACCATATGGGTTTAGTGAGGAATTCTATCAGATCTTCAAAGAAGAGTAAATACCAATACTCTTCAAACTATTCCACAAAATAGAAAATCAAGGAACACTACCCAATTCATTCTATGAAGCCACAATAACGCTTGCCACATTCATTCTATGAAGCCACAATAACACCAATGGCTCATGTTCTAAGAACAAGAATCGAGAAATGGGACCTCATAAACCTGCAAAGCTTCTGTAAGGCAATGGACACAGTCAATAGGACAAAATGGCAACCAAGAGGTTGCTAAAAGATCTTTACCAACCCTACATCCGATAAGGGGCTAATATAGAATGTATAAAAAAAACTCAAGAAGTTAGACTCCAGAGAGTCAACTCTGTTAAAAAATGGGATGCAGAGCCAAACAGGGAATTTTCAACTGAGGAAATTTGAACGGTTCTGAAGTACCTAAAGAAATGTTCAGCATCCTTAGTCATCAGGGAAATGCAAACCAAAACAACCCTGAGATTCCACCTCATACCCAATAGAATGGCTAAGATGAAAAACTCAGGGGACAGATACTGGAGAGCATGTGGAGAAAGAGGAACACTTCTCCTTGCTGGTTGAATTGCAAACTGGCAAAACCACTCTGGAAATCAGTTTGGCAGTTCCTCAGAAAATTGGATATAATACTACCTGAAGACCCAACTATACCACTCCTGGGCATATACCCAGAGGATACTCCAACATGTAATAAGGACATATGCTCCACTATGTTCATAGCAACCTTATTTATAATAGACAGAAGATGTAAAGAACCCAGATGTCCTTCAACAGAGGATAGAGAAATTGTGGTATATACACACAATGGAGTACTATTCAGCTATTAAAAACAATGAATTCATGAAATTCTTAGGAAATGCATGGAACTAGGAAGTGTCATCCTGAGTGAGGTAACCCAATCACAAAAGAACACACATGGTATGTACTCACGGATAATTAACCCAAAAGCTCAAAATATACTAGTTACCATTCACAGACCACAGGAAGCTCAAGAAGAAGGAAGCCCAAAGTGGGAGTGCTTTGCTTCCTTGGAGAAAGGGAACAAAATACTCACAGGAACAAGAATGGAGACAAAGTGTGAAGCAGAGACCGAAGGAAAGGCCACCCAGAGACTGTCCTACATGTGGATTCATCCTATAAACAGTCACCAAACCCCGAAACTACTATGGATGACAAGAAGCGTGTACAGAAAGGAGCCTGTTATGATTGCCTTTTCGAAGGGCCCTGCCAGAGCCTTACAGATACAGAGGCGGATACTAGCAGCCAACCATTAAACTGAGTGTGGGGTTCACAATGGAGGAGTTGGAGGGCAGACTGGAGGAGCTGGGGTGGGGGGAGGTGGTTTGCAGCCCCATGGGAAGAACGACCATGTTGCCCAACCACATGCCCCAGGGCATCATTGGGAGGAGAGGTCCTTGGTCCTGTGAAGGCTCAATAGAGCCCCAACCTGGGGAAATCGAGTGGGGGTCATGGGAGTGCGTTGGGTGGAGGAGCATATTCTTGGAGGCAGGGGGTGGGAGGATGTGTTGGGCATTTTCGAGGAGGGGGAAACATGAAGGAGTATAACATTTGTAATGAAAATGAAGAATATATTCAATAATAAGAAAAAATACCTTTAATGCTTCTAAGACTCAGACACTATCAGGAAGTTCTCTACACATATTTCTCCATTCCACAGTACAGATCTGAGTATTTGAAACAAGTTTAGATTGAGGCTATTTTAGGTTTTAGAAGAAAAGTTGGTAGCTTGTTAATTGTCAACAGCTTCTAGCAAGCCAGACAGAGAGGAACTGGTATAGTCAGAGAGAAATCCATAAACTGTACCCAGCATTCCAGTATTTGGAATACTACAGCAGTCCAAATAGATAGTTTCTACAAGTGTTGCTCTCTGTTTTACAAAGGTCGTAAATAGTATGTTTTCATTTGCAAAGTAGTATTCAAACACAGGATAAATGGTTAACTAGAACTTGTTTTTATATTCTATTCACTAATTTTTTTCCTAATCTGGCATTATATATTCTTGTTTTTTCCTTACTTAAATGCATTTTATATTTTGTAGAATAAAGCCTAAATCAGTATTCACATGAATAAAGCTTAGTTTATTAGAATAATGGATTTAAAACCAAACCAAATGAAATGCTGCAGTTATAAAAGGATTTTTCCCTTCACAGTTGAAAATAAGAAAATTAAATTAATATTTAACATTTGTTTTGTAACTAGTTTGAATATTAGTTATTTTTGTGTTTAGAAACTTTTTCCTGGGGATGAAAATCACATTCCAAATCAGTTTGTATAGAATGAAGAAAACTGCTTTCTCTATAGAGCCAAAGGCAAAGTTATTTTAAAAATGAAATCACCGCTATCATTGCTGTACATGATCATACACTGGATCACAGATAATATTTAGTAGAAAGCTATGTAGAACCACATGGACATGACTATTTTATCCATAAATGGTATTTCTCAATATCAATTTTAGAAGTTCTTGTGCATAGAGTTGTGAAAGGCAAACACAGTATAGTAATTAGGTTATCTCTGGTTAAAACATCATATGAGACTAACTACAATTTGATGAATGTACTTAATGTAGTTTAATCTTGATTTAAAAAGTATTTCTTAGAGGTGAATAAAAGATCCATTGTGTGTCAGAATAAGTGAAGAAGGATGACTAAGAGGTCACTAAAGGGGCCCACTTTCTCTCATCATAAAATTGGACTGTTTCATACATCTTATTTCTAGCAGCTTAGTGGGAATGTTTAATGGTGAAGTTGAAGTATTTTAGTAATCAAGTAATTTTATATAAGATATATATATATATATTTTTATGTATGTATTTATACATCTCTCTACATATTATATACATGTATAAATTATATACATGTATATATTATATACATGTATAAATGCATACATACATATATATACATACACACACACACATATATATATATACATATCAAGTAACTAAAATTATATAAAATCAAGTAATTATATCAGGCATCAAAATGACCATCCAGAGGCATCACATCTCTCACTTTTCCAGATTAGTAAATCGTTCTTGTTGAAGATTTGGACGGCAGACAGTTTGTATTGCGTGCCGGATGATTGGGAAATTTAGCAGAGCTGAACTTCATAAGAAAAGTCTCTCATGACTTAGAAATTTATTTTCTTCTTATTTACTCACCAGGTTTGGAGAGTACAAAGCAGTGACCAGATGATATTCACTGCCATTAATTTTATTTGCCATGATGGTGGCTTTTTTTTTTTCAATTGACAGTATAAACTGAAGAAAATCTTATTAATTTTTTTTCTTGAAAAACAGGAAAATTAATACCCAAACCACCATGATATAGAAAAAAAGTGGTCATGTGTGCATTCTCTTGACAGGACATTATATCGTTTATTATTTGTCTTATTTCCCATCCATTCCTGTTGCTCCAGCCACAACAACTGCTTGCCAACTGCCATGCATCATGCCACTTGTATATGAAACAAAGTTGAAGGTAATGATTTGTTGTCATAAAAAAGAGAAGCCTGGGGTGGGGGAGGGGAATTGGCTCTTCCTCCCAATTCTGCTTACCTATCCATGTGAGAGAGCCTAGAAACTTTAGATGCCACTGACTGAAACCAAATATCTAACATAAACAACATGTGCTTTCCAAAGAAGTCTTGACAAGGACCATAAAGAAATCCCTTATTTAGGATGAAATCGTATTCCTACATCTAAACATCTCTCCTTATTCCATCCTTTGAATTGGTTTACAGATGAGATATTAACTTTTAATCCTAGTGAGATCTACATTCTTTGAACAATGTAAACATAAGAGGTGAGGTTCCCTAACAATCATTAGAAAGGTAACGAAAGCCCCCAAAGTAATTGTGACTTAATTGAGAAGCCCATATCCACACGTGGCAGACATTGGGTATATTTTATTTACTCTTTGAAGTTCTGTTTCTATTAAAATGGTTCTTGTTTCTGTTAAAATGGAGTCTTTAGTAAACAACTCTGCTTTATACTGACTCATCCTAGAAATGATTTCTGTGGCAAAGCTGTGAATCACAGCTTTAAAGGTCACAAATAGAAAGAAGGAAAAGAGACTGCTTCAAACATCTATGGAGGCAGGGGTGGCTTATCAGCAGATTTGGGCCACTGTCCCTATCAATTCAAACTTAGATGGCAGAAATCCAAAATGTGTGATCTTATAATTTTAGAACCCAGAGGTCTAAAATTAAGCAATTGAGAGGGACAAATATCCACTAAATCCTATTGGTTCTTTCTTTCTTTCTTTTTTCTTTCTTTCTTTCTTTCTTTCTTTCTTTCTTTCTTTCTTTCTTTCTTTCTTTCTTTCTTTCTTTCTTTCTTTCTTCCCTTTCTTTCTTTCTTTCTTTCTTTCTTTCTTTCTTTCTTTCTTTCTTTCTTTCTTTCTTTCTTTCTTTCTTTCTTTCTTTCTTTCTTCTCTTTCTTTCTTTCTTTCTTTCTTTCTTTCTTTCTTTCTTTCTTTCTTTCTTTCTTTCTTTCTTCCCTTTCTTTCTTTTTTGATTCATTTTTTATTAGAGATATTCTTTATTTACATTTCAAATGATTCCCCCTTTCCTGGTACCCCCTCCAAAGTTCCATAAGCCATCTCCCCTCCCCCTGTTCCCCAATCAACCCCCCCACCCCCCACCCCCACTTCCCTGTCCTGGTCCCCAACACTGCTGCATCAAGCCTTTACAGGACCAGGGGCCTCTCCTCCTTTTGATGTCCAACAAGGCCATCCTCTGCTGCCTATGCATCTGGAGCCATGTGTAATACCATGTGTACTATCTGGTTGATGTTTTTGTCCCTGGGAGTTCTGGGAGTACTGGGTGGCTCATATCATTGTTCCTCCTATGGCACTGCAAACCCCGGAGGTAAAGAAGGGACCCTAGGAGTTGGTACTTCTTTCTTTGACTCTCTTAGCTTCTGTTGGCTGTGGGAAGTTGTGAGGTTACTTTATTTGCCATTGTAGGAACCTTCTACCTTGACCTTTGGCTTCACATGATGCTAATGCTTTCCCTGTGTGACTGGCTCCATGTGGTCATCTTCTTATACAAACAATAATCATATAAGCTAAAGGCTGATCCTTCATTACATCTCATCCTCTGTGTATCTAAAATGATCCTACTTTTAATGGATCATATTTGCGATACTAAGGCTTAGGATTTCAAATAACCTGGGATGAGTGCACAGTTAATAGTACCAAGTCCACAAAGTTCACATTCTTTTCACATGCAAATTAAACCTATCTCATTTCAATATTTTCAAAAATCTTAACTCATTCCAACTACAATTCCCAATCTTAAATCCATGTAATCTAAATCAGGTATGGTTGAGGTTTAACATATGTTCATCCTGAGGCAAAGTTCCTCTCCATCTGTTGATGTTTAAAAAAAAAGCAAGAAACTTATCAGCATAAGACAGACATTTATGTTCCAAAAAGGAGAAATAAGGAGTGAAGAATAGGAACTCTGGCTTACAGCAAACTAGAAACAGCCATAACATTATTTGTGATGGACTCAATTTTCTTCAGGCTCTTAAAAAATCAACCGTCACTTCAACCTTGGACAGGAGCCCCATGCAGCCTTGGACAGGATGTCCTGGCAGCCAAGTTTCAGTACTGGTAACATATCCTTGGAGCTACCCTCTTTTGCTTTTTCCTTAACTCTGTTTCCTTTAGTCCACATTAACAGCATTACCTACTGATATATTATTCTCAAAGTCAATGTCAACCTCCCTTGCATTGTCTAGAAACCAAGTCAGCAAATAAGAGGTTTCTGCAAAGATCTTTTGTAAGTAATTATGCCAGCATCTCCGTCTTTGGCAGAGTGGCTGATTGGCTCTTAAGTCACATGCTTAATATGTTCTACAGAGTATTGTTGAAGATTATAAATGTTTCAGTGCACATGGGATTATCTACATCAGCTAGGGTTGGTTCTTTTGTTTTTGATTATGGACTGTACTGGCTGGTTTTGTGTGTTGACTTGATACAAGCTGGAGTTATCTTAGAACCTCCCTTGAGGAAAGGCCTCCATGAGATCCAGCTATAAGGCATTTTCCCAATTAGTAATCAAGGGTGGAAGGGCCCATTTTGGATGGTGCTATCCCTGGGCTGGTAGTCCTGGGTTCTATAAGAAAGCAAGCTGAGCAAGCCAGGGGAAGCAATCCAGTAAGCAACACCCTTTCATGCATCAGTTCCTGCCTCCAGGTTCCTACACTGTGTGAGTTCCAGTCCTGAATTCCTTTGGTGATGAACAGCAGTGTGGAAATGTAAGCTAAATAAAACCTTTCCACCCTAACTTGATTCTTGGTCATGATATTTTGTGCAGGAATAGAAACCCTAAGAGAGACTATGTCTTCAGTTCAGCTAATCTTTTATGTTACTGTATCTAGCAAGGAAAAACCAGGGTAAACATCCACCTTTTTTTTTATTGGAATCCATGTTCATTTCTAACACATTGTCTATCCATGTGTAACAAAGGCCACCATTCTACTTATACACTGTGTAATATTCCCTCACATTTTTTCTTTTACTTTTGGTATTGTAATAAAATTATATAATTTCTCCATTCCTTTCCCTCCCTCCACACTCTTCCATAAGCCCCTCCTTTCTCTCAAATCCATGGCCTCTTTTCTAATTGTTAATTTCTGTCTGATATACAGTAAAAATATGTTTTATATTCTTAATTAAAAGTAGCAGACTATTTAGAACAATCCAGAGTTTTCTCTCATGCTTTTCAAAATTATGCCAACATCTACTCTAGGTCTAATTCTAAATTCAATTCAACACTTTCTTGTATTCATTATAATTGTACCCTAACTATTACATCTGGTTTTCTAGTAGATGCACGCAAATACTAAAATCTGGGTTACTTAAAGAAACAGAAATATATTGTCCTAAATTTCAGGAGCCTAGAAACTTGACAACATATTATAGGGTTATTGGCTATCCTACTACTATATGTATTTCCAATGCAACTAGTATCTTCCATGACTCCATTGTCAAGTAAGGTTTATGTAAGTTATTTTCCTGTTTCTATGATAAACAGCCTGTCTGAGGCAACTTATCTAAGGAAGACTTTATTTGGGTTTACCTATCTAGACTGATAGTCTGGATGGTTGTGAGGAGTCTTAGTAGGCAGGCAGGAATAGGGAGCTGACATTATATCTCCAAACACAATCTGAAATATGAAGAGTAATCTAGTAGTTGGATGAAGCTCTGACCTCTCAAAACTTGCCACGAAATGCCACTGAGAACCAAGTATTCAAATACATAAGCCTATGGGGAAAATTTCTTTTTTTTTTAATTTTATTTTATTTTCTAAGGTTTTTTTTTTATTTACATTCCAAATGATTTCCCCTTTCCCGTTTCCTCCCTCCCCGAAAGTCCCATAAGCCCCCTTCCCTCCCTCTTTTCCCCATTCAACCCCCTCTCGCTTCTCTGTCCTGGCAATCCCCTACATCCAGTCTTTCCAGGACCAGGGATCTCTCCTTCCATCTTCTTGGAAATCTATTGATATGCGAATTGTGTCTAGGGTATTCCGAGATTCTGGGTTAATATCCCCTTATCAGTGACTGCATACCATGTGTGTTCTTTTGTGATTGGGTTACCTCACTAAGGATGATATTTTCAAGTTCTGACCATTTGCCTAGGAATTTCGTGAATTCATTGTTTTTAATTGCAGAGTAGTATTCCATTGTGTAAATATACCACATTTCTGAATCCATTCCTCCGTTGAGGGACATCTGGGTTCTTTCCAGCTTCTGGCTATTATAAATAAGGCTGCTATGAACATAGTGGAGCATGTATCCTTATTGCATGCAGGTAAAGCCTCTGGGTATATGCCCAGGAGTGGTATAGCCGGATCCTCCGGGAGTGTCATGCCCAGTGTTCTGAGGAACCGCCAGACTGCTTTCCAGAGTGGTTGTACCAGCTTGCAATTCCACCAGCAGTGGAGGAGTGTTCCTCTTTCTCCACATCCTCGCCAACAACTGCTGTCTCCTGTGTTTTTGATCTTAGCCATTCTGACTTGTGTGAGATGGAATCTCAGGGTTGTTTTGATTTGCATTTCTCTAATGACTAAGGATGATGAACATCTATCTCTTTAGGTGCTTCTCAGCCATTCGATATTCTTCAGGTGAGAACTCTTTGTTTAGCTCTGTACTCCATTTTTAATAGGGTTACATAGCTCTCTGGAGTCTAACTTCTTGAGTTCTTTGTATATATTGGATATTAGCCTTCTGTCGGATGTAGGGTTGGTAAAGATCATTTCCCAGTTAGTTGGTTGCCACTTTGTCTTTTTGACAGTGTCTTTTGCCTTGCAAAAACTTTGTAATTTAATGAGGTCCCATTTGTCTATTCTTGATCTTAGAGCATAAGCTATTGGAGTTCTATTCAGTAAATTCTCCCTGTGCCCATATGTTCAAGGTTCTTCCCTAGTTTCCTTTCTATTAGTTTCAGTGTGTCTGGTTTTATGTGGAGGTCCTTGATCCACTTGGAATTGAGCTTAGTGCAAAGAGATAAGAATGGGTCAATTTTCATTCTTCTGCATGTTGACCTCCAGTTGAGCCAGCACCATTTGTTGAAAAGGCTATCTTTTTTCCATTGGATGGTTTTAGCTCCTTTGTCAAAGATCAAGTGACCATAGGAGTGTGGATTCATTTCTGGGTCTTCAATTCTGTTCCACTGATCTATATGCCTGTCACTGTACCAATACCATGCAATTTTTAACAGTATTGCTCTGTAGTACAGCTTGAGGTCCGGGATATTGATTCCCCCAGAAGTTCTTTTACTCTTGAGAATAGTTTTAGCTGTCCTGGGTTTTCTGTTATTCCAGATGAATTTTTGAATTGCTCTTTCTAACTCTATGAAGAATTGAGTTGGGAGTTTGATGGGGATTGCATTGAATCTGTATACTGCTTTTGGCAAGATGGTCATTTTTACTATATTAATCCTGCCAATACATGAGCATGGAAGATTTTTCCATCTTCTGAAGTCTTCTTCAATTTCTTTCTTTAGAGACTTGAAGTTCTTGTCATGCAAATCTTTCACTTGTTTGGTTAGAGTCACACCAAGATACTTTTTATTGTTTGTGGCTATCGGGAAGGGTATCATTTCTCTTACTTCTTTCTCAGCCTGCTTATCCTTTGAGTATAGGAAGGCTACTGACTTGCTTGAGTTGATTTTATATCTGGCCACTTTGCTGAAGTTGTTTATCAGCTATAGGAGTTCTCTGGTGGAGTTCTTTTTGTCGCTTAAGTATACTATCATATCGTCTGCAAATAGTGATAGACTTCTTCCTTTCCAATTTGTATCCCTTTGGCCTCCTTTTCTAATGCTAATCATGAAGGTACTTCTCAAGGGTTGATTATCATTTCAATATTACCTTTCTAGGAAATATAACTCAAAAATATAACACTTTCTATACTTATTTATCAAAATTAAATTCAAATAAATGCTAAAGGGATTCTTTGTGTTCTTGAATATTTTTCAGTGTACATATTTGTTTATCTTACTTGGTGGCCATAGGGATTGGTCATAATGACTTTATTCTGGGACTTTTGTATAATTCTCCATAGGCATGGATGTATAAATATAAATAGATAAAATTCACCAACCATTCTCAATAATCCTATATGTACATATTAATCTATATTCTCAATATAGTTATCTTAAGTATTTCTGATTCATTTGATATATATGAGAGTTCAAGGGGCTCCCCTAACAATATAGGTTATTCCCCTTGCCCTTGGTTGCTTTCCTGATCTTGATGGCTAATTCTTATTATTGATGACAACACACAGTTTAGACACAGGACTTGGAAAAATTCCTATCCAAATGGAAGTCTGCAAACCACACCAACAATCAGCTTGGCAAGATATCTATCCCCAGTAGTGAAGCTACTAATTGGAGGTAACCAATAGCTATCTAATAGGACTCCATGCCAGACAAATAGGAAGGAATTTATGCCTTGTGCCTTAAACCTAGTCAGCTACCCACGGATAGAACCCTGAAGAGAACCTAGTGCTGTCAATTCTAAATACACAGCCTTAAACCCACAGATAAGTGTAACTCCCGCCCATCATCAAAGACACAGTTTTGTTTGTTTGTGTTTGTTTGTTTGTTGTAGAATACAAGGGCTATTATAGAAAGAAACAACTGGTATATGTTCAGAGAGTAACAGACTGCAGACTGCAGGGTGCCCTGCGCTGATTATCTACAACATGACACCTACATCTGTGGCTCAGGAAATACTGCAAAAAATCAGGTGGAAAGATCATAACAGCCAGGGGATCATGGAATTGTCTATGAGATAGTGTGGTCTCTATAGCACAGTGTAGACATGTGAAAGTGTAACAGTCCAGTTAACCTAAACAAGGCCAATGTAATGACAATAACAGATGACATGGCAGGGCGGATAGGGAAAAACTCAGAAGGTTCACACTTAGAACATTACAAGTAGTAAATAGCTGGTAAGACAGGGAAACACACTATTTTCCAGGGACAAGTCCACTGATGAATTATCCAACCCTAAGTGATTAGCCCTATACACATATGTGAAAACACATACAGACACAAATATGTCTTGAATTTTAAAATGAGTGAGAGATTATCATAGAAAAATTTGGGGGTGTATAGGAAAGGATATATCTAAAGTAAAATACAAGAATCATGAAATTTTCAAAAACAGCAAATTAAACTCTCAGGACATTTATGTAGCTAATATGAGTTTTCTACTTTTAATCTTAGAAACTACACATAATCAACTGTTTAGTGCAAGTAAGAAGCTGAAGAATCTATTGGATATGAATACAACACAGGAAATGAATTGTATTTGCTTTCAAATTTATGTACAACAAAAGTTAAGAATAATTACTTCTTTACCACCATGATATCAGAGACAGTGAAAGAAAACAAAACTACTCAAAGCTCTAAACAATTTAACTCCTGGAAATTTAATTTTCTTTGAATATAATTATAATGAGTGTTCTCAGAATCATTTAATATTCTCTTTAGTCTTCTCTGTCTTGGTGTGATTGCTATTAATAAATTATAATGTGTTAGTTTTCCTCATGACCAAGCAGACTGATGGTCAATTAGTGTCCAGAATTATATTAACTTTGAAGTCTAAAATACGTTAAACTCTTCCAGAATTGAAATTGATCAAAAAGAAATAGTTATACTTGGAAATAATTTCATTTTAAAGACAAATTCAGTTTAGGGCTGTGGTAGTACTGTTTGAAGCTTTTTTTATTAATGAATACTACTTTTGCAGATTTGAGCATGTTGACACACATTATTTATCAAAGTGAGTGCCTCAAATTTCCCATTTATTTGGCCCTTTTGAAGTTTGGGTTTGTGTGTGTGTGTGTGTGTGTGTGTGTGTGTGTGTATGTGTGCGTGTGTGTGTGCATGTGCACACATGCAAGTACACTTTGACATGTAGGAGTGTGCATGTGGAGTGCACAGAAACACTTCAGTGTCATTTTTCGTTTATTTTTTATTGGACTTGGGTCAGTTTTATAAACAAGTAACAAAGGAATGCTTACATGCATCATTGCAAAAAGTGCCAGCATTAACTTCTAAACCAAACTCAGATTAAAGTTACTCCTTACAAAGCAGGATGTTCATGAGCTCTCTTCTTTTTTATGCAAATTCAATTTATTTTTTATCATATGAAGAATATTGTTTTCTTAGATATATTCTTTATTATATTTCAAAGGACTTCTCCTTTCCTGATTCCCCCCTCCCCAAAAGTCCCATAAGCCCTCTCCCCTCCCCCTGCTCCCCAATCAACCCCCTCCCACTTTCCTGTCCTGGTATTCCCCTACACTGCTGCATCAAGCCTTTCCTGGACCAGTGGCCTCTCCTTCCTTCTTCTTGGGCATCATTTGATATGTGAATTGTTTCTTGGGTATTCTGAGCTTCTGGGCTAATATCCACTTATCAGTGAGTGGCATATCATGTGTGTTCTTTTGTGAATGGGTCACCTCACCCAGGATGACATTCTCCAGTTCCACCCACTTGCCTAAGAATTTCATGAATTCATTGTTTTTAATAGCTGAGTAGTATTCCATTGTGTAAATATACCACATTTTCTGTATCCATTCCTCTGTTGAGGGACATCTGGGTTCTTTCCAGCTTCTGGCTATTATAAATAAGACTACTATGAACATAGTGGAGCATGTGTCCTTATTGCATGCTGGAGAATCCTCTGGGTATATGCCCAGGAGTGGTATAGCTGAGTCTTCTGGTAGTATTTTGCCGAGGTTTCTGAGGAATCGCCAAACTGATTTCTTTTTTTTTTTTTAATTTTTTTTTATTTTTTTAATTTACATTCCAAATCATTTCCCCTTTCCCGTTTCCTCCCTCCCCGAAAGTCCCATAAGCCCCCTTCCCTCCCTCTTTTCTCCATTCAACCCCCTCTCGTTACTCTGTCCTGGCGTTCCCCTACATCCAGTCTTTCCAGGACCAGGGGTCTCTCCTTCCATCTTCTTAGAAATCTATTGATATGCGGATTGTGTCTAGGGTATTCCGAGATTCTGGGTCAATATCCCCTTATCAGTGACTGCATACCATGTGTGTTCTTTTGTGATTGGGTTACCTCACTAAGGATGATATTTTCAAGTTCTGACCATTTGCCTAGGAATTTCGTGAATTCATTGTTTTTAATTGCAGAGTAGTATTCCATTGTGTAGATATACCACATCTTCTGAATCCATTCCTCCATTGAGGGACATCTGGGTTCTTTCCAGCTTCTGGCTATTATAAATAAGACTGCTATGAACATAGTGGAGCATGTGTCCTTATTGCATGCAGGTAAAGCCTCTGGGTATATGCCCAGATTTCTAGAGTGCTTGTACCAGTTTGCAATCCCACCAGCAGTGGAAGAGTGTTCCTCTTTCTCCACATCCTTACCAGCACCTGCTCTCTCCTAAGGTTTTTTTTTTTTTTGGTTTTTTGAGACAAGGTTTCTTTGTGTAGCTCTGGCTGACCTGGAACTCACTCTGTAGACCAGGTTGTCCTTGAACTCAGAAATCTGCCTTCCTCTGCCTCCCAAGTGCTGGGATTAAAGGCGTGCGCCACCACTGCCTGGCTTGTCTCCTAAGTTTTGATCTTAGCCATTCTGACTGGTATGAGGTGATATCTCAGGGTTGTTTTGATTTGCATTTCCCTGATTACTAAGGATGTTGAACATTTCTTTATGTGCTTCTTAGTCATTCAGTATTCCTCAGGTGAAAATTCTTTGTTTATCTCTGTACCCCATTTTTTAATAGGGTTATTTGGCTCTCTGGAGTCTACCCTCTTGAGTTCTTTGTATATCTTGGATACTAGCCCTCTGTCGGATGTAGGGTTGGTAAAGATCTTTTCCCAATTTGTTGGTTGCTGTTTTGTCCTTTGGACAGTGTCCTTTGCCTTACAGAAACTTTGTAATTTTATGAGGTCCCATTTGTTAATCCTTGACCTTAGAACATAAGCTATTGGTGTTCTGTTCAGGAAATTTTCCCCTGTGCCCATGTGCTCAAGGCTTTTCCCAGTTTCTTTTCTATTAGTTTCAGTGTTTCTAGTTTTATGTTGAGGTACTTGATCCACTTTGACTTGAGCTTAGTATAAGGAGATAAGAATGGGTTGATTTGCATTCTTCTGCATGCTGACCTCCAGTTAAACCAGCACCATATGTTGATAAGGCTATCTTTTTTCCACTGGATGGTTGTAGCTCCTTTGTCAAAGATCAAATGACCATTGGTGTGTGGGTTCATTTCTGGGTCTTCAATTCTGTTCCATTGATTTTACCTGCCTGTCACTGTACCAGTACCATGCAGTTTTTAACACTATTGCTCTGTAGTACAGCTTGAGGTCTGGGATACTGATTCTCCCAGAAGTTCTTTTACTATTAAGAATAGTTTTAGCTATCCTGAGTTTTCTGTTATTCCAGATGAATTTTTGAATTGCTCTTTCTAACTCTATGAAACATGGGGTTGGGATTTTGATAGGGATTGCATTGAATCTGTATATTGCTTTTGGCAGGATAGCCATTTTTTCTATATTAATCCTGTCAATCTATGAGCATGGAAGTTCTTTCCATCTTCTGAGGTCTTCTTTGATTTCTTTCTTCAGAGACTTGAAGTTCTTGTCATACAAATCTTTCACTTGTTTGGTTAGAGTCACACCAAGATACTTTATATTGTTTGTGGCTATTGTGAAGGGTGTCATTTCACTAATTTTTTTCTCAGCCTGTTTATCTTTTGAGTATAGGAAGGCTACTGATTTGCTTGAGTTAATTTTATATCTGGCCACTTTGCTGAAGTTGTTTATCAGCCATAGGAGATCTCTGGTGGAGCTTTTTTGGGTCACTTAATTGTACAATCATATCATCTGCTAATAGTGATAATTTGACTTTTTCCTTTCTAATTTGTAGACCTTTGACATCCTTTTGTTGTCTAATAACTATAGCTAACGCTTTAAGTACTATACTGAATAAATATGGAGAGAGAGGGCAGTCTTGTCTAGTCCCTGATTTTATTGGGGATTGCTTCAAGTTTCTCTCCATTTAGTGTGATGTTGGCTACTGTTTGCTGTATATTGCTTTTACTATGTTTAGGTATGGGCCTTGAATTCCTGCTCTTTCCAAGACCTTTAACATGAATGGATGCTGAATTTTGTCAAATGCTTTTTCAGCATCTAATGAAATGACCATGTGGTTTTTTATTTTGAATTTGTTTATGTAGTGGATTACATTGATGGATTCCTGTATACTGTAACATCCCTGCATCCCTGGGATGAAGCCTAATTGATCATGTTGAATGATCATTTTGATGTGTTCTCGGATTCGTTTGGCAAGAATTTTGAGTATTTTTGCATTGATATTCATAAGGGAAATTGGTCTGAAGTTCTCTTTCTTTGTTGGATCTTTATGTGGTTTTGGTGTCAGCGAAATTGTGGCTTCATAGTACGAGTTGGGTTGTGTTTCTTCTGTTTCTATTTTGCAGAATAGTTTGAAGAGTATTGGTGTTAGGTCTTCTTTGAAGATCTGATAGAATTCTGCACTAAAACCATGTGGTCCTGGACTTTTTTTGATTGGGAGATTGTGAATGACCACTTCTATTTCTTTAGAGGTTATGGGACCATTTAGATATTCTATCTAATCCTGATTAAACTTCGGTAGTTGGTATCTGTCTAGGAAATTGTCCATTTCCTCCAGATTTTCCAGTTGTGTTGAGTTTAGGGTTTTGTAGTAGGATCTGATGATTTTTTGAATTTCCTCACTTTCTGTTGTTATTTCTCCCTTTTCATTTCTGATTTTGTTAATTTGGAGACTGTCTCTGTGCCTTCTGGTTAGTCTGGCTAAAGGTTATCTATCTTGTTGATTTTCTCAAAGAACCAACTCCTGGTTTTATTGAATCTTTGAATAGTTCTTTTTGTTTCTACTTGATTGATTTCAGCCCTGAGTTTGATGATTTCCTGTCTTCTACTCCTCTTGGGTGTATTAGCTTCTTTTTGTTCTAAAGCTTTAAGGTGTGCTTTTAAGCTGGTAGTGTATACTCTCTCCAGCTTCTTTTTGGAGGCACTCAGAGCTATGAGTTTTCCTCTTAGCACTGCTTTCATAGCGTCCCATAAATTTGGGTATGTTGTGCCTTCATTTTCATTAAATTCTAAAAAGTCTTTGATTGCTTTCCTTATTTCTTTCTTGACCAAGTTATCATTGAGTAGAGCATTGTTCAGCTTCCATGTGTATGGGGGCTTTCTGTTGTTTTGTTGCCATTGAAGACCACACTTACTCCATAGTGATCTGATAGGAGGTTTGGGATTAGTTTGATCTTCTTATATCTGTTGAGGTCTGGTTTGTGACCAATTATATGATCAATTTTGGAGAAGGTACCATGAGGTGCTGAGAAGAAGTTTTTTCTTTTGATTTAGGATGAAATGTTCTATAGATTTCTATTAAATCCATTTGGTCCAAAACTTCTGTCAGTTTCTCTGTGTCTCTATTTATTTTGTTTCTCTGATCTGTCCATTGATCAGAGTGGGGTGTTGAAGTCACCCACAATCATTGTGTGAAGTGCAATGCGTGCTTTAAGCTATAGGAAAGTTTCTTTTATGAATGAAGTTGCCCTTGTTTTTGGAGCATAGGTGCTCAGAATAGAGAGTTTTTCTTGGTAGATTTTTCCTTTGATTAGTATAAAGTGTCCTTCGATGTCTTTTTTGATGACATTTGGTTGAAAGTCTATTTTATTGGAGATTAGGATGGCTATTCCAGATTGTTTCCTGGTATCATTTGCTTGGAAAACTGTTTTCCAGTCTATTACTTTGAAGTAGTGTTTGTCTTTGATACTGAAATGCCTTTTCTGTATGCAGCAAAATGTTGGGTCCTGTTTACTTTTCCAGTCTGTTAGTCTATATCTTTTTATTGGGGAACTGAGTCCATTGATGTTAAGAAATATTAAGGAATAGTGATTGTTGATTCCTGCTATTTTTTATGTAATTTTATTTTTGTGTGGTTATCTTTTTGTGGATTTGTTGAAAGATTAATTTCTTGCTTTTTCTGGTGTGTAGTTTCCCTCCTTTTGTTGGTGTTTTCCCTTCATTATCCTTTGAAGGGCTGGATTTGTGAAAAGATTCTGTGTACATTCATTTTTGTCATGGAATACCTTGATTTCTCCATCTATGGTAATTGAGAGATTTGCTGGGTTAGCAGTCTGGGTTGGCATTTGTGTTCCCTTAGGGTCTGTATGACATCTGCCCAGGATCTTCTGGCTTTCATAGTCTCTGGTGAGAAGTCTGGTGTAATTCTGATAGGTCCACCTTTATATGTTACTTGACCTTTTTCCCTTACTGCTTTTAATATTCTTTCTTTGTTTAGTACATTTGGTGTTTTAATTATTATGTGATTGGAGGAATTTCTTTTCTGGTTAAATCTATTTGGTGTTCTGTAGGCTTCTTATATGTTCATGGGCATCTCTTTCTTTAGATAATCGAGGTTTTCTTTTATAATTTTGTTGAAGACATTTACTGGCCCTTTAAGTTGGAAATCTTCACTCTCTTCTATATCTTCTATTATCCATAGGTTTGGTCTTCTCATTTTGTCTTGGATTTCCTGGATGTTTTGGGTCAGGAGCTTTTTTCATTTTGCATTTTCTTTGACTGTTGTGTCAATGCTTTCTATGGTATCTTCTGCATCTGAGATTCTCTCTTCTATCTCTTGTATTCTGTTGTTGATGCTTGCATCTATGACTCCTGACTTCTTTCCTAGGTTTTCCATGTCCAAAGTTGTTTCCTTTTGTGATTTCTTTATTTTTTCTACCTTCATTTTTAGATCCTCGTTGGTTTTGTTCAATTCCTTCACCTGTTTTGTTGTGTTTTCCTGTATTTCTTTAAGGGCTTCTCCCTGTTTACTTGTGTTCTCCTGTATTTCTTTAAGGGAGTTACTTATGTCCTTCTTGAAGCCTTCTATCAGCATCATGAGCTTTGATTTTAAATCCAAATCTTGTTTTTCTTAAGTGTTGGGGTATCCAGGACTTGCTGTTGTTGGAGAATTAAGTTTGGAAGGTGTCATATTGCCTTGATTTCTGTTAGTAATGTTCCTACATTTGCCTTTTGCCGTCTGGTTATCTCTGGTGTTAGTTGGTCCTGCTGTCACTAGCTGGTTCATGTCCCTCCTGTATGTCTGCAAGCCTCTCTCAGCACCCCTGGTTGACTGACTTTCCCCTGGCACAGAGTGCTGTGAGGCTGCCTAGCTCCTGGGTGAAGGTGGGGCCCTAGCGGACCGAGTCCCAAGTGATCTTACACTTGGGAGTTCTCTGAGTTCCTGGCTGTAATAGCCCACTCAGTCACAGGAGTGAAGAGAGTGCTCACCTCTAACCACGGGACTCCCTGCAGAGCAGATGTCGCCTAGCAGGATAGGTGCACAGACAGCTGTGGCAGCGCTGCCCAGCTCCTGGGTACAGGTGGAGCCCTGGTGGGCTGTGTCCCAAGCGATCTTACACTCGGGTGTTCCCTGCCTACTTGGCTGGTCCTGTCTGCTCAGTCACAGGAGCAAACATGTCAAGCTCTCTTATTCTTAACCTCATTTCTATTTTTTCCCATCCACAAGTTGCACCATGCTACAGTCTTCAGATAACTGCCTTCTCCAAGTGGCTTGTCCTCTTTGCATATGCTCAGACCTAGGGTTAGTGATCTTGGAATGATTTATCTTCTACCCTTCTGAAAGACTAAGCTTATAATGTTATATTCTATGGAAATTTCAGAAACCTAAGGCCATGCCTAAATTACTTAGGAAATAATTTTCAAAACATACTGACTGCCATACCAAAATTTCCTGTTTTAAGTATATCGAGCTATTAAAGGTTAGAATGAACAGATTCAAGTAAATAAACACGCACACACACACACACACACACACACACACACACACACACACACACAGACACACAGACACATACCCTTCTCCAAAATCTAGCCCAGAGAATCACTTGGACATCACCATCCATGCCTTTTCTACTACCCACCAGATCTAGCAAAAGCCCCAGAACAAGTTCCCCAGTCTCCCTGGTACCCTTTGCATGCATATCAGCTAATCTCTAAGCTTCTTCAGGGACCCACCCTACCTGTAATGACACACAGGCTCCTACAGTGACTTTTCCAGTTACTTCAGTCTGCACCTAAACTTTCCATGAGTCTATCCCTGTCAGGATCCCTGGCATTCCCAGCCATGCCTTTTCAACAATGTTTCAGCTCTTGCTCTTGTTGAGAACCCTCTCAACAATAGGCAGTCCAATAGGAAGCTGTTGGTTATCACCGAGTTGTGAGTGCCACTACTTCATGTTTAGAGTTATCATGCTTTGCTAGACATTGATGTGGCTCATAGGAATTCAAGCTCCTTAAATAGGTACTGAGAATTAGAGCTATGGTCCTCATGCTAGCTTAGCAAGCACCCTTACTTCCTGAGCCATTTTCCAATCCCCATAAATTTTTTTTCATCAACAAAAGTTTCCTTCTCTGTTATACCATGTCTTTATCTCTTGAAACTGGAAATAGGCTGTCCACCAAAATAAAATGGTAACAATGATTCTCCTTTCTTCATACCTAACCATGCAGTCATAGGCAAATGCAATGCTTTCCAGTTTTTGTGTGTGTGTGTGTGTGGTGTGTGTGTGCATGTAGGTGTGGGTGTGGGTGTGTGTGAGGAAGAAGAAGAAGAAGAAGAAGAAGAAGAAGAAGAAGAAGAAGAAGAAGAAGAAGGAGAAGAAGAAGGAGGAGGAGGAGGACGGAGAGAGAGAGAGAGAGAGAGAGAGAGAGAGAGAGAGAGAGAGAGAGAGAGAGAGGGTCCTTATGTTTCTGTGGCAATAATAAGTGGTTTTATATACCATACCAGTTCCCTAGTCCTACAATTGGTATTTCTTAAGTAAAAAAAAAATCCCTAAAATTGCTGAATGCATTACTTGATTAAAAGTGTAAAATTCCTCACTCAGGAGGACATTCTCAAGTTCCATTCTTTTGTTTGAAAAATTCATGGTGACTTTGCTTTTTTTTTTTATTTTCTAAGTTTTTTTTTATCTACATTCCAAATCATTTCCCCTTTCCCGTTTTCTCCCTCCCTGAAAGTCCCATAAGCCCCCTTCCCTCTCTCTTTTCCCCATTCAACCTCCTCTCGCTTCTCTATCCTGGCATTCCCCTACATCCAGTTTTTCCAGGACCAGGGGTCTCTCCTTCCATCTTCTTGGAAATCTATTGATATACGAATTGTGTCTAGGGTACCTTGCTTTTAATAGCTGATTTTTAAATAAATAGCTCCAGTATTTCATTGTGTAGATTACCACATTTTCTTTATCAGTTCTTCAGTCAAGTGGCATCTAGGCTGTTTTCAGGTTCTAGCTATTACAAATGAAATGTCTATGAACATAGTTTAATAAGTATATTTTTGGGATGGTAGAACAATGTTTGGGCATTGTCTTAGGGTTTCTATTTCTGCACAAACATAATGACCATGAAGCAAGTTAGGGAGGAAAGGGTTTATTCAGCTTACACTTCCATATTACTGTTCATCTCCAAAGGAAGTCAGGACTGGAACTCAAGCAGGTCAGGAATCAGGAGCTGATGCAGAGGCCATGGAGGGATGTTTCTTACTGGCTGGCTTCCCTTGACTTGCTCAGATTGCTTTCTTATAGAACCCAGGACTACCAGCCCAGGGATGGCACCACCCACAAGGGGCCTTACACCTTTGATCACTAATTGAGAAAGTGCCTTATAGCTGGATTTTATGGAGGCATTTCCTCACTTGAAGCTCCTTTCTCTGTGATAACCCCAGTTTGTGTCAAGTTGATGCAAAACCAGCCAGTACAGGTACATGCCCAGGAGTGGTATAGCTGGATCTTGAGGTAGAATTATTCCCATTTTTTTGAGATACCACAATATTGCCTTCTGGAGCTTGAAAGTGTTATCCTGACTAAGGTATCCCAGTTCCAAAAGGATATACACGGTATGCACTCCCTTAAAAGTGGATATTAGCCATAAAGTACAGGATATCCATGCTATGCTCCACAGACCCAAAGAAGGTAAACAAGAAGGAAACCCCAATCGTGAATGCTTGAATCTCACTTAGAACAGGTAATAAAAGTCATAGAAGCAGATGGAGGGAGAGAACTGGGTGGGAGAGAGATGGGTTAGAGCATGGGGGCACAGGAGCAGGTGTGGGGAGGGACAGGGGAGAGAGCCAGATGACCATTAAACAGAATGGAAATCTGTAACTGCTAGGGATGGGGACGCGTGAGTAGGGGGACATCTCTAGGATGAGGCAGAGAGGAGCCCAAGAATCAATGAGGGTGATCTTAGCTGTGACTCACAGCATAGGGGATATGGAACATGAAGAGACCACCTCCTGTAGCCAAGCAGGAACCCCAGTGGAGTGGTAGGGACACCAACCTACCCACAAAGCTTTTGACACAGGGAGATAGAGCAGAGACAGAGGGAATACCCAAGTAATAACAGGTCCAGCTAGAGCTCATGGGTGAGAACCAGTCCCTGGTGCTACTAGTGTTATTCTGTTATGCTCGCAGACAGAAGTATAACATGCTGTCCTCTGAGAGGCTCCACCCAGTAGCTGTCTCAGAAGGATGCAGACACCCTCAGCGAAACAGTGGGTGAAGCTCGGGGACTATTATGGAAGAGTTGGGTGAAGAACTGAGGACTGAAGGGGATAGGAACTCCACAGGAAGACAAAGAGAGTCAACTAACCTGGACCCTTGGGATTCCAGAGACTGAACCACCCACCCGGGAGTGTGCACAGGCTGGAGTATGCACACACATGCATAGCAGCAGACCTGCAGCTTGGTCTTCATGTGGGTTCCTAACAACTGGAATGGGAGCTATCCCCAAAGCTGTTTCCTGTCCATGGGATATATTCATCTAGCTGGGTTGCTTAGTCTGGCCACAGTGGGAGAGGATGTGTCTTGCCCTGTAGAGACTTGTAGTGCCAGTGTCAGGAGGAAACCCAGAAGAACCCTACAAGCTAGGAAGAGAGGAAGTAGGCGTTTGAGGGAGGGATTGGGGGAGGGGTGATGGGGGGGACACTGAGCAGGATGTAAAGTGAAAAAAATAGAAAAGAAAAGAAAAAAAAGATAAAAATAGGTTAAATAGGTTATCCAGAGAAATCTTGAAACTTGCTAGGCAAACAGTGGATTATAGGAGGTAGGTCAAGAATTTAGACAATATTTAAGAAGAAATGCTCAATTTATAAACTTGGATGCACACAAGTATGTTTTGCAATGTGAGCTGTGTCTTCTAGAGTTTTTCTATTTTTCTTCAAGAAAGGATAAGGAAACTCATTAGCTGAGTTAGGATGGGATATCGCCAGTAGTTTGAAAAGGATAATTTGAGAGACAGGAAGGAAAGGAGTCAATGAAAATATAATCAGTCTTTCTGGGCTGTGCTCATGAATAATCTTGCACATATGCATTTATTCAACAAATATTTATTGTGCTTTTTTTATTTTCTAAATATTCCCCAGGCATTTATGATGTGAGAGTAAACAAAATAGTCTATGTATTAGAGAGCTTAGGTTAGTTACCATAAATTTTAATTGAAAATAACTATGGTTTATTAGCTGTGTTCCTTTGGGCAGAATTCTTCATGAAATAGAAAAAAGTAATTAATGAGAACTGAGGTTTTATTTCACAATGATTTGAAATAAGGAAAAGAAAAAATGATTTTAATTAGGCTGTGGAAGCTTTGTCTTGTATGAATAGAATCAAAGGCATTAGATTTACAGTGGACAGTAGCCAATTATAATATATGAATTCTGATTTAAGTCAAGATTATTTAAGATGAGAAATCAGAAAGACAAGGTTTAAGTAAAACAGGGTGTGAGTGGGGAGATGCTTGGATTTCAGATTGTAATTTGATACAATGCAAACTATGTTTATTATGAATTCTTGAGTAGGTCATAATAAATTCAGCATATGAAAAATCTTTAGCATGGCTTCTTTGATTTTATACTTCAAAAGTGTTTCCCAAATAATTCAAAATTAAACTTAAGCTATCATATGACTATGGGTATCAAGGGATTAATTATCATAGAAAGTAAATCATTGGAGGAACTGTGAAAACTGGGAAGAATATATGTGTATGTGTGTGTATATATACATAGATCTACATCTATGTCTATCTAACTATCTATATTCTTGTTTCTGTTTTTATATATTTATTTTACTTTCTGAAATTATAATAAATTGCATTATTGTTCCCCTCACTCTCCTTTATCTAACCGTTACCATGTCCTCCCCTTGTTGTCTATCAAATTTATGGCTTCTTTTTCTTTCACTGTTATATACACACATAAGTGTGTGTGTGTGTATATTTATATACTTATATATGTGTGTGTATATGAATTATATATACATATGAATATATGTATATATACTATATATATATACCTGAAAAAATATACATATATATATTCCTGAATATATAAACACACCCATTGAGTTTATTGTATGATTAATTCCTTTTAGATATCAGTAAAGAATTAAGAAACATATTTATATGCTGTCCACTTTGATGTCAGAGGTATATATATCATTTCACAATTTTTAAAGTTTAGGAATTTTATACAGCAAACATATCCTTCAAAATCAGATTCAACAGGGATAGGTTGGGAGACCAGAGCATTTACATGAATCAGTGCACAGGAATAAAAGGATAATTGCTTTTTTGTAAGTTAGTTTCTATGATGAGTAGACTCTACTGCTTTTTTTGTAAATAATAGTCACTCTTCTAAGAAAAGATCCTGTGTTTAAAAGCTTTGCTAGTTAATTAAATATGATTTAATGTGATTATTATAAACTAATTTGGTGAATATTTAGATAGTATCACAAAACCACTTAATAGTGTTTCATCATTTTTATAAAAGGGACAACCTTTCAGTTAGGTATTCTACTTGGCTCTGAAAGTGGTTAAGCTTTATTAGAAACATGGAACTCTTCTCTGTCAACAATGGCTTCTTATTTATCATCTGTTAGGAAATTGAGCTTTCTTTTTTTCATTGTTGACCAATAATCTGTGATATGTGAATCCTCTGTTTTGATGTGTAATACATTTCCCTGCCAAATATTGTCTCAAATTTGGGTTGAAATGTTCTCTCTGTCACTCCAACTCTCAGTGAATGGTTCAATTTCCCTGATAGGCACTTTCTTTGTCTGAGGAACTAAGTTATAACAGTTCTTGATGTTTGTGAAGAATAAGAAAATTCATGTGAAAGTAAAATACTTGGCATGCATTTTGGTGAAAAATTGTTGCTTTTTTGTAATATAACTGCTCATAAAACAATCTTGAAATCTGTATGAAATAAATCAACACGTTCCAGATGAAGGAACTAAGCAAACTCAACAAACTGATATTTGTATGATATCTGCACACATTGTTGACTCTTAAAACACTGGAGCTTGCTTCTTTTCAGTTAGCGTTGAGAAACCACATTCATTCTCAGGATTGACTCACAGGCAGGAGAGAGAAGTACAGGGGCTACCTTAAAAAAAAAAGAATGTCAGGTTAGAATAGGAACAACAGCTTTATTTATTTTATTTTATTGGAAAGGAAAGATTTATTTCATCCTTACAGATTGTATTCTACCATCCATCCAGGGAAGTTAGGGTAGGGGCTCAACAGAGGAACTTATAGGAAGGAACTGATACAGGAATCATGGAGGGGTACTGCTTTCTGGCTTGTTCTTCATGACTTGCTTAGTCTCTCTTCTTATACCACCCAAGATACACATCCACCATAGCCTGGACCCTTCCACATAAATCATCAATCAAGAAAATGCTCAGTAGCCTTGTATATAGGCCAGTCTCATGGAAGTAGTTTTCAATTGAAAGTCCCTCTTCCCAAACAACTCAAGCTTGTTTAGAGTCATCAAAAGCCTCACCAGTATAACAAATATCATATCTGTTACAGAAATGATAAGTTAGCACAATGCATAGAAAAATCCACATTGGTGAGATAAGACTTCATAGATGTAAGCATCAACAACAGAATACAAGAGATAGAAGAAAGAATCACAGGGGCTGAAGATACCATAGAAAACATTGACTCAACAGTTAAAGAAAATGAAAAATGCAAAAAGCTCCTGAGCCAAAACATCCAGGAAATCCAGGACACAATGAGAAGACCAAATCTAAGGATTATAGGTATAGAAGAGAGTGAAGATTTCCACCTTAAAGGGCCAGTAAATATCTTCAACAAAATTATAGAAGAAAACTTTCCTAACCTAAAGAAAGAGATGTCAATGAACATACAAGAAGCCTACAGAACTCCAAACAGACTGGTCCAGACCAGAAAGTCCTCCTGGCACATAATAATCAAAACACCAAATGCACTAAACAAAGAAAGAATATTAAAAGCAGTAAGAGAAAAAGGTCAAGTAACCTATAAAGGCAGGCCTATGAGAATTACACCAGACTTCTCACCTGAGACAATGAAAGCCAGAAGATCCTGGGCAGATCTCATACAGACACTAAGAGAACACAAATGGCAGCCCAAACTACTATACCCAGCAAAACTCTCAATTACCATAGATGGAGAAACCAAAATATTCCATGATAAAACCAAATTTACACAATATCTTTCCACAAATCCAGCCCTACAAAGGAAAATAGATGGAAAACGCCAATATGAGGAGGGAATCTACACCCTAGAAAAAGCAAGAAAGTAATCTTTTTCCAACAAACCCAAAAGAAAGTAACCACACAAACATAAAAAGAACATCAAAAATAACAGGAAGCAACAATCACTATTCCTTAATATCTTATAAGGTCAATAGACTCAATTCCCCAACAAAAGACATAGTCTAACAGAAAAATTAGTCATTAGGGACTAATGTTTTTCATGTGGATCTTTGATTTTACCAGAAAATGTTTATGACTCCTCTTTCAATTTAGTAATGCTTTTTGTGTCTACCATTTTAACATGATAATCTTCAATTTTAATGTTTCTCTGTATTTTTCTTCATTTTTTTCAGAAGTATTTTCCATGTGGATCTCAGTTTTATCAGACAATGTCTATAATTTACTTTCAATCAACATAGGAACATTTTTATATCTTCCATTATCTGTATAATTTTCCATATAATAATCAGTTTTAACATGTTTCTCTACATATTTCTTGAACTTTCTTCAGGAATATTATCCTTGTAGATCTTCAATTTTATCAGAAAGTGTTTATAATTCCACTTTCAAAAAACATAGGAATATTTTTATGCCTACCATTTTATCTGAATAATTTTGCCATGAAATACTCAATCTTTTTTCCTTTTTTTCTTTATTTTTTTAATTTTCTAAGTTTTTTTTTATTTACATTCCAAATTATTTCCCCTTTCCCGTTTCCTCCCTCCCCAAAAGTCCCATAAGCCCCCTTCCCTCCCTCTTTTCTCCATTCAAACCCCTCTTGTTTCTCTGTCCTGTCTTTCCAGGACCAGGGGTCTCTCCTTCCATCTTCTTAGAAATCTATTGATATGCGAATTGTGTCTAGGGTATTCCGAGCTTCTGGGTTAATATCCCCTTATCAGTGACTGCATACCATGTGTGTTCTTTTGTGGTTGGGTTACCTCACTGAGGATGATATTTTCAAGTTCTGACCATTTGCCTAGGAATTTCGTGAATTCATTGTTTTTAATTGCAGAGTAGTATTCCATTGTGTAAATATACCACATCTTCTGAATCCATTCCTCCGTTGAGGGACATCTGGGTTCTTTCCAGCTTCTGGCTATTATAAATAAGGCTGCTATGAACATAGTGGAGCATGTGTCCTTATTGCATGCAGGTAAAGCCTCTGGGTATATGCCCAGGAGTGGTATAGCCGGATCCTCCGGGAGTGTCATGCCCAGTTTTCTGAGGAACCGCCAGACTGCTTTCCAGAGTGGTTGTACCAGCTTGCAATTCCACCAGCAGTGGAGGAGTGTTCCTCTTTCTCCACATCCTCGCCAACAATTGCTGTCTCCTGTGTTTTTGATCTTAGCCATTCTGACTAGTGTGAGATGGAATCTCAGGGTTGTTTTGATTTGCATTTCCCTAATGACTAAGGATGATGAACATCTCTTTAGGTGCTTCTCAGCCATTCAATATTCTTCAGGTAAGAACTCTTTGTTTAGCTCTGTACCCCATTTTTTAATAGGGTTACTTGCCTCTCTGGAGTTTAACTTCATGAGTTCTTTGTATATATTGGATATTAGCCCTCTGTCAGATGTAGGGTTGGTAAAGATCATTTCCCAGTTAGTTGGTTGTCGCTTTGTCTTTTTGACAGTGTCTTTTGCCTTGCAAAAACTTTGTAATTTAATGAGGTCCCATTTGTCTATTCTTGATCTTAGAGCATAAGCTATTGGAGTTCTATTCAGGAAATTCTCCCCTGTGCCCATATGTTCAAGGTTCTTCCCTAGTTTCCTTTCTATTAGTTTCAGTGTGTCTGGTTTTATGTGGAGATCCTTGATCCATTTGGAATTGAGCTTAGTGCAAGGAGATAAGAATGGGTCAATTTTCATTCTTCTGCATGTTGACCTCCAGTTGAGCCAGCACCATTTGTTGAAAAGGCTATCTTTTTTCCACTAGATGGTTTTAGCTCCTTTGTCAAAGATCAAGTGACCATAGGAGTGTGGATTCATTTCTGGGTCTTCAATTCTGTTCCATTGATCTACATGCCTGTCACTGTACCAATACCATGCGGTTTTTAACACTATTGCTCTGTAGTACAGCTTGAGGTCCGGGATACTGATTCCCCCAGAGGTTTTTTTACTCTTGAGAATAGTTTTAGCTATTCTGGGTTTTCTGTTATTCCAGATGAATTTTTGAATTGCTCTTTCTAACTCTATGAAGAATTGAGTTGGGATTTTGATGGGGATTGCATTGAATCTGTATATTACTTTTGGTAAGATGGCCATTTTTACTATATTAGTACTTGAAGTTCTAGCTAGAGCAATTAGACAACGAAAAGAGGTCAAAGGGATACAAATTGGAAAGGAAGAAGTCAAACTATCACTATTTGCAGACGATATGATAGTATACTTAAGCGACCCAAAGAACTCCACCAGAGAACTCCTACAGCTGATAAACGACTTCAGCAAAGTGGTCGGATATAAAATCAACTCAAGCAAGTCAGTAGCCTTCCTATACTCAAAGGATAAGCAGGCTGAGAAAGAAGTAAGAGAAATGATGCCCTTCACGATAGCCACAAACCATATAAAGTATCTTGGCATGACTCTAACCAAACAAGTGAAAGATCTGTATGACAAGAACTTCAAGTCTCTGAAGAAAGAAATTGAAGAAGACCTCAGAAGATGGAAAAATCTGCCATGCTCATGGATTGCAGGATTAATATAGTAGAAATACTCAATCTTAACGCGTTTTTTATATATTTCTTCAATTTTATCAGAAATATTTTCCAGGTAAATCTTCAATTTTATCAGAAAATGTTTATAATTTCACTTTCAATCAACTTAGAAATATTTTTATCCTACCATTTTATCTGTATAACTTTCCATGATAATCTTCAATTTTAATGTTTTTCCATATATTTTTTCATTTTTATCAGAAATATTTACCATATAAATCTTCAATTTTATCAGAAAATGATTATAATTCTACTTTCAATCAACTTAGGAATATTTTAATTCCTACCAATTTATCTGTATAAATTTCTTCAATTTTATCAGAGATATTTTCCATGTAAATCTTCAATTTTATCAGAAAATATTTTTACTTCTACTTTCAATCAATTTAGGAATATTCTTATGCCTACAATCTTATCTGTATAATTTTTCATGAAATAGTCAATTTTAACATGTTTTTCTATATATTTCTTGAGTTTTATTGGAAGTATTTTCCTTGTAGGTTTTCAATTTTATCAGAAAAAGTTTATAATTCCACTTTCAATCAAGGTAGAAATATTTTTATGCCTACCATTTTATCTGTATAATTTTTCCATGAAATAGTCAATCTTGGGCTGGAGAGGTGGCTCAGCGGTTAAGAGCACTGACTGTTCTTCCAGAGGTCCTGAGTTCAAATCCCAGCAACCACATGGTGGCTCACAACCATCTGTAATGAGATCTGACGCCCTCTTCTGGAGTATCTGAAGACAACTACAGTGTACTTACATATAATAAATAAATAAATAAATTAAAAAAAAAGAAATAGTCAATCTTAACATGTTTTTCTATATATTTCTTCAATTTTATCAGAGATATTTTCCATGTTACACAATGGAATACTACTCAGCAATTAAAAACAATGAATTCATGAAATTCTTAGGCAAATGGGGAACCGGGGGAGGGAAGAGGACTTATGGGTCTTTTGGGGAGGGGGGAACTGGGAAAGGGGAAATCATCTGGAATGTAAATAAAGAATATAGAAAATAAAATAATAATAATAATAATAATAATAATAATAATAATAATAATAATAATAAAAGACTTCAGAGAATAGACGGAAGTGATGCCAAGCATCAAAGCTTGGTGTGACTGACCCAATTAGCTGCCCCCCTTTTTTTATTAGATATATTCGTTATTTACATTTCAAATGCTGTCCCCTTTCCTGGTTTCCCCCCTGAAAATCTCCTAACCGCCCCCCTTCCCCATGCTCATCAATCCATTCACTTCTGCTTCCCTGTTCTGTCAAGTCCCTATACTGAAGCATCTAATCTTCCCAGGACCAAGGGCCTCTCCTCCCTTTGATGTCCAACAAGGCCATCCTCTGCTACATATGTGACTGGAGACATGGTTCCTCCATGTGTACCATTTGGTTGGTGGTTTAGTACCTGGGAGCTCTGGGGGTACTGATTGGTTGATATTGTTGTTCCTCCTATGGGGCTGCAAACCCCATCAGCTCCTTGGGTCCTTTCTCTAGTTCCTCCATTGGGAAGCCTGTGCTCAGTACAATGATTGGCTGAGAGTGTTCCCCTCTGTATTTGTCATGCACTGGCAGAGACCCCCCCCCAGGTAACAGCTATATCAGATTCCTGTCAGCAAGCACTTGTTGGCATCCAAAATAATGTGTGGGTTTTGTAACTGTATATGGGATGGATCCGTAGGTGGGACAGTCTCTGGATGGTCTTTCCCTCGGACTGTGCTCCACACTTTCTCTCTGTATCTCCTGCTGTGGGTATTTTGTTCCCCCTTCTAAGAAGGACCAGAGTATTCATACTTTGTTCTTCCTTCTTCTTGAGTTTCATTTGTTCTGTGAATTGTATCTTGGTTATTCCAAGTTTCTGGGCTAATATCCACTTATTAGTGAGTGCATACCATGTGTGTTATTTTGTGATTGGGTTACCTTACTCAGGATGATAATTTCTGGCTCCATCCATTTGCCTAAGAATTTCATGAATTCATTGTTTTTATTACCATTATGTGACAATCACCCAATGTCCTTTAAATCCTCATTTTAATAAAGGCAACATAAGAGTCACTAAAATTAATACCATTGTAATTGTAGGCCTTTCTATCTGTGCGCTGGTTCCCAAAATAATGAATCTGAGACTAAATTATTTGTAAAATAATTATCCAGGCCAAAAGCTTTGCCTCATTCACATTAGCTCGTAACTCAATTATCCTGATTATTCTGATCTAAGTCATGCCATATGGTTAGCTACCTCTCTTCAGGTTTATGCAACCATCTTCCTCAGAGTTGTGTGTAAATCTATCCCATGCCTGACTCTATCCTATAAATCCTCTGTACAGACACTCCCACCTCCCTATTTCCTGCCTAAGCTAATTGGCCAACAGCATTATATTGACAGATGATACTTACATACATTGCCCAAGATATTCTCTCTACATATCACTATTAATTGTAATGAATGGCTTCTAAAAGGAGTCCTTACTTTTAAACTCTGTAACTCATGGTAAAAATGAATTAATATAAGTAAACTTTAAAATAGTAATAGCATTTAAACACATGGCTATATTGAAAATAGAAACTTAGTAATTTACTAATAGAAACTTTCTTTAAGAAACTGCTCTGGCGGCATCTGTTATTTAAAAATCTAACAGAAACGTAAGGTAATTTTCTTTGGCACTAAACCTGCTACATATTTACTATCTTTAATAAAATTATTTATTGATAGCTGGATTATGTTTACATAGATTGACTAATAATATTTTTAAACACTACAATATGCCTTTTTTCTTTAACTATGAAAAGTTGAACTTTACATATATTATTTTATAAGTTTTCAAGAAACATATAAAACAAAATTTATCAGTTCTTCAAAATATGTCAGCTTTTTAGAAAGGGAATTCATTTCCTTCATATATGCTAAAAGAATTCCATTTTAATGATAAGTTCAATAGTTCCATGCCAGACAATACTGTGTTTAAATTCTGATAGTATCACATTTTAAATATTCTAAAATTATTTTATTCCCACTTAAAAATAAAATTTTTGCAAGTAGTAGGTAATATTGTGATGATGAAACGAGGTAATATCTCAATGTAGCAATTAGCACTTTATGATTTCTCTGAATTGGTAGTTTCTAATTTTAGTGTAGGTGATACCATGGCTGATTCATTGAAAAATATTTTGAACCTTTTTGTTTTACTCAAGTCAGAGACTATCTGAACTTTCCTTTCGCAGGAAAGTTTATATTAGGGAAAGGCATTAATGGTCCTTCCTCACACTGGATATTACATACTACAATAGCAACTGACCATGTAAGTTGTGCAGACTGGTACAATGGTTTCACGGCAGTTAGAAGGGTAACCAACTGCTTTCTGCTTGATTTTAAAGACTGACCACACTGGAGGGGTTCCTTGAATGATACTATTTTTTAACTTCATCAAAACCTCGTGATCGTGGGGATCATAGGTCCTAGGTTATATACCAGGTACCCCAGGGAAAAAGAAGTCAGACCTAAAATGTAGTTTAGTTGATGTAAGATGTTGTGTTATTAAAATTGCTTTCTAGAATGCCATCTCCATAGGTCACAAAGATAAGGTGGAAAGGAAAGACACAGCCCACCTTAAAGACACACACTTAACAGATTCAGTCAGTGGAAAGAAATGCCCACACTTCCCATACAGGTGACAAATCACTGAATGCCTGGCTCTCATTTTCTCTGGGGGGAGGGTTCTAAGGTATGTTTACAAAGAAGATGGATGATATTCACAGAGGTCAGGGCTAGGACTGCTCTAAGATTTCCCAGTGATGGGGCAAGTACCTGGGTCTGTATTTTCCCACCTCTAGAGAAGCATCCTTTTGTTGTGGTGAGTGTCCTTCAAATGATCTGAAAATAGTGGGTTCCAGAATTTTCCTTCTAAAGCTTAGAAAATTTCAGCAAACAGGGACAATTTCTAAGCTGATCCACTTTAATAATTTTTTTAAATAGAGGTAATAAAATGAATAGTGCAGCAGAACTGCAGCATTTTTTTAAAGTCCTAAAAACTGTCATTTACTATTTGATCAAAAATAGACTTAAGAATGAAATTTCCTCTGAGTTTGACAGAACTATTTAGAAATACTTCTATTCAAATCTTATGGGTTAATCATATTATTTATGAGATCTTTAAGTTAGCCATCTTCAATCTGAATGAAATTCAAATACTGCAAAATTTGACACTTTTGAGCTGTGATCTGGCACAACAAATGAATATTCTAAAATAAGAAACTTTTGTTTCCTTTCAAAATTATTTTAAAATGTTGTATGATAATTTTCTGATAATTTAGACAGGTATTTAGATGAATAAGTGAGTTTCATGTTTTGACATTAAGATGGCTCATTGTTTGTATTCAAATCTATTAGTCACTACCCATTAAGATTTCTTCAAAATTTCCATTGCCTAAGATTTTGAATAAAGACTTCTCAACATTTTATTTTACAAAATATAGCTATTTATTTAATATCTAGAAAAGGAATAATATTTTCTAGTTAAGAGTTAACTAAAACCTACACTTTTTGCCTTGAGAAATTTTATAGCTATTACAGAAGGAAGAATCAAAGAAATAAATAGAAATGAAGTAATAGTCAAGAAAGAAAGATAAGAAAGATCAATAATATTTTGCTAGTGGTTATAGGACAAAGAGCATTGAAAACTATATGCTGATAGATTTTATAATTTTATTTACATTAGTATATAACATATGTCATATTCCCACAGTATATTAATGTCATATATATGTATATATATATATATACACACATTATCACATGTGAAATTAAAGATTCCTGTATTATTCTATGAACTTATGTAGCATAAATTAAATAGATGAAATTGATGAATTTTGACAGGAAGATATTTTAAATGTGTCTTTATATTACCTTATTGCAAACATGAGACACAAGGGCTCCTATTAGTGTGATTAAATTCTTTTCAGAAATAATTGTCCTGCATCATTGTAACTATTATGCTTTTTTAACTCTGAGCACAGGAGGACTAGTCTGCAAATATATTCATGTCCGTGTTTTAACTTGGCAGTCAGATAGGAAATCTGCCTACATTTCTACTGTCTCTTATCTTTGTGAAATCTCTGGAGTCAAGTACAAGTTTTGTGGCACTACATCCCACAATAGATCATTTCCTTTGTCAAAAAAATATGCTTAACCACCCTCAAAATTGATCTTCCATTTCTGCTAAATAGGACATTGTTCTCAATTGGGCACATACGCATTCTGTTTGCTTTACCTTTTCTGTTTAATCCATGTGTAATTTAACTTTCTTCTCAAATGCTCTTGACATTCTCAAGGGGTTCACAATGGCAAAAGTAAAGCCCCTGAACCCAGCAAGTTAATCGAATGCTTGAGTACTCTTAAACCAATCGAGCACATAAGAATCACTCTACCAGAGGCTGAAGTTGTCTTCCTTTATAAATTCTCAGTGTGGCTATTGATTTCCAAATGTAGCTGGGCAGAAATAACATGGTTGGCACCATTGCCAGCTTCTCCAAAAAGTTCAATTCATCAATATGTATACAAATACATACAACCATGTAATTATTTGAAATATGAAATATACATACATATGTCAAGAGGCTGAATGTTGATTGGTCTTTTCTTCCCATTTTCTTCTTTTCTTTTTCAACTTGAGTGCATAATTGAGATTTTTAAGGAACAATAAACACGATTTTAATGTTCTTATGACTAAGACCACAAAAATAAAATCATAAAAACCTTTTCTTTAGCTTTGTATCTACTAAAAGCAGACACAAATGAATGTGATCAAGCAGCTTTTTGCTTCTCATTGCTAAAAATGATAAAAACAAGTAGCACTTTATGCGACTTGGAATTTTCCATTCAGGAAGCTGAGGGACCTTTACTGAAAATTGTGGAAGAACATCTCCCATTTGTAAGTCCATTTTAAGAATAAAGAACACCAGGTTGAATCAGAGCCAGCAACTGAATGATATGATGAGTGGAATTTAAAATATGAGTGATGCATTAGTACATTTGAAAACAGAGTCAGAAGGTTCTTTGAAAAGTTGCTTTTCCATATGCTTTTATCATGACAAATGCCAGAAGGGTTGGTTTTTTTTTTTAAAGTAGAAATTTAAAGTAGAAAAGCAGATAATAATATGAAATATTTTTGCTTTTAACCAAGACTCGTGGTACTGCAAGCAAAGTATTTTAATATCATTGTTATGATACTGTTGTACATGTAGGCATCTAATTGTTTCTCTTATTGAAGATAGACTACTCATAAAACATATCCTGATAATAGTTACCACTTCTTCTACCTCTCCTAGTTCCTCCCTACTTCTGCTCCCCTTCAAATTCACTCCCTTTTTCTCTTTCATTAGATAAGATGAGACATTGAAGGGATAAACAATCAAGCTTGACAAAATAAAATATAATTAAGTGAAGGTAAAAACTATCATATCAGGGTTGGACATGGCAACCCAACAGGAAAAATGTCCTAAGAGCAGGCAAATGAGTCAAAGACCCATTTTTCACATCGTTGGGAGTCCCAAAAAATTCTAAGCTAATAGCTATAATATATAACATAATATACATATTACATACTTATTATATATAATATGTAATATGATATGATTGCTGCTTCAGACTCTGTGAGTTCTCTTGCACCTTGCTAAATTAACCCACGGGGCCCTGTTTTTCTGGTGTTCTCCATCCTGTCTGGCTCCTTTTTCACTCCTAAATAATATTTTTATTATTTATTCAGGAATTTTATACAATGCATCCTGATCACACTTACTTCCCATTCCTCCCATGTCCACCCTCCTGCCTTCTCCCTTCCCCAAAACATACACCAAGTCCAATTTTTTTTGCCCATATACTCATTGGAGCATGGTCAAACCCCAATGGCCAGCACCTTAAAAATATGTGAGTTCTATCCCACATCACCAGAAGCTCTCAACTATAAAAGAGCTATACTTTAGAACCTTTATCACAATTTTTAAGGACTCTCTTTAATAACTTCATGTCTGGACTGTTTCTTTTCTGTGGGCAAAGTTAAGGAGGTTGTCACCAAAGTTTTCTGTTTCTTGGTCTCAATTATGAGTGTGTAGTCCTTTATAACACTGCAAAAAAAAAAATTCTTCCTTTCCCCTAGCTGCCAGTAGCAGCACAAATCATGGACATCTGCACAGACATCTAGTTTTAACTCTACTTTGGTAAAACTATATAATAGTAAAATCAAAATTATTCAACTATGTTATATCACAATTCAGCAAAATACTTGTTCCTATTAATTCCAAATAAAAGTACGTTGCAAAAAAAAAAAAGAGACAAATCTCCTTAGTTGGTGCTATTTCAAACCTTGATTATAGGAAACAATTAACCATTCATTTAAAAAGTCAGAGGCAATGTGATGTGTATCTACCCTGTAGTCTAAGTACTGAAATTTCAACAGTCTTTATTTCCATTTAGATGGCAGAAATGTAGAACCAAGCGGTTGAAGAACCTGTGGTAAGCATGTAAATTATAGTTTGAGTAATTAACTAGGGAATGTAGGTGGTACTTTCAGATGACAAGAGTTTAGTCTTCAGGCTAAATTTTAAAGTGGGCTAATCCAAGTAATGTTGTCAGGTCAGTAAAATAAGAACAAGGCATAGGCAGAAAGGAAACACTTGCATCAGTTCTGCAAGACTTCTAAGCAAAGCAGAGGTCAGATCATTTATCACTTCCATGTTTTTTGTCTGACACTGATATGCCTGGAAACAGTAAAAGATTTTCCCAGTAAATATTCTTTTAAGATTATTAAATGGATAAAATACAAAATAAATTGATGTGATTTCCTTGTTATTGACTATATATGTACATACAAAACAATAAGTAAATACTGGGGTACACAACACAAACTATTAGAGTTGGGTCCTAAAAAAAGGACAAAAAATACTGAAGAAAATGAAATGTCATAGATTAGAAAAAATAAAAACTAAATGTTAAAAGAGTAGGAGTTTTGAAAACATGAACAAGTACTTGAGTAGACAGGAATAACACTAAATTCTAGTATAAGACTATACATTCAGCATTACACACTGCATTGTGCTAGATACTAACACAAGCGTACAATATAAAAATTTTGAAGAGTTTACACAAAGTGATAGATGTTAGAGATTGGAAGAATGGCACGACACTTGTGATTAATATATAAAAATAACTGAGAATTTTTGTTGGATAGTATTATATCAACTTGGCACAAAGTCGAGCCGTTTTTAAAGAAGGAGCCACAAGAGATAAAATGCCTCTATCAATGTAACTCTCACACCCAAGGCCAGGGATCATTGTGAAAGATGAGATAGAAAGGTTATCTTGACCAGAAGGACAGGGTGTTTGTTATGAAATTGTCTTTTAAGAATGTTAGAAGAAACATCCCTAAACTACATCTACATGACTGCCTAAACAAGAACTGAGCAAGGATAGCATTGAAAGACATCCCCAGTGGATAGGAGAAAGCCTAAGAGGACTCAACTCTATACAAAGAACTACAAATAACTAAGAAATTCTGAGAGAAAAATAGTGTTCCCTGGAAAACACTAAATGGTCGACCCTGAAGGCATACATGCAAGTTACATTATGCATACTGAACAAGTTGTATTTATGTCCCTCTTTCTCACACATAAATGTGTGAATGTGTGAGTGTATGTGTGCTTCTGAGCTAGTCTGATATTTCAAGACTATGCCCTTCAAACATTTTAAAATAGAAAATTCATTCAGAATTATGTAAATTAGCAGTGATATGATCACGTGATAATGGTTTTCTACTATCTTAGAAATGGGTTACTTAGAGAATAAAGAATGATTTTCATATACGAAAATGTGTTTATAGGTCTGTGCTATACTTATCAGGCTGGTAGAGTTTTGCTGACTTTTAAGGGTAGAACTGACATGAAAGGGAGGGTGGTCAGGTTTTGACCTGGGATCTTATAAAAGATAGCACAGCACCTCTCTTGAATGACCTAGGATTTCTCACGATTCATATTTCAGGCAGTGGGCATCATGCATTTTACCCTCTTTCATCATTAAACTCTGAAAATTTACAAATAGGCTGTAATAGCACCAGTCCCTAGTTGCTACTGGAATGATTTCTCTACTGTTTGTAATATTTTATACATTTAATTTTATAATATCAGTAATACTTTATTTTCTATTAAAGTCATCAATATTTATTATTTTTAAAAATTAATTACAAATGCTGGATCATTGATTAATTTAAACATGCATTGTGTGCTGTTTGTGTAACATTATTATTATTATTAATGTTCCCAAATGTATGAAAGTAAATGTACTTGTCAAGTGTCATAAAACATAACCGAGAACATTTTATTAATCACACCATCTTTGCTTAATCAATAAAATATAATTACAAATGTGCTTTCATAAATTGCACCGTGGGTCTCTTGTGCTATGCAAGTACCCAGCCATTCAGCTACTGTATCAACCCAATAACATTTTAGTAGCAGCTGTGATTATGTTTAGGCTACACTCCTGGTGTTACATGGACAGAGCAGTTTTGATTTTTAGGCTAACCTCACGGTGTTAGATTGTCAGAGCAGCTTCTTTGTTTGTAGTAAAGGTTAATAGCCCTGCATCCTCCTTGTTTATGGGGTATAAGCAAGGTACCCAAATGGAATTTAGAGGAAACCTTGTATGAGTTGGTTCTCTCATGAAAGCTCCCTTCCTGAACTCACATTATCAAGCTTAGCAATAAGTGTCTGTATCTACTGAGCTGTCTTGTCAACTCTGTTTTTTTTCTCAAAAACTGTGATAATTCTTTTTCTACGTTTTTTTTTTTTTTTTTTTTTTTTGGTTAGGAGAATAGATTAAATTAAAATTTCCCTTTCCTACCCTCCATTTGCTCTGTTTTTAATTAATTTATTTATTCAAGATTAATTAACTAATTAATATGACATTTTTCATAGAGTTAGAAAGAGCAATTCAAAAATTCATCTGGAATAACAGAAAACCCAGAATAGCTAAAACTATTCTCAAGAGTAAAAGAACCTCTGGGGGAATCAGTATCCCCGACCTCAAGCTGTACTACAGAGCAATAGTGTTAAAAACCACATGGTATTGGTACAGTAACAGACATGTAGATCAATGGAACAGAATTGAAGACCCAGAAATGAATCCACACTCCTATAGTCACTTGATCTTTGACAAAGGAGCTAAAACCATCCAGTGGAAAGAAGATAGCCTTTTCAACAAATGGTGCTGGCTCAACTGGAGGTCAACATGCAGAAGAATGAAAATTGACCCATTCTTATCTCCTTGCACTAAGCTCAATTTCAAGTGGATCAAAGATCTCCACATAAAACCAGACACACTGAAACTAATAGAAGGGAAACTAGGGAAGAACCTTGAACATATGGGCACAGGGGAGAATTTCCTGAACAGAACTCCAATAGCTTATGCTTTAAGATCAAGAATAGATAAATGGGACCTCATTAAATTACAAAGTTTTTGCAAGGCAAAAGACACTGTCAAAAAGACAAAGCGGCAACCAACTAACTGGGAAATGATCTTTACCAACCTTACATCCGACAGAGGGCTAATATCCAATATATACAAAGAACTCAAGAAGTTAAACTCCAGAGAGGCAAGTAACCCTATTAAAAAATGGGGTACAGAGCTAAACAAAGAGTTCTCACCTGAAGAATATCTAATGGCTGAGAAGCACCTAAAGAGATGTTCATCATCCTTAGTCATTAGGGAAATGCAAATCAAAACAACCCTGAGATTCCATCTCACACCAGTCAGGATGGCTAAGATCAAAAACACAGGAGACAGCACTTGTTGGCGAGGATGTGGAGAAAGAGGAACACTCCTCCACTGCTGGTGGAATTGCAAGCTTGTACAACCACTCTGGAAAGCAGTCTGGTGGTTCCTCAGAAAACTGGGCATGACACTCCCGGAGGATCCGGCTATACCACTCCTGGGCATTTACCCAGAGGCTTTACCTGCATGCAATAAGGACACATGCTCCACTATGTTCATAGCAGCCTTATTTATAATAGCCAGAAGCTGGAAAGAACCCAGATGTCCCTCAACGGAGTAATGGATTCAGAAGATGTGGTATATCTACACAATGGAATACTACTCTGCAATTAAAAACAATGAATTCACGAAATTCCTAGGCAAATGGTCAGATCTTGAAAATATCATCCTTAGTGAGGTAACCCAATCACAAAAGAACACACATGGTATGCAGTCACTGATAAGGGAATATTGACCCAGAATCTCGGAATACCCTAGACACAATCCGCATATCAATAGATGTCTAAGAAGATGGAAGGAGAGACCCCTGGTCCTGGAAAGACTGGATGTAGGGGAACGCCAGGACAGAGAAACAAGAGGGGGTTGAATGGAGAAAAGAGGGAGGGAAGGGGGCTTATGGGACTTTCGGGGAGGGAGGAAACAGGAAAGGGGAAATGATTTGGAATGTAAATTAAAAAAAAATAAATAAATAATTAAAAAAAAAAAGATAAAGAGAAATTTTTTCCAGGTATTGTTAATTGAACTTTTCTTTCGTTTTCCTTCAACTGATCTATTAAATGATTTGATGATTTTTAAAAAAAAAAAAAAAAGAAAAAAAAAGAAACATGGTCGTTATGGTGGGAAATGGTGTAAACTTATAGCTTTATATATAAATATTGTTTTGTTTTGGTTTGGTTTTTGGTTGCAATTTTTTTAATTGGGAAACTGGTTTACAGTTTCAGAGGTGTAGTCCAGGAGGGAAGAAACATGGTGTGGGCAGGAAACATGGTGCTGAAGGAGTTGAGAGTTCTACATCTAGATTGGCAGGCAACAGGAAGAGAAAAATCACACTAGGCGTGGCTTGCAAATTTGAAACCTCAAAGCCCACCCACAGCGACATGCTTGGTCCAACAAAGCCTCACTTCCTCCAACAAGGCCAAACCTCCTCATAGTGGCCCTCCCTATGGGTCTATGGGAGCCATTTTCTTAAGCCTCACTCCACTCCCTGGCCCCACAGGCTCATAGCCATAGCATAATGCAGAAATGCATTCAGGCCAGTTCCAAAAGTCCTCATTAGTCTACAGCAATCTCAAACTCATCTAAAAATCTGAAGTTCAAAGTCTCTTCTGAAAATCTGGGCAATCTCTTAACCTTAATCCCCTATCAAATCAAAATGAAAAAGCAGATCACATAAAACAAACAATGACACAGGATATACATTACCATTCCGAAAGAGAGGAGAGATGCATAGTGAGGAAGTACTGGACCAAAGCAAGACTGAAAACCAGCATAGCGCTCTGCAGATCTCCACCTTTCAGCTTTGTTGACTGCTGCACACTTCTCTCTCTTAGGCTGCTTCCACTCTCTGTCAGCAGTTCTCCTCAGAGGGCATCCCATGACTCTGATATCTCCAACATCTTGGGGTCTCGAAGGCAACCCAGGCTTCACCTTCATGGCTTTACACAATGACCTACCTGTCTAGGCCCTGCAGGGACACTCCTGCCATACACCTTTAGTGGTTCCCTTAGTTGTGGGTAGAGATTTCATAACCCCTTTCTTCCGCCCTTGATGCTAAAGCCAGAACCACATGGCCAAAGCTGCCAAGTTCGGCTGCTTGCTGAGGCTAGAAGCATGGCCCCCTCGTTCAACTGCATCTTCATAACTTTCTGTTTTCAATGGTTTCGTTCACTTCCTAAAGCTTGGATGCCCTGGAATTCCCATTGTAGACCAGGCTGGTCTCAAACTCAGAGATCCTCTGCCTATAAATATTGTTGAATTAAAGTAGCATAAAACAAAATAAAAATGATAGTTTTCTTCCCTTATAAAATAATTTATTGAAAGAACCCCAGCAATCTCAGATGACTTCACATTTGGGAATGAACCATGATGGGCCTCTTCTGGCTGCAAGAAAAGGTAAGACAAGCAAATTGGAGGTGGTAATAAGAAGTAATATCAACCAGATAGTTAAAGTTAGAAACTGATATGTTCCTAAAAGGCTCACTCACATTGAAATGTCAGTCTCCAGCTGGTCACACTGTTTTGTAGATATGGAGACTTTAGGTGGTGAACCCTGGTTGATAGAATTAGGTCACATGGCAAAGAGAATGTTAGTTCCCTTCACTTGTTTCTACTAGGAAATTGGGTTGTGATGACCAGAAAACAATTTGTATCATGGTTGGGTTTGTAGATGCCCTTAAACTCTGTCATATAATTTGTATGATATTGGATATTCTTTGTGGAAGGAATGTGGAAAAAATAAAAGATATGGGTTAGAGAGATATTAGAATGTACAAAAAGAGTCTGGTGGGCCATTCTAGTGGAAGATGAAAAGCACTGAATGCCAGTAGAAATATAGTCAGTGGAAAGTGTGTCAATAAAATTTCATAATGACAAGCTCCTTCAGAAAATGAACTGGAATTCATCTTTATTATATTCTGGCAAAAATTATAACTATGCTTTGCCCTTGCCCTCAAAACTGTCACAAAGTTGAACATGAAAGTTATGGACTTATTTATTTAGAAAACAACTTTGGAGACAACATAATATTCAGATTCTGTCATAATTATTTTTCTTTCCTTTTAGGAAAGTTTACAATGTGATTTGAGAACAAAGAGTAAGATAGGGAGTTGAAATAGTGAGCTTAGATGAGCCAGAGAGCACGGGCATGATTAATGTCACAGTAAAAGCAAGCAGAAAAAAGCCATAATTATAAAAGAGATTAGTGGCATTGAAGAGGCACTGGGTAAGTTGCATTTGGACAATAAGAAAGATGCTTTCAAGATAAGACTCCCTCTCTTGAAGCCTCCAATGTCTGAATACACAAACCAATTTGAACATCTTCCACTAATGTTGTTCCAAGTTTAACCACCAAACACTCAAGAGACAAATACAGCTATGTTAGAAGGGTGCCTAACACCTTCTCTAGCTGTCAATGGAAACTAAAATGACTCCTTTTGGGGTAATTTTCCAGAAATGCAGAATGAAAGAATTATGGAGTCATGGAAGCTCAGGCCAGGCCACTTTTAGCAGAGTTAAATTCCCCAAGAAACACCTCAAAGAAGGGTATGCACAGATCTTAAAAGTGAAGCTGCTGTTTCTGTAGAATATACAATTCCCATCAATGAAGAATATTTCAGCTCAAGAGAGGGGTCTCGTGTGCTCCAAATGGGAAGTATGCATGACTGGAGCTTACTCACTGTGTTAGAATTGAGATGTCACCTCATGTTTCAGATGTCACCTCATGTTTCAGATGTCAGAAAGGGAACAGGTTCAGTGTTTGTCTTCCATTATACTAGTTTTAATTGATTCCAATATTTCCTGTTGCTTTCCTGTCCTTCCATGTTGGAATATAAACACTTATTTTGTGCCATGGAAACATGTAATCTGCATTTTGATTTTATCAATATCTTTAGTCTTGGTAAGCACATTGGGTTTCCAAACAGTTTGGGAAGTATTAAAACTATGGGAAATGTTTATATTGGGATGAACATATTTTGCAAAATTAGTCGGGTTTGTACCTCACTGGGTTCATGCAGAATGTTATGGCATGAATCTGAAATAGTCTCCCACAAGCATTTTTGATTACTTTGTCTAAAGTTTGCAGTTTGGTGCTATTTTGAAATCTATGAGGTTTTATTATTGCATGGATCATAGTATATAGAAGGAGGTGACTAGGGTTAAAATTTTGAAAATTATGTATGCTGATCTAGTCTTTTCTCTCTGACTTTCAGTCAGTCAAGCTATGCAGGATGTATGCAGCCTCTGCTACATTCCAGCATGGTCCTAAGCCCTCTGTCATGCCTTTCTCACCATGATAGAGTACAGGTACTCTGAAAACATGAGCCAAAATAAACCATTCCCTTAAGTAGTTTTTCATCAAGAATTGACCATGAAGCAAGTTGGGGAGGAAAGGGGTCATTCCAAGACTCCTGCATCAACTCCTGATTCCTGACTTGCTTGAGTTCCAGTCCTGACTTCCTGTGGTAATGAATAGCAATGAGGAAGGTTTGAGCTGAATGACCCCTTTCCTCCCCAACTTGCTTCTTGGTCATGATGTTTGTGCAGGAATAGAAACCCTGAATAAGACAGATGCTTATTTTCATATAAGATTTATTAGTTATTTTATGTTGCTAGAGCCAAATTCTTGCTTCCTCTGGCTTTCTCAGCCTGCTCTCTTATAGAACCCAAGAATATCAGCCCAGGTATGGTACCACCCACAAGGGGCCCTCCCCCCTTAATCACTAATTGGGAAAATGCCCTACAGCTGGATCTCATGAAGGCACTTCCCCAAATGAAGCTCCTTTCTCTGTGATAACACCAACCTGTGTCAAGTTGACACACAAAACCAACCAGTACAATTGACCCCTTGTCAACTTGACACACAAACACATCACTATTAAGCCTCAGCCCTTACTTTCTTATTCATCCCCAAGATCTAAATAACTTTAAAAGTCCCACAGTCTTTACATATTAAAAGTTCAATCCCTTTAAAATGTCCAATATCTTTTAAAATTCAAAGTCTTTTAAAAATTCAAAGTCTCTTTACCGTGGGCTCCACTAAAATACTTTCTTCCTTCAAGAGGGAAAAATATCAGGGCACAGTCACAATCAAAAGCAAAACTCAAACTCCAATAGTTCAATGTCTGGGATCCAACTCATGATCTTCCGGGCTCCTCCAAGGGCGTGGGTCACTTCTCCAGCTCTGCCCTTTGTAGCACACACCTTCTCTTCTAGGCTCCAGCTGCCTGTACTCCACTGCTGCTGCTGTTCTTGGTGGTCATCTCATGGCACTGGCATCTCCAAAACACTGCTGTCTTCCCCTGTACCTAGGCTTCACCAATAGCCTCTCATAGGCTCTTTTCATGGTGACAAGCCTTGACTCCTATGCATGACCCCTTCAGTCCTGGGCCATCAATTGCAACTGAGATTGCAACTTCACCAATGACCTTCCGAGGCCTCTCACAGTGCCGAGTCTCAGCTTCTCTTCATGATCCCCTTCATGCCTTCAAAACCGGTACCACCTGGGTGACTCTTACACAGTACCAAGTCCAGCAACAGCACAAAGTACAGCCGTGGCTGTCTCTGGAACACAGCCTCTGTGCTCTCAGAAAACACTTCCCAGAAGACTTAACCTCAGTGATGCTGGTTTCTTCTTAATCACCACTAATTTCTTAGCTCCAGCTACCAGCATCAATAGTCCCAGTAACACAAAGGTTTGTTTTAGTGGTTCTGGTATCTTGTTAATCACAGCTGATGCTTCAGACCCAGCTAAGAAAAACCACAGAATCTTCACAATCAAAACATGACCCTGATAAGAGTCTTTAATCGTCCCTCTGAAATTTCACAAGCCAGGCCTCCATCTTCTGCACTGTTCTCAACATTATTTTCCAAGCTCCTACACATCATCCCACAGAGCTCTTAACACCGAATGGATCATCTAGCCTAAAGCTCCAAAGTCCTTCCACAGTCTTTCCCAAAGCATGGTCAGGTTGTCACAGGAATACCCCCACTATGCTGGTACCCTGTAGGTGAATCACAGAAGAGACCTTTGAGATTTTGGAGCAAAGCTCTACCATCATCTGCAGACAACTACTCTCCCTTTGAAAAACAGCTCTTGGCTTGCTATTGGGCCTTAGTGGAAACTGAACGTTTGACAAAAGGACACCAAGTTACTATGTGACCTGAACTGCCCATCATGAGCTGGGTGTTATCAGACCCTCCAACTCATAAAGTAGGACGTGCACAGCAGCAGTCTATTATCAAATGGAAGTGATATATGCATGATCGGGCCCAAGCAGGTCCTGAAGGAACAAGCAAGTTACATGAAGAAGTTTCTCAGATGCCTATGGTTTCTACTCCTGTTACAATGCCATCTGCTGCCAAACATGCACCTATAGCCTCATGGGGTGTTCCCTATGACTGGCTGACTGAAGAAGAGAAGACTAGGACCTGGTTTACTGATGGCTCTGCACGTTATGTAGGCACCACCCAGAAGTGAACAGCTGCAGCATTACAATCCCTTTCTGGGACAACCCTGAAAGATACAGGTGAAGGAAAAATCTTCACAGTGGGCAGAACTTCGGGCAGTATACATGTACTACAGTTTGTTCAGAAGAAGAAATGGCCAGATGTACGATTGTTCACTGACTCATGGACTGTAGCCAATGGATTAGCTGGATGGTCAGGGATGTGGAAAGATCACAATTGGAAAATTGGTGAGAAAGACATCTGGGGAAGAAGTATGTGGATAGATCTCTCCAAATGGGCAAAGGAATTGAAGATATTTGTGTCCCATGTAAATGCTCACCAAAAGGTGACTTCAGCTGAGGAGGAGTTCAACAATCAAGTAGATAAGTTGACCCGTTCTGTGGAGAGTCAGTCTCTTTCCCCAGCCATCCCAGTCATTGCCCAATGGGCACATGAACAAAGTGGCTAAGGTGACCGAGATGGAGGTTATGCTTGGGCTCAGCAACACTGACTTCCACTCACCAAGGCTGACCTGGCTACAGCTGCTGCTGAATGCCAAATCTGCCAACAGCAGAAACCAACACTTAGCCCCAGATATGGCACTATTCCTCGAGGTGATCAGCCAGCAACCTGGTGGCAGGTTGACTACATTGGACCACTTCCCCCGTGGAAAGGATGTTTCGTTCTTACTGGAGTAGACACTTATTCTGGTTATGGATTTGCCTTTCCTGCGTGTAATGCTTCTGCCAAAACCAATGTGGACTCACAGAATGCCTTATCTATCATCATGGTATTCCACACAGTATTGCTTCTGACCAAGGAACTCATTTCACAGCCAGAGAAGTGTGACAGTGGGCCTACGATCATGGAATTCACTGGACTTCCCTGTTCCCCATCATCCTGAAGCAGCTGGTTTGATAGAAAGATGGAATGGCCTTTTGAAGACACAGTTACAGCACTAATTAGGTGGCAACAGTATGGAGGGTTGGGGCAGAGTTCTTCAGAAGGCAGTATATGCTTTGAATCAGTGTTTAATACACGGTACAGTTTCTCCCATAGCCAGGATCCATTGATCCAGGAATCAAGGGGTGGAAAAGGGAATAGTTCCACTCACTATCACTCCTAGTGACCCTCTAGGAAAATTTTTGCTTCCTGTCCCCACAACTTTAGGTTCTGCTGGCCTAGAAGTTTTAGTTCCAGAGCGGGGAGAGCTCCTACCAGGAGCCACAACAAACATTCCATTGAACTGGAATCTCAGACTCCCCTCTGGCCATTTTGGGCTTCTAATGCCCTTAAACCAACAGGCTAAGAAAGGAATAACAGTGTTAGGAGGGGTGATAGATCCAGATTACCATGGTGAAATTGGATTGCCTCTCCACAATGGAGGTAAGCAAGATTATGTCTGGAGTGCAGGAGATCCCTTAGGGCGTCTCTTAGTACTACCATGTCCTGTGATTAAAGTCAATGGGAAACTACAACAGCCTAATCCAAGCAGGATGACAAAGGACACAGACCCATCAGGAATGAAGGTATGGGTCTATCCTCCAGGAAAAGAGCCAAGACCTGCTGGTGCTTGCCGAAGGTGAAGGAAATACAGAATGGGTATCAGAAGAAGGTAGTTATAAATACCAGCTAAGACCATATAACCAGTTGCAGAAATGAGAATTATAAATAATATGAATTCTTCTGTCTTATTTTGTTAAGGATACATTTGTCTTTCTTCCAATTTTTTAACATCAATTGGTATTAAAACACTTTAAGAATGTTCCCAAGGGAATTTACAAATGTGTTTGCGATTGTACAAGGAATAGTTATATCTTGTTAGGCGTATTCATGACCTTGCTATTGTTTCATGGGGACATGAGATATTATTTGTGTCAAGTTGACAAGGAGTGGATTGTACTGGCTATTCCTGGTTGTCAACTTGACTAAATCTGGAATGAACTAACCAAGAATTGGAATGCTCACCTATAATCCTAATCTGGAGGCTCAGAGATACAAGTTTCTGACCTGGATCTTTGCATGGAGATCTTGAAGCATAGTGACTATGAATTCCAGAAGATTAAGATAAGGAGATCTCTGAGTTCAAGGTCATCTGGGATTAAAGGCAAGGTGGCACATGCCTTTTATCTGGGCCACACCCTCTGCTGGAGACCTATATAAGGATATTGGAAGAAGGAAGATTTACTCTGGCTTTTCTAGGTCTGCCTCGTGGGACTGAGCAACTGCTAGATCCTTGGACATCCTTCCACAACTACTGCTATTGTGGGGGAGTTGGACTACAATCTGTAAGTCAATGACAAATTCCTTAATTATATAGAGACTACCCATATGTTCTGTGACTCTAGAGAACCCTGACTAATACAACATCCTTTATAGACAAGAGGACTCAAAAATCAAGAAAATTAAATATATATATATATATATATATATATATATATATATATATATATATATATATATAGAGCACTTTGACACTATTTTGCTTTAAAAAGAAATACAGTCATATGATTGTTTCAAACACTACTACATCAATTTTTTGTGAAAGAAATATCAGGGCTTATAGTAAATTCAACAAAAATAAATTGATTTTCTACAATGAGCCAGCCATTCTTCATGGAGTCACTATAAACCATATTCAATTGATCAGTCATGATTCGTGTCATGAATGAAGTTAATACTTGAAAAATAAAGGGATATTGGAATAGGTTCTCATATCCAAGAAACAAAAGAATATTGAGAAATGACTATACCACAGTAGCAGTAGAACACCTACACGTTGTTATACAGACCTACAAGAACATAAAGCATTAATTTATTCTCACTAGCATGGAAGAAGGTCAAATAAATTGAAGATAATGTGAGATCAAAGAGTAAAATGATTTATTCAAATGGGCCAAAATTTTATAGAACATGCTTGTTGAATAAATTTTTCCAACCCAATTACCCAGTAAAAGAAATCTCAACTCAATCAGTAACAATACAAACTGTAAGCCTAGATTGGGCAGATCTTCCACTACACTACTATTTACCCATCTATATTATCCCATATAACTTGTACTTTCTCCAGGCCATGAGCTTCTCTCAGCCTCTCCATTGATCCCCCATAGCTCCTCCCCCTTCCTGTCAATCCTTTTCTCCTCTCCCAAACTCTCAGCTCCTCCCCCTTCCTCCTGCCCAATCATTGGCTCAAGCCTTTATTTGAAAAGTTAAGGTGGGGAGAAGGTACACAAAGCAACTCCTCATCTGCAGCCCCTCCCAGGAGTGGAATTGGCATCAAAATATAAGCCCAGGGCTATCACAACACACGCTTGGCTGAAGCTATTCATTTCCTAACAGATGTATAAGGACATAGATTTATATTTTTTTTACTAATACTTTCATGGAAATGATATCAAAAGTATATTGTGAGTTCTAGACTCATTGGCCCATTAAATTGCAGTCTTCCCACATATTCATTACTTAGTTTGTCATAATTGTAATTTGAAGAAATTTCCAGAAGCCATATTAGTGTTGGAAATGATAACTCTATATGTAAGGTAATAATTGAACACTCTAATGATGATTTGGAAGCTGTCAACATGGTTCACAGTGTGTCAGCTTTCATATCACAAGACATAAATCACTAAAGACTATGCCACGGGTCAATGAGACACATAGCTACCTTACATTCCTCCTTGTATATTGCCATTGTATACTTTATGCCTACAAGATGACATCCAATGAATGACAGTTATTCATCGGAGTATGAATTTATGTAATACACAAGAATATCAGGTCTGAATTCTTCAAATCATCCTGTGTTTCTATTATAATTAAAAGTGTCTTTTTATTTTGTTTAATTTTGAATATTGTCACTTGGATAAAATAGCAAAAAAGATATTAGTAAAAATGAAAAATTTCACCTATTGTTGCATTTCTAAAAATATCCTAAGAAAGGTATCAATACAACCCCTCAATTTATACCTTGAACGGATGAAGATGTAATTTATTCTGGCAAATATCATTGATCATGGCCGAGGAAAATGTATTTAGGCAATCCGAAGTCTAAATTTCAACTTGGCAACAATTTAATAATTTCCATAGATTTGAGGCACTGAGGGTCTTTGACATGGCTGTAGCCTGACTGAATAGTTGTTCTTTAGTTCCCTGGTCTATGCAGTCTCAATTTCATGGCCACATGAGCAATACTGGAATAGGTTCCATTACATCGAGTGGGTCTTCGATCCAATCAGATAATTGTTGGTCATTCCCACACACTTAGTCACTATATCACACTATCACAGCTTTCATTAACTTGGGAATCATAGCTACATTTTATATATGTGAATTCAATGATCCATATGTGAATTTAAAATACATTCTGTATTTTGAGAGGAAATGGCATGTATATATAACAGAATACTGATACTATAGTAGTCAGTCAACTTTTTGCAATTAGAAAAATCCTACAGTCCTTTAAATATTAGATATATTTATTTATTTTGAGATTGGTTAATGGACCTACCTTTATTTTGGTCACTAATGGCTCTATATTCATATTATCACAACCCTTAAGTGTAGCCTCCAGACTGATGGTCACAACTTTTCTCTCTATATTGCATCCTTTCTATAACTCCAAATACTTTCTAATAATGCTATTTGAAGATGTTATAATTTTCTACATTGATTCATGCATCATAAGTTTGGTACCCAGCAATAGGACAACTAGATCATGAGTGTACTAACATCCATTCATGGCTTTTCATACTGAATGCATTACTAAAGCTTAGGCCTGGTCAGAGAAAATAACTAGGGCTATGCCTTTGAAAGGTCTATCATGTAAATGGTTGTCCTTTCTCTCTAGATCCCTTGGTCTCCATCTCTCATTGTTTCTGACTCTCTCTTTCATTTGCATATCGCTACATAACTATTTGTTCACTCTCACTGGCTATGGGGTAAGTAGCACTGCCCTGTCACAGGTCATCCCTCTCTGTTCTGCTTTGCTTAGTTTCAAAGGAAACAATCAATTCTCTGTGAAATCATGGGCTATATCCTCTGAGAATATGAGTTCAGATAAACCCCTTAAGTTCTTTGTCTTATGGAAATAAGCAATAGGATATTTAAACTCTCTAATGCTCAAAATTCTAAGAATTAAAGATACAAGTAAAGTCATTCGTCTGGCTTCAAATAAATTAACGTTTCCTGTTTTATACCCTCTACTACTCGACACTGTCCACACATGAAAGATGTGACTTTAGGCCACTTCCTCTGGTGAATGAAAAATGTAGAATTCACTAACTATGAAGGGCTAATAACATTGAAATTGACACTTGTTCATGTGATAGTTCATGTTACATTATCATAACATAAAATTTTACCTCATATTTAAAAAACTCGTAGAAAGTAAACCTTCAACCAAGAAAATTATACATGAATTAGACAAACTCATAGCTTTTTACCTACCATTGTGCAATGGATGTATGTGCTTCAGTGTGTGTGCGAGTATGTGTGTTTGTGTCTGTATTTTAAAATTATCTAGGAAAAATTCATAATTTAATTTTTTGTTTAACCTATGCTTCTATTTGGTAACGATTGTATGGTTCTATATATTTAATTTATGAAAAATTTGTATGCATATTACATCAAAAAATTGGATTGTTATTTGAGTAAATAAATTTTCAGGAAACCTTAACATTTATAAGTTGAAACATTAATTATAACATTTTTGAAATCAAAGACAATTGAACTTAATAATATCCAAATTTGTAGCTTCTATCAAAACAATGCATGTAATGACAAATTTATTTCCAATTATATTCAAATAATAAGCTAAGCTACTCAGTAATTGTTATATGAAAGGAAATGTTCACGTTTTTAAAATCGTTTCTGTTTCCAATTTATTGGTATCAGAATCCACAAGAAAATATGTTAAATAGACATTTATACTTTCTCTGATCATAAATCAAGTAGTTGGTTATCTACATGACATTTTCTGTGTAAAATAAGTGAAGAGTTGTTGCTAATTTTGTTATCATCTTGAGCATAATGCTTTCTCCTTTAAATCATATTCATATCATCATGTTATTCTTAAATTAATTACATTTTGGAAGGAGAATAGGTGAATTCCATTTGTGAAATGGCTGCCTAGCATTCACACAGACTTAGGCTTAATACGCAATGAACCAGGAATGATCACAGAACAGCCTTGTAACCGAGTACTTGAGAGTAAAGATAGAAACAGGATCATCAGATGTTTCGTGTCGTCATCAGCTCCTTTGTGAATTCTAGGCCATTTTGGAATATACAAATGTGATCTTCTCAATCTCATAAACAAACAGAGAAGCAAACAAACAAAGAATAACAATGACGCACAGAAAGTAGAGAGACTAAGAACAAGTTTTTCTTTTTATATTTGAAAGGTAGTTTTTTTTGTTTTTATTTTCATTCATCTTGTGGGCATTAAAATGCAATAAATCTGAAAACAGGGTTTATGGGGTTTATAGGGTTCATAGGCTTTAATCAAATACATTTATACTCATTATTTGTAATTTATTCTAGAGTGTACATTTCAATTTAATTGAAATATTTAGTACAGTGGCAATTTTCCATGCTGTGAATATTAAATAATTTTCTTTTCTCATATACATCAAAATTGTTGCTTTCAATGAGAAACACATTAAAGTTTGAAAGTTTGAATAGACTTTATAATGTGTTAGAATTCAAGAAACAGGTAGCTAATTGTATCTGAAAATCAATTGTATTTCTAATAGATCTCCATCTACTTTTCTGTATAACTATCTCTCTTTAACTATTCACACATTTACACTTACATATTTACATATGAATTATATGTATATATGTTTAATTTAAGTATGTATCATTATATTTATTTTAAGGACCATTTCACATGATTGTGAAGACAATTGAGTCTCAAATTCTGCTTGATGATTGGAAAGCTAAAGGCCCAAAGAGATGACAGTCCCATCCAAGACTAGGGGCAAAACCCAAAGAGAGCTGATGCCTTACCAAATTAGGAGAGCTGAGACACAAAAAATTTTAAATTTCAGTCAAGTGTAAAGACAGTGAAAGCACTAACTGTGTTGTTTGAAGGCTAGAAGCTAAGAAGAACCAAACCTTGTGCTGTTCTGGTAGTGTTTGCTCTGTAGAAATCTCTACTGTGTGAAGTATACTCCACTAGCACGAGAAACACTAATGAACAAAATTTATCATGTCGTCAATTAATATGTTAATAAAATACTCTGTAAAGGACATTTTGTAATACAAATAAATAGTTTCTCATATTTTTACTTTATCATCACTAATAGTATCAAATGAGTACAATTAAAAAGTAATATGAAAGAAAACATAACAAGATTTCCTTGTTTTCTGATACAGTGAAGTAAATTGAATAACCGAACCATGGTCTTTCACTCCTTACGTTCACATCTTCACAACATGGACTGAACTTGAATTCCAACTGGTTGTGTTTTCATTGACTTTCTTTTTGAGCATTGCTGTTTTGATGACTTGGCTGAATTGTAGACTTTAGGATGTATTAGTACACAAATTGTGAGTCTACAGTTCATGTGCCTAAGTGATGTTCTTTTGTTCTTTTTTGTAAATCTTCTTGTTCTCATTGTTGTTGTTATTTTCATTATTATTGTTACCATTATCATTGTTATTATTATTATTATTTTCCTGTTCATTCCTTCTTCTCCTCCTTCTCCTCTGCCTCCTCCTTCTTCTAATTTCTCTTTCTATTTTGGTGATGGTGGTGGTGGTGGTGATGGTATGTGTGTGTGTGTGTGTGTGTGTGTGTGTGTGTGTGTGAGAGAGAGAGAGAGAGAGAGAGAGAGAGAGAGAGAGACAGAGACAGAGACAGAGAGACAGAGAGACAGAGACAGAGACAGAGAGACAGAGAGAGATAGAGAGACACAGAGAGAGACACAGAGAGACAGAGACAGAGAGGACTTCAAGTTTACCATGTGATTAGTTTCTGACTGACTTGATGAAAAATGAGATGCAAAGAGAACAGGAGCATCTTTTAGGTAGAGCCAGCCTACTGTCATATCACCATACCATCAACTAATGAAATGTTTGCTGTATTTAGCTAGTAAAATTAGAGTGGTTTGTTAGGTAGCGAAACAAACTGTTACCAATATTGAAAGAGGTTATCCAATTTTATTACACAGGCACTCTAAATGAAATTCCACCCTATAACAAATGAACATGATTAGTTTAGTAAATTAAAACCTGAATTTTCATTTCACCAAAATGAATTAAGTCAATCGAAGGTACCATTCTTAGTCCTCTATTGTCTAAGTTCACATGAATATATGCCATTGACTTTTCAATTGCTAATCCTGCCAGATACACACTGAAAAGGTTATCCAGTTTAGTTTTTGGAATGATGACTATAAAACACTCCTGCTTTCCAATCTTTTTCACCTTAGAGTACCACACAATTGTCAGAATTGTTCAAAATAGGATGGCAATTTTTCATCAAAATATTTTCTATATATACTTCAGGGAACTGTAGGGTGAGTCAGCTTCAGAGGCTTTCTTCGCCTTTCACAGTGCCCTTTCTGTGTGGAGACTGTGTGAGTCTTGTGTACAGCAAATAATGAAAAGTAATAGAAACAAAATTGCTTGCCTTATTGTCTAATGTTAATTAAAACCAAATGTCCTTCCCACAAGGCAGCTAATGTACTTTAATTATTTGGATTTGTGCAGAAGAGACAAGAAGGAACATGTAATTATTAAGGGGGAAGAGTACATGTTATACAAACAACTGTTCACAATGTGAAATGGTATCATTTTCCCTCCATGTAGCTTGAATAATTGTCAAGCAATCTACTTCATCTATTTAAATAACGCATTAATTTTTATCAGTCATATAAAGTTAGAATTATGGTTTTTATTGAGTTTAACCTTTTCAATTAAAATCAGTTCAAAGCTATACTATGTTTTTACTGCTTTGTTTTTTGGAATAAAATTTTAACATAATAAATGTTACTTTACAGAATGAAGAGCTTCGAAAGCAATAAAGACCAGATCAAATGCTTCTGTTTTCTATTTAAAGTTGAAAAAAATATCTTAAAGATTATTTTTGCATCTATTAAGCTGGGGTAAAAATATCTATAAGACTAAGAGGTGAGGTAAAGTTTTGATAAGACACTTGTAAGAAGAACAACTAAGTCTTGTGTGATCTTTGCCATAACTCTTTGTATTTAGGAAACAAACAAAACCCCAGGAAATCAGTTCTCATACTTAAATATTTAAATTCTTTTTCAGGCTCTAATTATGAGTTCACTTTCTTTGGATGTTAAATAAGTCATTCTACCAGAGAACCTTCACTTGCCTACTGAATGGTGAGCTTGTATAACTGTCTGAGGATCCCAAAACCTTATGCTCTAGTGTATCTGTTCTTTGCTGTTACAGAAAGCATCCTGGACTCTAAGTTAAATAAGACTATGATTTTCAGCCTACAGAACTTCTATATGCATATAGGTACTTAGTTCTCTGCACTGATTACTTCTCTTATGCTTTGTATGTATTCAATAATATGCTTAATCACATGCCTTCACCTATGTCTAATATTACTCCTACGTATTTGTGCTAAGGCAATGAGTTCACCCAGCAATGTAGGAAAGAAAGACAAATGGAAACATCATGATCAATTGGATGATTATTTCAGATACTACTAAACATGCTGGTATGAACCAGGAGCATGATTAAAGATTCATCAGAAGTCCTGACAAGTAATTGGATAGAAGAATATTGCTACCAATGTGTTTTAGAATTTGTATAAGGATCAGATATAATGTTGCTAGACGGGGATGGAGAGATGGTGTGATGGTTTGTATATGCTTAGCGCAGGGAGTGGCACTATTAGAAGGTGTGGCCTTATTGGCAATATTAGTAGATGTGTCACTGTGAACTTGCGCTTTAAGACCCTTATTCTAGCTTCCTAGAAGTCAGTCTTCCACTAGCCGCCTTCAGATGAAGATGTAGAACTCTCATCTCTGCTTGTACTGTGCCTGCCTAGATGCTGCCATGCTCCACCTTGATGATAATGGACTGAACCTCTGAACCTATAAGCCAACCACAATTAAATGTTGTCCTTTATAAGACTTGCCTTGGTCATGGTGTCTGTTCACAGCAGAAAAACCTTAACTAAGAAGAACGGCTCAGCAGTACAGCGCAGACACTGCTTCTCTAGATGACTGACCTTGGTTCTCAGAACTTACATCATGCAGTTTACAAGTGCTTTTACCTTCAGCTGTGGTGCTCTGGTGCCAATGGACTACATGGGGACCTACACTCTCTCTCTCTCTCTCTCTCTCTCTCTCTCTCTCTCTCTCACACACACACACACACACACACACACACACTTTAAAATAAGTTTTAAATTATTAAAAGTATTCTCTTTAGTGCAACTTGAGATCAAAGATGGCAGTTCCTCCAGAAGTTCTTTTATTGTTCAGGATTGTTTTAGCTGTCCTGAATTTTTTGTTTTTCTGTATGACATTGAGAATTGTTCTTTCAAGGTCTGTAAAGAATTGTGTTGGAATTTTGAAGAGGATTGCATTGAATGTAAAAATGGTAGTAACCATTTTTACTATGTTAATCCTACCTATCCATGAGCATGGGAGGTTTTTCTGTCTTCTGATATCCTCCTCAATTTCTTTCTTCAGGGACTTGAAGTTTTTGCCCTATAGGTCTTTCTCTTGCTTGATTAGAGTTATATTAAATATTTTATATTATTTGTGGCTATTGTGAAGGGTGTTGTTTCCCTAATTTCTTTCTCAACCTATTTATCATTTGTGTAAAGGAGAGCTACTGATTTCTTTAAGTTAATTTTGTATCCAGCCACTTTGCTAAAGGAGTTTATCAGGTATAAGAGTTTGTGGTAGAATTTTTGGTATTGTTTATATATACTATCATATCATCCACTACTAGTGATACTTTTACTTCTTCCTTTCCAATTTATATCCCTTTGATCTCAGTTAGTTGTTTTATTGCCCTAGCTAGAACTTAAAGCACTATATTGAATAGATAGGGAGAGAGGGAGAAACCTTGTCTGGTCCCTGATTTTAATGGCAATGCTTTGAGTTTCTCTCCAGTTAATTTGGCATTGGCTTTTGGCTTCCTGTATATTGCTTTTGTATTTATGGGTGCACTGTAATGGTCTGCAGATACACCAGAAGATGGCACCAAATCCCATTACAGATGGTTGAGCTAGGAACTGAACTCAGGACATTTGGAAGAACAGTTGGTGCTCTTGACTACTGAGCCATCTCTCCAGCCAGCTTTTATATGTTTAGGTATGTTCCTTGTATCCCAATCTCTCTAAGACTTTTAAAATGAAGAGGTGTTGGATTTTGTTAGAGGCTTTTTCACTGTCTTGTGAAATGATCATGTGAATTTTTTCTTTTATTTTATTTTATGGTGAATTATGTTGATAGCTTTTTATACATTGAGCCATCCCTTCCTTTCTGGGATGAAGCCTACTTGATCATGGTGAATGACATCTTTTGATGTGTTCTTGTATTGGGTTTGTGAGGATTTTATTCAGTATTTTTGCATCAATGTTCATAAGAGAAATAAGTTTGAAACTCTGTTTGTTGAGTCTTTGTGTGGTTTAGGTGTCAGAGTGACTGAGGCCTCATAGAATGAATTTGGCTGTGTTCTTTCTGTTTCTATTTGGTGGAATAGTTTGAAGAGGATTGGTATCAGTTTTTCTTTAAAAGTCTGATAGAATTTTGTGGTAAAACCATTTGGTCTTTGACATTTTGGGGTTGGGAGGTTATAATGATTACTTCTATTCCCTTAAAAGTTATAGATATTTAACTATTTAGATAGTTTATCTGATCTTGATTTATACTTGGTATGTGGTATCTGTTCAGAAAATCATCCATTTCATTAAGATTTTCTAATTCTGCAGAGTACAGGCTTTTGAAGTAAGACCTAATGATTCTTTGAATTTCTTCAGTTTCTGTTATTATGTCTCCCTTTTTATTTCTGTTCTTTGCTTGTTTGTTTTGTTTTGCTTTGTTTTGAGTACTATCTTTCTGCCTTTAGTTAGTTTAGCTAAGGGCTTTTCTGTCTAGTTGACTTTCTCAAAGAACCAACTCTTAGTTCTGTTCATTCTTTACATTGCTATCTTTGTTTCCAATTGATTGATTTCAGCCTTGGGTTTAATGATTTCTTGCCATCTGCTCCTCTTGGTTGTGATTGCTTCTTTTTGTTCTGGGAGCTTTCAGGTGTACTGTTAGGTTGCTAGTATGAGACCTTTCCAATTTCTTTATGAAGGCACTTAGTGCTGTGAACTTTCCTCTTAACACTGCTTTTAATGTGTCCCATAAGTTTCAGTATGTTGTGCCTTCATTTTCATTGGATTCTAGAAAGTCTTTAATTTTTTTAATTCTTTTTTAACCCAATGGGTATTGAGTAGAGAGTTGCTCAGTCTCCATGAATTTATTGGCTTTGCATTGTTTCCGTTTTTGTTGAAGTACAGGCTTAATCCATGGTGATCTCATAAGATGCAAGGGTTTTTTTTTCAATCTTTCTGTATCTTTTGAGGATAGTTTTGGAACTGATTATATGGTCAATTTTGGAGAAGTTTCAATGGGTTGCTGAAAAGAAGGTATATTCTCTTGATTTTCAGTGAAAGATTCTGTAGATATCTATTAGATCCATTTTGTTCATAACATCTATTAGTGACTTTATTTCTCTGTTTAGATTCTATTTTGATGACCTGTCCATTGGTGAGAATGGGGTGTTGACAGCCTGATCAATAGAATAGAATCAAAGATGCTAAAAAACACCACATGCCTATGGACACATGATTTTTGACAAAGAAGCCAAAATTATACAAGGAAAAAAAAGTGTCTTCAACAAATGGCGCTGGTCTAACCACATGTCTACATGTAAAAGAATGCAAATAGATCCATCTGTATCACCCTGCACAAAACTCAAGTCCAAGTGAATCAAAGACCTCAACATAAAACTGGATACACTAAATCTAGTAGAAGAGAAAGTGTGAAATAGTCTGAATGCATTGGCATAGGAGACAACTTTCTGAACAGAACACCAATGGCTCAGGCTCCAAGATCAACAATTGATAAATGGGAGTTCATGAAACTGAAAAGATTCTGTAACAAAGGACACCATCAATAAGGGCAAAACAGCAGCCTACTGATTGGGAAATAATCTTCACTATCCCTACATCTAACTGAGAGCTAATATCCAAATATATATAAAAAACTCAAGAAGTTAGACTCCAAAAAATGAAATAACCCAATTAAAATAGGTTGAGCAGACACTCAAAAAATGGCCACCAATAACTGCCCAAACTTGAGACTCATCCCATGGTCAAGTATCAATCCCTAAAACTATTAATAATACTCTATTATACTTACAGGCAGGAGTCTACTGTCCTCTGAGAGGCTCCATCCTGTAGCTGACTAAACTTGGAATAGAAGCTGTCCCTAAAGCTGTTGTTATCTCTCAGTGGAATCCATTTCCAAAACAGGGTTACCTTGTCTGGCCTTAGTAGGAGATGAAAAGTCTAATCCCTGCAGAGACTCTAACCCTGGAGATACCCAGGAGAGGGGCTTTCCCTCTCAAAGGAGAAGAGGAAGAGGAATGGAGTGAGAAACTCTAAGAGAGGGAGACCAGGAGAGAGAAGACAGCAATTGGAATGTAAAAACAAACAAACAAACAAACAAACAAATAAGGTACAGAGCTAAACAAAGAATTCTCAACAGAGGACTCTCAAATGGCTTAGAAGCTATTAATGAAATGCTCAGTGTCCTTAGTCATCAAGGAAATTCAAATCCAAATGATTCTGAGAGTCTGTCTTACACTTATCAGAGTGGCTAAGAACAAAAACTCAAGTAACAGTACATGCTGGATAGGCTGTAGAGAAAGTAGAATATTCCCCCAAACACTGGTGAGAGTGCAAATTTATATAACCACTCTGGAAATCAATCTGACAGTTTCTCAGAAAACTGGAAATAGTTCTACCTGAAGACCTAGCTATACTACTCCTGGGCATATATCCAAAAGATGCTCCACCATACCACAAGGACACATGATCCACAATATCATAATAGCTTTATTCATAACAGCCAGAAATTAGAAACAACCTAGCTGTCCCTCAAAAGAAGAATGGATACAGAAATCATTTCATATACAGAACAGAATACTATTTATCTATTAAAAACAAGGACATAGGTAACCCAATCACAAAAGAACACACATGGTATGCAATCACTGATAAGGGGATATTAACCCAGAATCTCGGAATACCCTAGACACAATTCAGATATCAATAGATTTCCAAGAAGATGGAAGGAGAGACCCCTGGTCCTGGAAATACTGGATATAGGGGAATACCAGGACAGAGAAGCGAGAGGGGGTTGAATGGGGAACAGGGGGAGGGAAGAGGGCTTATGGGACTTTTGGGGAGGGAGGAAACGGGAAAGGGGAAATCATTCGGAATGTAAATAAAAAAATATAGAAAATTAAAAAAAAAATAAAAAAAATAAAAACAAGGACTTTACAAATTTCACAGGCCAATGGATGGAGCTAGAAAATATCTTCCTGGGTGAGGTAATCCAGACCCACCATACCAATGCATGGTCTATACTCACTTATAAGTGGATATTAGCCATAAAGTACAGTATACACGTGATATACTCCATAGACTCAAAGAAGCTAAACAAGAAGGAAGGCACAAGTGAAGATGCTTGAATCTCAATTAGAAGGGGAAACAAAATAGTCATAGGAGTCAGAATGAGAAGGGGAACTTGGTAGGTGAAGGGAAAGGAAGTGGAATGGGGGCAGGATCAGGTATGGGGAGAAAGAGGAGAGAGGGCAGGAGGGCCAGAATGAATGAAAATCTGTAGCCACCAGGGGATGAGGGAGATAGAGGATATCCATAGGACATGGCAGAGACATGGGATTGGGGAGGCTCTCAGGAGTCAATGTGGGTGACCTTAGCTGAGATGCATAGCAATGAGGCTATGGAACCTGAAGAAGCCACCTCCTATAGGTATGCAGGACCCTCCAGTGATGGGATAAGGACACCAACCCACCCACAAAGCTTTAGACCCCAAATTTGTCCTGTCCAAAAGAAATGCAGGGACAAAGCTGGAACAGAGACCGAGGGAATGTCTGATCAATAACCAGCCCAACTTGGACCCTCCTAAGGGCAAGCATCAATTCCTAACACCATTAATGATACTCTGTTATGCTTATAAACTAGCATAACTGTCCTCTGAGAGACTCCACTGAGCAACTGACTGGAATAGATGCAGAGACAGCCAAATACTGGATGGAGGCTGAGGGCTCCTATGGAGATGTTGGGAGGAGGATTTAAGGCCCCAAAGGGGACAGGAACTCCACAGGAAGACCAGCAGAGTCAAATAACCTGGAACCTTGGAGACTCTCAGAGATTGAGCAACCAACCAAAGAGCATACAGAGGCTAGACCGAGGCTCCTGTCACATACATAGCAGATATGCAGCTCAGTCTCCATAGGTTCCCCAACAACTGCAGAGACTTGATGCTCCAAGAAAGGGCACTACCCGGTGGGTCCCCTACTATATCAGAGGTGAAGGGGAGGGAGTGGAGGGAGTGACTCTGCTGGGGAGGACTAGGAGGAGGGAACAGCGATGGGGATGAATAAATAAATAATGAAGGAAAAAATAGTATGATATACTCAATAGACTGACAATTATATAAAGTATGGTTTCTCTCAGCAAGTACCATGCAAATAGATCAGTTCTCAAGGCTGTACTATGACATTGTTTTATAAGATCACCCATGAATTATTAGTATGCCTGATGTGTTTATAAAAAAGACAAAGAGGTAAAGACTATGTTCTATGGGGTATGTGGTAAGGTGTGGGGGAAGGGGGTACCTCAGCGGGGGTTCATGTTGAGGCATCCCTTCCCACTGAGGGAACACAGGCTGTTACCAGGTAACTGCAGAGACAAGCAAGCATACCTGGCTGTTGCCACGTAACTGTGGGGTGGAGTTTAGACAGAATCCTAACAATACCAAAAGCAGAAACAACCATGTCAGCAAATGCCTGGACCTAGATTAATGTAGTGTAAATATTTCCTTCCTTCCTTTCTTCCTTCCTTCCTTCCTTCCTTCCTTCCTTCCTTCCTTCCTTCCTTTCCTTCCTTCCTACCAGTGGCCGCAAAACATCCGAATATTCCCATCCAAAACTGGCATGCTCTGAAGTAGTATGCACCCATGGACATAGGAACAAACAATTGAGCTATGAACACCTAGGGTTATTGTGACCATTGAGAAAACTGTCTTCACTGCCATTTTAAAAGTAAATATCTGTTGTTGTATCGGATGTACAGATTATCAATCTCCATTTTTGGAGACAAAATTTTAAATGTATTAAATATTGAACTAATCAGATAGTCTTACAAAAGAAAACAAAATTATTCCACATTCTTGGATTACATCTGTTGGAAGGTTGAGTTCCCCTCAGATATAAGGTTATCTACATAAATTGTTTCAAATTAAAACTTCTCCAGCTTTTACAGAGTATAAAACATCATGACTCTAAAGTACAGTTTTCCAGCATTTTAAACTTATAGGCTGTATGAAGAAAGCATGAGTTCCTTGTCAGCTGCTTTAATTGAGTGATGATGAGGACTTCTTTGATGTCCTATTGGAGTTGGGGTGCTTAACTGGTCTCACCGTTTGGCTTCTCTGATTGCCACCATTACCTCAGTATGCCTCAAGAGTACTAATATGATCTGAGGAGCCTATTGAAGCACCATTTCTCAGAAACACCAAATTGAATCTATCTGCAAAAAATACCTTGAATAGTTCAACATCTCTAACCTCTGAAAGAATTTTGGTGCTGTTTGTTGCTATTTAAGGAAATGAGTATTTTTTAATCTCATATTTATTTTCTTGAATAATTGATCTGGTTAAAAATTGAGAATGAATGTGAATATAAAATATAAGTAAAGAAGCTAGTTATTATGATTAATGAAGCCTTTATATTAATTTTTGTCTAGGAAGCTTAAAACCATTACCTCTACAACCAAAGTGGAGAAAGCCATTTTCATTTAAAATTGATACACTATACTGTGTTAATTTTTTGTATGCATCAGTTTATAATGACTTGTGCCTATATGTTTTTGGGGTTTCACTTCATATTTGACTAATAATTGAAATTATGTCTTAATAAGGTAAAAGTTTTTGTCTGAAATAGTCACTTCTTGAAGTTTTGCATAATGTTAGTTAACTGAGTAAATCTCAGTAAAACTTTGCTCATTGAATATCCACTTAACTAGATACATAGGGATCTTCAATCATAACTAAAAAGAGAGATTTTCTTTTCGCACATCAGAGTAGCATAGCTAGGATGTTTAGAAAACTACAGCTTTGATAGTCTGGAATTTTATGATTACATTTTAACCACAACCAGAGATGAAAAGAGACATCTGGTCTTCGTGTTCCTGAGGCTCTATTTCAATTGCTGGCACCTAAAGAGAGCAAAGGAGTTGGTATTTCTATGTCTTAGAGATGTGCTGTGTGAGCCATGAGCTCAAGCAAACACAAGTGAAGTAAAAGTAAATGTTACTGGATTTCGCCACTTCCAAATTCTAATTTCGTGTGTTTGCACCCACTGATTGCAGAGCCGTGGAGCCAGGCACACAAACACTTAAGAGCAATTATTTGCTCACTAAAATAATTTTATAAAGTAAACCAAGTCTTCAGCCCTTAAATTAAAATAACTATTAGTACAATGCCAATTCTGAATATTCATGTAAAGTATATAGAATTAAGAGTATCTTGTGGTAGTTTTATGCTATTTGAGTCAGAGTCTTAGGAGCTAGCACATCACCAGTAGGTCTATAACTGCTGTCAGACACACTCATGCCTATAGTCACACTTACCTTGAGGACAGGGTTACAACACAGCCAAGCCAATATTCTATACATCAGGAGATTGGTTTCATTTTAACCATGACATGGTGTGTGGTAAAAGGATGTCATACACTGTGCAGTTTAACAGAAATATGTCTTTCGTTCCTTAAACTTTAACTTATTTCCCTTCACACACCTCTCCAACGTAAATAAATAAATAAATAAATAAATAAATAAATAAATAAATGGATGAACAACATTTCTGGACAAGTAGAGAGTACAGCAATATGAAGTGAATTTGATTCAAATAAAGTACAAAACAGAGAAGGACCCAGACTCACATTATACATGTTGTAGTCTACTTGCTTCTTTGACTCAAGCTATTAGATTAGTAACTTCCATTTGCAAAAAAATCATCCAGGAAATTAAGATGCAGTTTTTGTCTACCTCTCTATCTTTTTTTTCATACACCCAGTGGTTGTTTGATAAATTATTTTGCGATTATTTGTTTACGTCTTACCTGATCAAAGCAACTATGAAGAATAATAAATGCAAAGAATGTAGCTAGGTCTGAAGATTTAAAATATGTCCACTAAGAGCACATGATTTCTATAAAATTCAAAATGTATTTCTGAAAACAACCAAAGGTGAACAAATCGAGAATTCTGGCATGTCACAAGCTTGCTCTCACATGCAGTTCTGGACTTCAGGGATTTTAAATTATTCCTCTAATTCTCAGATGAAGCAAGGCTCAGCGAGACACTATTCTTCATTAAGAAACACTTAACTCACTAATGATCTGGACCAAGTTGAGAATGAAGAAAAGCAATTTCAAAGAACACTGCATTTTTTAAAAAGAAAAATCACTTGTTCTCCATTCAAAATGAATAATTTAGATGGCCATTAGCCACGATCATCATAGGTGGGCAAAGGAAAATGGAAAATTGTATAATTTCATGGATGCTAATTGTATTTTGGTTGAGGAAGAGGAATTCACGGGCTTGGGAATTGAGCTGCAATAATAACACAAAATAACTATTTGGTTGCTTGTGAACTCATTAGAGTTTTAAATTATATATTGATCTATGACTTTCTAACATATCATTCATTTACAGAAATTCATATAAATATGTCCAACAACCAGCTTCAATAGATCACCAATATAGTCCCATGTTAACCTTTAACCCAACACTATACACATTCTATCTAGATTTAATATGTATATATTTTAATATATATAAAATCATTTGTTTTCTAATTTGATTTATTCTCATATTGAGACTTAATATCATTTTTTAGATTTTCCTTTGTTTTCCCAAATGTCTAGAGCAAGATTCATCATGTTCTCCAACTTGTATTACTAAAAGGTCAAACCCACTCCATCTTTGGACAGACTTTCATCTTAAAAGAAAAAGAAAAAAAAAGCCTGAGAACTTGACCCACAGCTGAACCAAGGTGCACCCAAGTACCAGGAAGGTCCACACGGTTTGTCCTTGGCTAGAGTTATTCCCTAGCTACTTCCTAGCAACAGTTAACCAAGTATTAATCTGATTGTTTCAGATGGACTTTCAGATAATTTGTAATTATATGTGGTCTTGCAGAGCTCCCACCTTCAAGTAGTCATTCAATTACATGCTTGCCAGAATGAAGACCTGCACACCTGCTCCCATTTCCTATAAAACCTTGTCCAAATGAGAGTCAGGGATGCTTCACCAAATTGTCCTGTGAGGTGAGTAAGCCCAAACTTGAGTTTGTAACAAAGAGACCCTCATATGACTGCATCGAAGTCGGCTCCTGGATGGTCTTTTGTACGAGCGAATAAGGAACAACATTACCACTATTCTTTCTTTATTTTTTTATTTCATATATCAAGCCAGTATATACTGAGCCTCCATATGTTCACAAAAAAAGGAAGGTAGCAAGTCTAGTCTCAAGTCTTGCCCACGTATAACCTTCCTTTATGAACAATATCCCTGATGTTACAATTGATTATATTTCAGATTTTCCTGAACTACTTATGGTGATTATTGCTGCATTTTTGTTTTACAAGTGTTCATTGCATACTTACTGAATGAAGTAAGACAATTTCTCTGTTTGTAGCATGTTCTTCATAAAGTTCACATCAATGCAAGCATGTTCCTAAATTCAGATCGCTAACAGCACTGACATACAGCCAGAGTAAAATATTATAGTGCATGTGCAGTGCATGACACAAGGGACATCTCATGTCAAGCTTCTAAACAGCATTAGAGTTGATTATTATTGAAAATGATCTTTCAGCAGGAACTGTGAAGGAATGAGGGTCCACAGACTTTCCTAGGGCAAATTTGCTTATTCACTTAGGGAGAATTCTCCTAAATGGGAAAGAGACACATTAAAGCTATGGTTTCTTCTTAATGCACTGGGATAAAACTAACCTTTTACTCAATTACAATTACACTATTGGAAGAAAGCCCAAGGTTTTATTTATTTGTTCTGCAGTTTGGAGCATTGAATCTCGGTCTCGAATACATGGGTCACATGCTCCATCTACTTGGTGGTCTATAGTGCTGAGCTTGCCAATACTCTGGGCATAGCCATAGTTCTTTTCATCCTGGAATTCAACTTAGGAGGACACTCACTTCTCTTGCCCTTTAGAGGTTGAGAATATGATTGCTGCAGTAGGCTAGAAAAAAATGGGTAGAGAAGTGGATGGATGAGTCTAATTCCTTCTTCAGACAAGGACACCAATCTTCCTGGAGAGTCAGCTCCTAGAGTACAACTTGCCTCACGAGCCTGAGGGCCAACGTTTCAAGCCTGAACCCATCTGGACAGAGTTAACCAACTCCAGGCTAGTCCCCTGATCTCCAACTATATGCTATTTTCTGTGGCACACATGACAACACACTTGCACACATAGATGCACATACATACACACACTCACAAAATTATAAATTGAAAATGATTGAAGTGTTCTCCCATCAGCAGCACATATACTAAAATTGGAACAATACAGAGAAGATTAGCATGTCCCCTGCACAAGGATGACAACACAAATTCGTGAAGAGTTCCACTTTTGCTCTCTCCATATTTATTCAATATAGTACTTGAAGTTCTAGCTAGAGCTATTAGACAACAAAAGGAGGTCAAAGGGATACGAATTGGAAAGGAAAAAGTCAAATTATCATTATTTGCAGATGATATGATAGTATACTTAAGCAACCCAAAAACTCCACCAGAGAACTCCTACAACTGATAAACAACTTCAGCAAAGTGGCCAGATATAAAATTAACTCAAGTAAATTAGTAGCCTTCCTATACTCAAAGGATAAAAAGGCTGAGAAAGAAATTAGGGAAATGACACCCTTCACAATAGCCACAAATAATATAAAGTATCTTGGTGTGACTCTAACCAAGCAAGTGAAAGATCTGTATGACAAGAGCTTCAAGTCTATGAAGAAAGAAATCAAAGACCTCAGAAGATGGAAAAATCTTGCATGCTGGTGGTTTGGCAGGATGAATATAGTAAAAATGGCCATCTTTCCAAAACCAATATACAAATTCAATGCAATCCCCATCAAAATCCCAACTAAATTCTTCATAGAGTTAGAAAGAGCAATTCTCAAATTCATCTGGAATAACAAAAAACCTAGGATAGCGAATACTATTCTCAACAGTAAAAGAACTTCTGGGGGAATCAGTATCCTGGACTTCAAGCAGTACTACAAAGCAATAGTGTTAAAAACTGCATGGTATTGATACAGTGACAGGCAGGTAGATCAATGGAATAGAATAGAAGACCCAGAAATGAACCCACACCCCTATGGTCAGTTGATGTTTGAAAAAGGAGCTAAAACCATCCAGTGGAAAAAAGATAGCCTTTTCAACAAATGGTGCTGGTTCAACTGGCAGCTAGCATACAGAAGAATGTGAATCGATCCATTCTTATCGCCTTATACTAAGCTCAAGTCCAAGTGGATCAAGGATCTCCACATTAAAACAGACACACTGAAACTGACAGAAAAGTAACTGGGGAAAAGTCTTGAGCACATTGGCCCAGGGGAAATTTTCCTGAACAGAACACCAATAGTTTATGCTCTAAGATCAAGAATTGACAAATGTAACCTCATAAAGTTACAAAGTTTCTGTAAGGCAAAGGACACTGTCAATAGGACAAAACAGCAACCAACAAATTGGGAAAAGATCTTTACCAACTTTACATCCGACAGAGGGCTAATATCCAATTTATACAAAGAAGTCAAGAAGTTAGACTCCAGATAGCCAAAAAAATCCTATTAAAAATGTGGTACAGAGCTAAACAAAGAATTTTCACCTGAGGAATATCAAATGGCTGAGAAGCACCTAAAGAAATGTTCAACATCCTTAGTCATCAGGGAAATACAAATCAAAACAACCCTGAGATTTCACCTCATACCAGTCAGAGTGGCTAAGATCAAAAACTCAGGAGACAGCAGGTGCTGGCAAGGATGTGGAGAAAGAGGAACACTCCTCCACTGTTGGTGGGATTACAAGCTAGTACAACCACTCTGGAAATCAGTCTGGTGGTTCCTTAGAAAACTAGGCATGATACTACCAGAGTACCCCGTTATACTACTCCTGGGCATATACCCAGAACATTCCCCAGCATGTAATAAGGACACATTCTCTACTTTGTTCATAGAAGCCCTATTTATAATAGCCTGAAGTTGGAAAGAACCGAGATGTCCTTCAATGGAAGAATGGATACAGAAAATATGGTATATTTACACAATGGGATACTACTCAGCTATTAAAAACAATGAATTCATGAAATTCTTAGGCAAATGGATGAAGCTCAGAATACCCAAGACACAATTCACTTATCAAATGATGCCCAAGAAGAAGGAAGGAGAGGCCCCTGTTCCTGGAAAGGCTCGATACAGCAGTGTAGGGGAATACCAGGACAGGGAAGTGGGAGGGGTTGATTGGGGAACAGGTGAAGGGGAGAGGGCTTATGGGACTTTCGGGGAGGGGGGAACAGGAAAAGGGAAATCATTCAAAATGTGAATAAAGAATATATCTAAGATAATAAATAAATGAATAAATAAAAAATAATTGAAGTATATCAAGAAAGACTATTATTGAAAGAGATTTTGAACTATGCAGGTTCAGTAAGATATTTGCCTAGTTATGCAATAGCATAAATTTTATGTTTTCTGCTTGACAATGTCACCTTAGATATGTAAGAGATTGCAATATACTTAAGCCAATTGGATCGCACTACAACTTAACTGCTGTTATAAAATATTAAATGCAGAAAGTTATTAATAATGTTTGGAACACAGTAACATGTTCAATTCCTAACAGAATTAATGTGGCTCCTACAGAGCTGCCTGCAACTATCGTCATCCTGCAGATGTAGTGGAGGTCAGGGCTGATGTTTTAGAAAAGCATACACGAATATATAATGATCTCTGCTTTCTGTGTAAGTAAACAGATGGCGGCCAGAAGCAAAGCTGAACAGATTTTGTGGCTAGAGTGGAGTCTGTTTGACGATATCTTCAATGGATTTGAGAAAGAGACTCAATAAAGGTTTTGAGTTCATACATTCACATGTTTCTCTGAAGCACCTCAGGTAGTAAACCTAATAATATTTAAATAAATATTTAAATAAATATTTAAATAAATATTTAAATAAATATTTAAATAAATAAAAAAAAAAAGGTCATCCCAGACTCCATTATGTCCTGACACGCTTTTCTGTGTTCATTTGTAAAGTGCTTCGGTTGTCTATATCTTAGTAATTTAGAAACCAGTCTTTTAGAGTTTCATTTAGAAGGTAAACAAATGGCAGGCTAATAGTTTATTTTTTGATCCAGGTCCCAGTGTGGATGGAAAATTCATATAAATGGAATAAAAAGTACAGTATGCTAAGGCTATTGTTCCTATAGTATTAATATTTTTATTAGTAAATTATCAAAAATGGGTATTTTAGCATATAAGTGTGATTATTTTATATATGTAAGTGAAATTAATACTAATTTCCTTTAAGAATGAATGATTGTTCTCAGCACGTCAAAGTCCTAACAACCAAGACTACAGTCTAACAAAAAGACAGGAAATATGTGATCTTAGATGAGGGAAACAGAGTATACCAGAAGGAAAGACCTTAGAATGACTTTGACATGACCTTCACTTCAATGCAATAAAAACTACCTGGAGAAAATGTACTTAATTATTTGTAAAATCTCATTATCTGTGTAATATTATGCAAGTACTACTGAATATGTGGCTTTCTCTTTTCCTGTTTTTATGTTTATGAATGAGTGCTTGCATGCATGTGTGCATGTGAGAGTGTGTGTGTGGGAGGGGAGTCTGTGTGTGTGTGTGTGTGTGTGTGTGTGTGTGTGCATGCAGAAACCAGAGGATAACCACAAATATCTTCTGCACTTGACTAGACTACTGTACTGGTTTACTATACAAGACTTAATATTTTCTAATTAAAGGGGGAGTTATTTAAGTAAATGTACTGGCTGGTTTTTGTTTTAACTTGACATAGGCTGGAGTTGTCACAGAGAAAGGAGCTTCAGTTGGGGAAATGCCTCCATGAGATCCAGCTGTGGGGCATTTTCTCAATTAGTTATCAAGGGGAGGGTCCCCTTGTGGGTGGTGCCATCCCTGGGCTGGTAGTCCTGGGTTCTATAAGAAAACAAGCTGAGCAAGCCAGGGAAAGCAAGCCAGTAAGGAACATCCCTCCATGGCCTCTGCATCAGCTCCTGCTTCCTGACCTGCTTGAGTTCCAGTCCTGACTTCCTTTGGTGATGAACATCAATGTGGAAGTGTAAGCTGAATAAACCCTTTCCTCCCCAAGTTGCTTCTTGGTCATGATGTTTGTACAGGAATAGAAACCCTAACTAAGACAGTAAATAATCAAATAGAGGGTACTTTTTTGATTAATTAATTGATAATATTGCAGATAGCTCCTTTAATGCTCTTTACAATTTTGATGATGCTAAAATTTCATATGGCAGTTCAGTGTAAAATAATAAAGCATTAAACTCTTCATGTTTTAGAAATATATAAATTTTGGTATAATTTAAATCTACATGCAAATAATTGATATCATCAGTTATGGTTTCCAATTAAGTTAGCATACAGAACTACTATTATGAAAAAGAGAGATTCTTCTTCAAGCTACTGAGAGACTAAATTAACATTCAGTTACAATATTTCAATTATAAGTTAAAATTAATGACTTTTAAGAGTATTATTTTAATTGAAATAAATAAGGAAGCCATTAAGTTTTCTTCTGTGCTTAGTTATGCATTCTATTTAATTCATTGAAAAATGAATTAAAGTGTAAACATACATACCAGTTCTTGTACACACACACACACACACACACACTGACCCATGAACACAACAAGAACCTTGACAAGGAAACATGGCTAAAGTACAGCATCTCCTATTATAAAAAGAAAAGGCACAGCATTAGGAACCACGTGATATTAGAAATGTTATGCCCACATGACTTCAATCTCATAATCCAGTCCTCACTGAGGAAAATCATGTAGTCATCTGTACAAGTTTTCTATTCATGTATTATGTAGGTAGGATTGAATGTGCATTTCTCTTCCATATTTTTGTGTATGCATGAATGTGGGGGTGGGGCACAAGAGTATGAGGAGACCATAGGATAACCTCAGGTGTCTACTATGTATGCATTAAAGTAACACTGGTCATAAAATCCACACACGATCACTCTATACTACCCTGTATTTCTCTTCTTCCCTCCATCTTTTCACCCACAAAACTTCCCTTCTCATACACCAGTATTTTCAAACTGGGTCATTCTAGAAAATGATTTTACTCAATAAATGTATAGTCTAATAGGAAGTAACAGAGTGAAATGGGAATTTCAGCCAGTCATTTTGGGAAATGTTGCACAATAGAATATGTAACAGCCTTAGATTGTGTGCAGCACATGACTTCTTTGGAAGTACAATTACCCTTTGCAAGGTCTTTCACATATTACTCTTCACTAATTAATAATACAACAGTCAATATTTTAAAGATCATTTATGAAACTAGTGAGACTACTCTAAACACAGGTTTCATGTTCTGAATATGTCTTGTTTTGTTTTAGATCTGAACATGGAAGAATTCTTTCCAAAATAGACTGTTGAAATTATTTGTGTGATACATATTGTTTTCTCCACAACATTCAAAAGAATAGAAAATTTCAGATATTCTTTAAATACTTACAGGTGTCAATCATAGGGCAATATATAATTCAGACATCAGGGTAGCAGTGGCACAAAGTCTCTGCTAACAGGGCATTTGCAAATGGTACTTATTTTTTAATAGATATCTGAATCATTTTTCTGTGAAATTTCTTAAGCTAAGGATATTCTCTTTACTGAATAGATTTCAATTTCTGCCTCATGTATTTTAAAATATAATTAAATATTTATCAAGGGAGTTAACAAATATTTCTTAAGCATATACGGAGCACTAGGTATTCTAGGTTAAGGATAAGACAAGCATCAATAATACTTCTTAGAATTTGGGAAGTATATGGAGATGTGTGAGGCGGCATGAAAAAGAGAGACATATAGATCATGTTCAAAATTATATGTTGCTTTCTGATATTTAAAGCTTGTATTAAAAACAAAGGCATGATTGTCACTTTGTTTTGTACTTTTAGCAAACTGAAAAATAATTGCAAGAAATGCAAGTAAGTATGTTAATGGAATTTCTAACCCCAATAAGCCTGTGTAAAAAACACACAATTCAGTTATTATAATTATAAGTTACGTGTCTAGTTTCGACAGATCTAACACTATACTAACTTCTTTCCCCAGCTATAAGACCCTTTGCTACTTACAGTTTCTTCTGGTCATATAATTTTACTCCTTCTTGGCTTCCTCCTTTAAATCCATCCTTGTCAAACTGTTCAAACTATAATCGCATACGTAAGTCTATGCATGATAACTGTAAGAAGGTTGAGAAGGACAACAAAAATTGTGTGTATGTTAAACTGTACTGGGGGGGAATCAAAGACATGAAGTATTATTCATGTCATAGAGATTTTCAAGCATCTACTTATAATCGTTGCTGTTGTGTTAATGTTTTCTCATCAGTATAGTTGAATTATCTTTCTAAGTTTCTCTCTGTAAGCCTGAGATGATTCAATACTTCTCAGATTAGCTTCAACTGTAAAGCTTTTGTAACTAATGAAACACGAGAGTACTAACCTGAGAAGAGAAGGCCTCTGTGGTTTCTAAAATGTGGATTTCAAAGGAGGGGAAAATAGGATGGTCATTATTAAAGACACAAGCAGCTATTTCTGGTATCACAATGAAGATAGAATATTCAGTACCTACAGATTGCTGGACCAGCTTGATGAAATTACAAATATCCAAGACTTTGGCAATACTCACCATTATGTTTTTAGTCGTTACTTCTGATAAAATTGCCTTTTCACAATATAATGAATTTTTTAAATTTTTGAGACATACAGCAGTGTTGATCAGAATTTCAGATATGGAAAAGATTAGAATAAAATTTATAAATATGAGTCTGCTGAATTAAGAAGTGGGAAATAGTACAATGATAAGTTTTCTGGGACATTGTCAGATTGAAAATCACTTTTTTCAAATTAAAAATTATTAAAGAAAATAAAAATATGTTTCAATAAGTAGAGAGCTATTTCATCTGTGCTTTTCAAAGAGAAACATCATCAAGTATGGTGTGTGGCATCCAAGTGGTACCCAAACAAAATATCAAGACACACACTGGCAGTGTAGGCAGAAGTCATTCAGTTTTGCTGCCAAACTGTAGCACTAAATGCACTCCCTTTATCCAATCACAATGTGTTAAACTCTGTTCTTTTCAACCATCCATACTATACATTTATTAATAACTTATTTGCAGGTGTAATCTGTAGCAGTATGTATTGGTCTTCCTTCAATGTCTGTATACTATCTCAGTATGTCTTTAAATGCTGCGTTGATTGGGACATTCTGAGGCTTAGTAGAGGCTGTCTTATAATCCTTTTCTGTAGCTTTGCCAGCATGCATGTGAGTATATGTGTGCATTTCTGTCTGTATGTGTATGATTACCATGCATGAAAGGAATAACAACTACCCTGAATACATTGCACATACCAGGCACTAAACACTTACACTTATTTCTGTGCTGAAAGCAGAACTTTCAGGTCATTTTTATTCTCTATGCTATTTAAGGAGATGGAGAAGGGCCTGAAGGGGCTGAGGGGGTTTGCAGCCCCATGAAGGGAGCAACAGTGTCAACAGGCCAGACATCCCAGAGCTCCCAGGGACTGGACCACCAAACAAAGAATACACATGGAGCGACCCATGGCGCTGGCCACATATGTGGCAGAGGATGGCCTTGCTGGACATCAGGGGAGGAGAGGCCCTCAGGCCTGAGGGTGTTCAATGCCCACTGTAGTGGAATGCCAGGGCAGGGGGATGGGAGTGGGTGGGTAGGGGAGCACCTTCATAGAGGCAGGAGAAGAGGGGGTGCGATAGGGGGTTTCCAAAGGGGAGACCTGGAAAGGGGAAAACATTTGAAATGTAAAGAAAGACATTATCCAAGAAAAAAATATGAGAAGGCTAATGAAAAAAACAACTTGTCCTATTTAGGTAAGGAAGATGTGACGGATTGGAATCAGATATGTATATCAATATGTTATATAGCAAAAGTACATGAAAAATGAAATCAAATATACTACATTTACAGATTTTACTCAAAGAAAGCAAGATTCTATGGATATTTTCAAAAGCCTTTATTATGAAGTTTATTGTAATCAAAAACCTACTTTATTTATTCATCAAGTCCTGAAGCAAAAGTTACCTATTTTGTGGACCAATGTTGCAGTAAAAGTACTATTTTAGTATTATTATAATATTAATAGTATTAGTATTGTTTTATTTAGAAGGGTACTCAGCTAGATAACTGAAAAGTTCTTGGGAACTTGGGTTGGTTGTGACATTACAAAGCTTTAGAACATCTCTCTGTTGAGGTTTGGTCTGTTGCTATATATTGTAATGCTTAGTGCAGAACCCCAGGATCTGGTTGCCCCAGAGATGAGAGAGTCTGCATGCACTAGACCCAAGTATCTCTGCTATGTGACCTTGACCCCAAGTCATTTCTGATTGGTGCATAAAGATGCCAACAGACAGTATCAGAGCAGAAGGGACATAGGCAGGGCTTAAGGTTCCCAGGCTTGGGATCAGAGGAGAACCACAAGAGGGAGAAGAAAGGAGAGAGAGGAAAAAGCTGCCATGGGTTAGATGAGTCATAAAATAATGGCCTGTGAATTGGCTAATTGGAGCTGAGAGTAGTCCAGACAAAACATAGCAAATTGCATAATGGAATTAATAGCTGGGAAATAGACATAATAGCATAAAGAATAGATATCTGCCCAGCTCTTGTGCTTATTGAGGAATATTATATAAAGGTTGTGCATGTGTTTTATCCAGGAACTAAATGGTGGAAGGCAGGGTAGAAACCTCAGTTAGGGATCAAGTATTTCTACAACATCACTCAGAAGCTGCACTGGAACAAGAAGGCAGGGTAGAAACCTCAGTTGGGGATTAAGTATTTCTACAACATCACTTAGAAGCTGCACTGGAACAAAACCATTATTGAGTCATAGGAAAACAAAAAGGTTGGGTAAGAATAAAGCATCATAGTATCCTTGTGTGAGAGTGACATAATAAAAACATTATAATAAACATGTTACTTCTTGTGATAACTTAAAAAAATAAATGTTAAAAAGTAAAAGGTTCATGTAAAAAAAAAAGCAAAGCAGAAGGAAAATTTCAAACAAAACTGATTTTGTTTCTTTTACTTTTTCACTTTGACCTAGAACAATTAATTTAAACAATTTGTATTTAGTAATCAACCTGTTGAATATACAATGTATAACATAGTATCTTATGTGGAAGCAGTGGGTATTTCCACAGAAATAATGTATTTCCTTCTGTCTTAATAATAAAAAACTCTCATCTATATTACTCAAAATCAAACATCATCAAATATGAGTAACATACATGAGAGGTTTTTTTTTAATTTGTTGAAACATTCTTTTGTTTTCTTTAATAATCTTTAATCTGAAAAAAAAGTTATTTTCAATTTGATGATACCCTAGAAAATAGGTTACCTAGCATCTTTTAAAAGTTGTTTATGGTTTATAAATTTACATGTTATTTCTGTTGTGGCTGATTCAAATCATTTCACACTATCAAATTACCATGGTGATATAGTTATAATCACCGATCTCTAATACTCTATTACATCTTTCTTCATGAACACCTATTTTCTCTTTACCCATCTATCATGAAGTCATTTCTAATTCCTGGCTAGACTGAAATCCACTCAGCATGTGCCTAACTTAAGGTTTTCTTTTACGTGCCTCAATGCTTGTGCTTAAATGAGGCACCAACAGCTAATGAACTCTGACCAAATTTCATGTATGGCTTATGTGGCAAAGCAAATGAAATGAGCTCTCAATTCACAAGGTGAGAGTAGCCAAGCATCTTCTCACAAGCATAAAATAAAGCAAATGGTAAGAGAGGCATTGGCCTCAAAGCACTGCTCAGAAAAGATAAGGAGAAATCTGGTAATTATTTCTCCTCTCTGGGGAACACCACTGGTTACAAAGCACGATGAACAAATGTGAATGGTGATTCTCAGGGACACAGAGATTCCAGTCCCGTCCTGAGAAGGGACGAACAAAACAGGTAATTCATCTTACTTCTATTTATGTTTTTGTTTTGTTTTGTTTTCAGTTCGACAACATACCATCCAATTACAATTCATACATCAAAAAGATATATGGAATTAAGATTAGAAACTGTTAGCAATCAGGCAACCTCTGAAGCCTGTCCTGCCTGGTGACAGTGGGCCATCAGACAACCCAGTGACAACAAAACGTATGAGGGTCACTATACTTGAGACTCCTAGCAGTGGGGGATATGGAGCCTGAAGTGGCCACCTCCTATAGCCAGGCAGGAGTCTCAGTGGAGGGATAAGGGCACCAACCCATCCACAAAGCATTTGACTCAAAAACCTTGTCCACCTACAAAATGTGAAGGGACAAAGATGGAGCAGAGACAGAGGGAATGGCCAACCAATGAGGTCCATCTCATGGGACAATATTAGTAATTATTACCATTCATAAAGGCTTTAAAAAGTACTTTTTAACCTATAATTCTATATCCTTTTATGAGATTCCCCAACCTTGTATAATATTATATGTGGCTACTTAAATAGGTATGACCTCCATAAATTCATGTTTTTTAATGCTTGGTCATAGGCAATGACACTACTAGGAAGTATGGCTTTGTTAAAGGAAGTGAGTCACTTTAGAGGTGGGGCTTTGAGGTCATATATGCTTAAGGTACACCAGTGTAGCACACAGTCTCTCTCTCTCTGCTGTCTTTGGATTAAGATATAGAGCTCTCAGTTCCTTCTCCAGCATCATATCTGCCTGCATACAGCCATATCCTCCATCACAATAATGAACTAAGATACTATGCATGTTTCTTCATGATTGATAAATTTCTAGAAGAATTATTCTCAGAAATATGCATTCTGAGAAATTATACATATCTTAAATAGAACAAGTGAATCAAGATTGACTCCATCAATGAAAATGTAGGCTTGAATTGGATTTTAGCAAACACTTCTAGACTTTCCCTTTATCAACTGATCCAATGACATAAGAGGCATGCTAGAAAATTTAAAATTTAAGATACAGTGTCTTAGAAATGAGTTCTTTTACAGTTTCTTTGGCAGGGTTTTCTTGTTTTTTCTTTCATTAATAATGCCTAAAGTTAAAGTTAATGCTTTCTGGTTTGATAGCAATGTCTTTCCAGACCGTGAAAAAAGTGCTCACATTCCTTCTGAAGTTCATTCTGGCTAAAACAATGACTTGGTAGAGAGCAGCTAGGGAATTAATTTTTAACAGAGCTTGTCTTAGTAGTCTAATTCTTATTTTAAAAATGTCATTGCTTTGTGTGACTTGGTTGTAAAATTGCTTGAAGTCAACAAGTATGCATTAGCTTGCCCTTGAGATAATCTGATATGTACTCAATTGGATTTGAGGTGCATTTTTTTTCCCGAAAGTACATTTATTCCTTTTAGGTTTTTGAAATAAAACAAAAAGCCATATTTTCTGCCAAGTAGTTAGTCTAAGGAAGGCTATGAGAGATAAAATGCAGAACAAATGACATAGATTTTTTCCCTTGGGGAGTCATTTAAATGTTTCAGAGTGACTGAATGATTACAAAATACCCTGAAGCCTAAGTTAAAATAATCAGTACAACCAACCCAAGTCACACATGGATCTGTGTGCTATCCCTGGTCTTTAAAATTATTAGTATCACCAGTAATTCCCAAAGTAAAAAACTGAATATTAAAATAAATGTGACATGAACAACTTCTTTCCCTTTTTTTGCATATGTGTGAAAACAGGTGACATGGAGAGTGTATGCTATGTGTGTGAGTGTGTGTATGTGGGGAGCAGAGGATGACATCCAGTGTCTTATTCTATCAACTCTGCCTTATTTCTTTGACAGTTTATTCCACTGAACTTGAGGCTAGGGTAGATGCCAACAAACTCCAGCAAGGTTCTACTTCCAACAGTCTTGAGATACAGGTACATGCAGGTATATGTCCATGTTTGTGTAGCAGGTGCCATTATCTACTAAGCTATCTGCATCAGACATCATGTCCAAGCATTTGAGAGAAAAAGATGATAAAACAAAATAGATATTTAGAAAATAACAAAAGGATCCAAATCCTGGGATCTAGTTTGCCTCACAACCAGCTAAATATTTCTAAACTGGAATGATTTATTTAATGGTAAAATATATCATATTAGAGAAACTGCATTGTTTAAAATACGTTTAAGTGACAAGGAAACATATCTGTATAGGAAATTATAGACAGAGAGTCAGGGAATGAAAATATTTGGGATATTTTTATTTTATTTCATTATTCTGTTTTGTTTCAGGATTATAATATAAATACATAATTCACCCTGTTGTTTTCCTTCTAAAGCTTCCCATATACCCTAATCCTCCCTTTTAAGTTCATGACCTCTCTTTTCATTCATTGCAATACATAAACATATGTACATGCATATACATTCCTAAGTACATAAATGTAACCTGCTCAGTATGTACAGTCTTACTTATGTATGTTTTCAAGGTTGACCATTCGTTTGGGATACCCTGTTGCAGTGCTTTTCCCTAGGGGAGACTATGTTACTTGCCTTTAGACTTCTATAGTTGCCTATATTTATTTGTGTCTTAGTTAGGGTTTTAATGCTATGAACAGACACCGTGACCAAAGCAACTCTTATAAGGACAACATTTAGTTGGGGCTGGCTTACAGGTTCAGAGGTTCAGTCCATTATCATCACGGCAGGAACATGGCAGCATCCAGGCAGGCATGGTGCAGGAAGAGCTGAGAGGTCTACATCTTTATCATCTTTATTTGAATACTGCTTTCTGAATACTGACTTCTGAGCAGCTAGGATAAGGGTGTTAAGCCCATCCTCACAGTGGCACACCTACTCCAACAAGGCCACACCTACTCCAACAGGGCCACACCTCCTAATAGTGCCACTCCCTGGGCCAAGCATATACAAACTATCACAATTTGTGTGAGAAAAGCCTCATGGACTTTTTCTCATCTATATTAATGTGTCTTTTGTTTTTCTTGATCAGCTCATGTTCAGCAGTCATGTTAGTGTTGGTGAGATTATTTTGGGTATAATTTTTGACATTCCTGGGAGATGTAATCTCACAAAAAAAAATCCCTTGATCCTCTGGTTCTTACACTCTCTATCCTTTCTTCTATAATGAATCTTGAGCCTTAGTTGTGTGTTTTGTATTGTAGATGTTTCTGTTGGGCCTGGGGTTCACAATTCTGCATTTTGATTGGTTTGGGGATTTTTGTAATAGTATTCATATATTGCAAAGAAATATTTCCTTGATGAAGGTCAAAGATTTATCTGTGGGAATAAAGGCAAATATTTAAAATATAATTAGGGATTATGCTTCTTTCATATTGTAGATATTAGAGGTTATTCTTCCAAGATCCATGACTTCACTAGCCTTGGGTATTTGGCTAGGTTTCAGTCTCAAGAATGAGTTCTGTAATTAAAATTATTAACAAATTTAAATTACTATCTCCCTCTTATGTTCATCAGCTGCTTCACATACATTTGAGACCAGCCTGAGGAAATGTTGTCATAAATGAAGTTCTCATGTTTATGTTTGATCTTTAAGTGCTGTAACACTCTGTTCTTTACATTTTTTGACTATTTGTGAACTTCATACTTGTAGATTAAAAAGACTTCCACAGGTTTTCACTACCGTAGATTTCAAAGTTAGCATCTAACTTTGTCACCAAACAATGCCTCCTCAATACAAAAAGAGATCACCTAATTATTTATGAGGAGATGGTCAGGTGTATGTAAAACATGAAAGATGATCGTATAGAACTGGGAAAGTGTCAGTAGAGATGTAATAAAATTTGTCCAGGTATGTATGAAACTTTGGATTTGGCCTCAGTGATTAGCATAGACTGTTAAAAAAAGGAATATATTCTAAAGTCAAGTAAATTTAGTATAGTGAAAATAATAACAAAGAGTCCAAGTTTTGACACCTCATAGAAAAGATGCACAATTCACATTTTTTTATTTGTATAATGTTAATTTTAGCTTTGTGTTCATCTCGACCTGGGATTCTCCCATTCCACAGGGACTTTCCGTTTACTACACTAAGCCAATAGACAGGGAACACAAATGCACATGGAACAGTCTGAAATGATATTTGATGAGTGAGTACTATATTTAGTAACCCTATTTTCACTAAAGACAACATTTAAATAGTTTTCCAGACATAAACTACTCCAACATTTTCTACTAAACACATTTTGAGTATATCTTGTTTTGTTGATTCACATTTTGAAAAAATTTAACTGTTTATCCAATAATAGAAGTTAAGCAGACCTAGTTAGATTAGAACAAGAGAGTGATGGATTTAAAGCGATACTTTTATGCTTAATTTAGTGTAACCTTTAGTTTCATATTGGCCGTTGTATTAATGCAAGTTATGTTTGACTTGCTTGAGTTTCACCACATGTATAAATCATTGTATACATGTATGCATATATGTGTGTATGTATCCAGCTGATTTTATTAATATGATTTATGATAATACACTTTAATTTTAATATATTTACATGTATGTAAAAATATTTGGCCAGTTACATTAATTTATTTTAGCTTGACTAGTGCTGTTGTCTTCTGTAGGATACTGAGAGTTAGTTCTAACATCTCTCAGTTTCTGAATTAAATATATCTGTGGGTTCAAGCATATACATATAAATAAATACATTAAACATCTTAGCAATGTGACTAAGAGTTGTGGAAGGTTGTACTATGAAACAAATTTGTCTTGCTGTAATCATAAATGTTATGACATGGAATAAAACTTAATTTGAATAATTAGTTTTAAAACATAAGGTATGTGTGCTGAAGCTAAGAACTGAATGTTGCCAATGTCCCCCAGAACCCTAGGAAGATAATCCTAAATCATTAGCCCACAAAAGAGAATCACAGAACACTGAAAGGTGCTGAAGAAATTGATATATATTTCTAGACAAATATTAAAAGGTTAAAAATGATCATGGAATTTTAAATGAGTGTCTTTACTTATACACTCTTATACAGTATTATTTGTTAACCCTGAGATTCCATCTCACACCAGTCAGAATGGCTAAGATCAAAAACACAGGAGACAGCAGTTGTTGGTGAGGATGTGGAGAAAGAGGAACACTCCTCCACTGCTGGTGGGATTGCAAGCTGGTACAACCACTCTGGAAAGCAGTCTGGGGATTCCTCAGAAAACTGGGCATGACACTCCCGGAGGATCCTGCTATACCACTCCTGGGCATATACCCAGAGGCTTCCACTGCATGCAATAAGGACACATGCTCCACTATGTTCATAGCCTTACTTATAATAGCCAGAAGCTGGAAAGAACCCAGATGTCCCTCAACAGAGGAATGGATTCAGAAGATGTGGTATATTTACACAATGGAATACTACTCTGCAATTAAAAACAATGAATTCATGAAATTCCTAGGCAAATGGTCAGGACTGGAAAATATCCTTAGTGAGGTAACCCAATCACAAAAGAACACACATGGTATGCAGTCACTGATAAGGGGATATTAACCCAGAATCTCGGAATACCCAAGACACAATGTGCATATCAATAGATTTCCAAGAAAATGGAGAGACCCCTGGTCCTAGAAAGACTGGATGTAGGGGAATGCCAGGACAGAGAAGCAAGAGGGAGTTGAATGGAGAACAGAGGGAGGGAAGGGAATTTATGGGACTTTCAGAGAGGGAGGAAACGGAAAAGGGGAAATCATTTGGAATGTAAATAAAAAAACTTAGAAAATAATAATAATAAAAACCAATATCTCAAAATTCCATAAAACAAAGAAAAATTACCATGGTATTTTTGAATAATGAATTATGCTTGACATTAATGCTTTTCTAGTATGTACCTAATAGCTAATTGCTAGAGATATTATTAATGTTCATGTTTGAATTGAGGATACTTATATGGTAAAAGCAGAACTAAAAATACGTTAGTTATGTTCTATACAATTGGGGGTATGTTTTGAAGGCCAAAGGCAAAGACTTCAACATTTTTTAATTTAGCTTTATCTTCAACTGATAAAACATGACATAATTTACAAATATTAATGAAGTGCTATAAAATATTGTAATATGTATGCATTTTATATTTCTTTAGGTAAACTATATCTTCTATCTTAAACATTTATTATTCCTTTATGATATAAATATGTCTTTTAGCCTTTATACACAGAAAGTCCTTAAACCTTCCCTTTTGTTGACTTCTTCTTCAGTAGTATATCAGAACTTTTCTCATTTTCTTTGCCCATTACCTTTCCAAGACTTTACAACCCATGGTTCCATCTAAAACTTTCTTTTAAAGAAGCTAAAACTAAACTACAATTATATCCTTTTGCTTCTCCCCAGTTTTACCCAAGTAATCCCTCTTGATCTCTCTCAATTTCACAGCATCTCTTTCTTTACTTGTTGTCTTATATGTATAGATACATGTATGTATGTATGTATCTATCTATCTATCTGTATGTGTATGTATGTATGTGTGAGTGTGAGTGTGTGTGTGTAAGTGTGAGTGTGAGTGTGTATGTGTGTTTTTGTAAATATATAATACTCCATAAATATTACCTTCTCAGTCTGTATGTTACTTGCATGTATACATTTTCAGGTCTAGCCACTTGGTATGGCATAACAAACAGGGAGATCTTCTTAGTGACGATTATATTTCCCATGCTCAACATTCCTTTGCTGCCTAGCATTCCTTTTCACCTAAATTTTGAGGCACCTGATTTTTATCCTCCACCATATTAGTATGTCTATTGATGTCACTCTGTCCAGGCCTTACTGAGGCAGCCGTATTGAGACTTCCCCAGTGTATGTTCTCTGGTACTTCACACTTTCACAGCATAAATCCTGTTCTTCTCTGAGAAAAACATTTTTAGAACCTATGAATGAATGAATCAGATTTCACAGCATTTACTTTCCTGTGCAGGTCTTATGGCTGAATGTTATAGTCTGCCTTATATTTAAAGAACATTTTTCATATATGCTTCACCTAATGAAAACTTCATTACCTCTATACTTGGCTTAAATAGAGCTTCGGTGAACAGTGAGTACAACTGTTTCAGCATACTGATTTCACTTATTAGGATAAATACCTCATAATGTGATTACTATTACAGGTAGAAGTTTTTGATGATCTTCATTATTTTTTTATTATGGAGTTGCTAATTTCACTCTTATAAGCCATGTGCAAGAGTTCCCTTCTTTTCGATATTGTTGCCAACACATTAGTCTTGTTTTTTTAATTTATTCAATCTCTCTGTCTCTCTCTGTCTCTATCTCTGTCTCTTTATGTATGTGTGTGTCTGTGTGTGTGTGTGTGTGTGTGTGTGTGTGTGTGTGTGTGTGTGTGTGTAGGTACCATTGGGGGGAAAAAGGCTAATGATCCTCTGAGCTGGTTCTAAATATTAAACTCAAGTCCTGTGCAAGATGAGCAAGTAGTTTTAACCCATAAGCCATGTTCTCATCCCCATCTCCCAAAGCCCTTTATACTTTTACTAGTGGTCACTGTTCCTGAAATTATATTGTATTTCAGTATGTTTGAGCTTTAATATTTCTGATGATTAATAAGACATACCATCATTTTCCATGAATAAATTTGTGTATCATCTTTTAAGTGATGTTTTAGGTATCTAGTACATCTAGTAGGGTTGACATTTGTCACACACACACACACACACACACACACACACACGCACATGCACACACACACACACACAGAATGAATAAACCAAGTTGGCTTCATACTCAGTAAGAATCTAAGATGGTTTACAACTCCTGATTCTCTTGATTAAATTTCAGGGATTCTAGACATATATCACAGTACCCTGAAGCTTTGCTAATGTTTAAGTCTAAGGCATTTAAATTCTTGCCAGTTAGTCATGTGACATCATATATTGTCACATGTATACTTTGTAAATACAATTTTTTTTACTATACTTTAGGCCATTTCTCTATTCTATAGGGTTTTGGCCAAGCATAAATTTCTAGTTCATTATTATTTCATAGATTATATATATATGAAATAATATCTGTTATATATATAATATATATTATATAATAAAAATAAATGTATTTATATTATAAATAATATATATGAAATAATATATATATATTCCTTTATTTTTACTGTCCTGTTTTTTTCATATACTTAGTATTTTGAAGCACACATTATGATATAAACTGAAGAAAATTTGTCCCCATAGTCAATAGTAAATCTTGTTAATAAACATAGTCTTTTATTTATTATTTATTTCTTTCCAGAACTCAAGAGCACGGACGTATATCTGTGAGTTCTAGCCCAGTCTGGTTTATAAAGTGACCAAGATAGCCAAGGCTACATTGTAAGACTCTGTGTCAAAAAATAAAAATTAAAAAAAATTAGAAAATAAGATGAAAATGTAGTCTTCTAAGCAACCTGTGCACTACTTCCCTTTGGTTCTTTTTGGAGAATTAAAACTTTTGTTTTTCAAATTTCATTTCATTTCCTTTAATAGTGAATTGATTTTGTCATTAGCAATGATAGTATGCAGGGCAGGAAAGTAAATATAAGCTTGGAAATTTGCCTCTTTGTTCCAATACCCTGACTCCAGCAGTGGTGAAAGCACCCCTCAGCCCTAGTTTGAGATTTAAGAGATGCTGATGACACTTTGAAGAAAGAAACATTGTTTCAGAACTGAAAGCTGAAACAATTCATTATAAGCCCACTTTATCACATCAATTAGTCCTATTAATGGTACAAGAGAAAACTTATATGACATTTTCATAGCTATGAGTTCCATTCTTATTGTTAGTGGAGACTAGGAATGCATAGTCTTTCTTATTGCACATAGAGGAGAGTTATTCCTGCCAATCCATCCTGAAACATGAGAATAGCAACTCTGTATCAATTTCTACAAGTTATGCAACAGCTTACTATTAGCACTTGCCTTGAATTCAGGAATTAGAATAATCTACAAGCAAAAGAATCAAAATATGGTATAATTATTTGATATCTTTAGGCCATTTTAGCAGCTAAATCCAGGTAACAGCATACATTTTTATATGAAAATAATAAGTAATTAGAAAAAAGAGCAGTCAATTTAACAGGGACAAAGGGAACATTGGGTAAATAAAATGCATTAGTATGAAGAAAAGAAATCCAAAAATATTGCAAAGAGATGAAAATTTTAAATTACTAAAGTTGATATCGATGACGAGAATGAAACGTGAAGAAATTATTGTGTGCCTTAAAATGATGTATGATTTGTGTTGGGATGATAAGTACTTGTTCTGTCGGATCAAATGAAAATTAAATTAACAGAAAATGCTTTGCCCCTACATAACCGGAAAGGTTGTGGTTGTGTAAGTGTATGTCTTAGATGACTGAACAATGGATGAGCAAATGTTTGGATTGATGGATGGGTAAATGAACAAATGGAGGTATTTTTCTTCAGTAAGAAATTTTACAAGATATAATTTTGGTCTTTGGAAAATATACATTGGTTAGAATTTCCTTATTAAACTAGAATAATCAGTTGCTCCCTGAATAAATTAATATTAGGCAATTTAATTATATTAAGAGTTGTGTTTTTAATCTCCAGGTAAAATTCTGTCTTTGAGCACTAACAGATTTTTAGTGTATTTACATGGTAAAAGTTATTTTAAAAGAAACACAATTATAGCATAAATACATTTTACATATCCTGATGTTAAATATTTAATATGCATATTGCGAGCAATAGAAGAACAATAGGAATGTTTGGTAGTAAGTGCTTAGAATTACTAATGTAACTTTTAGTAACAGTTCTTAAATGCACGCAACTTCTTAAATGAGGTATTTTATGGAGGATCAAGGAAGACTCTGGGGTTTGATTTATGGGGAGAAACTAAGCTGTTTAGATTTCATCTAAGTCATCAGTCACTGACATCTTTACAAATTTGTGCAAAATAGTTGAAATAAATTATTTTCTCAAATGGTAGCATTATTATAAATCATAAATAAATGCATGACACAGACAAGAGAATATTAGGCCACTGCTCTGTGCATCTCTAATGGGTTATCACAGAAGTAATTAGCAATATAAGTTACATGGTGAACACTATGGAAATGGTCTGCACCATTCTGTTTGAATTCTATTACGCTGAATATTTCTCCTATTTTTAAAACTTATTTTCCATTTAAAAAATGTTGCTTGTTCTTAATTCTTGTATCAATCTAAGGTTGAAAGGTAATTTGTTCCAGCAACATGGATCTACTTTTAAGGATGTGTGGGCTTCATGCCTTGTTCTGGTAAAATTCCTGGGCCTTAAAGCAAAGAGAGAAGATACACAGTGCAGTACTTAGAAAATTGCAAAGCATCTAATGCTACAAACGAGATCCCAGGAAGAGCCATTAAATACCCAAATGAAACAAATACGAATTTTCTCTTGAAATTGATCCAAGTGATAGCTACTTTAGTTTCTAATTACGTAATTTCTTCATTTTGTGTGATAGGGCACTTGACGTAAAACTGGCTGATGGCCACTGAACTATTAACCAGCTTAAGACAGCAATAGCGAAACTGAAGATGCTATTGTAAGAGAAATGAATGAAGGCATGCCAAGATCTACGTGACCAGCAGCAAAACAAAAGCGATGGAAAGAATGCTTCTGACCAAGGAGAACAATGTCTCAAAGTGATGTTGTGGTCTCAGTTGAACAATCATTTATGGGCAGGCCTATCCATGTCGAATATAGCTCACTCAGACAAACTATGTCTATTAATAATTAGGGAGATTGAATAAAACTGCCACGGAGTAAGAGGAGTTAATATAATTATTCCTTTTCAAAGAACATCGAAAAATCAATGTAAGTAAACCACACCTAACATTTAGTGTGTGTAAAATCACCTTCTGTATTTAATTTTGATCTTTCTGATACATGTGCATATTTTTTAACAAAAGGTATATGAAGCACATGATGAAGGAATCAAAACCTAGGTAAAATAATGTAGATCATTTCCAAAATTATACTGCTGATTACTTAATATCAGAAAATAATTTTTTTGGTTTTTTTTTTTTGTTTGTTTCTTTCTTGTTTTATTTTTGTTTTTGTTTTGTTTTTGGTTTTTTATTTTTATAGACAGGGTTTCTCTGTATAGCCCTGGCTGTCTTAGAACTCACTCTGTAGATAAGGCTGGCCTCAAACTCAGAAATATGCCTGCCTCTGCCTCCCAAGTGCTGGAATTAAAGGCGTGTGCCACCACTTTGGAGCGGTTTTCCTTTAGTTGCGTTTCAGTTTTTGTTGTCTCTTTTTCCTCTTGTTTGGAAATAATATTGTATTTCCTTATTTACCAATTACTCATTTTTATTAAATACTATGTACACTGCCTATAAAAATAAATGTCATCAGTAGTTTCGTATTTCTCTGTGATGATGCAAACATATATTATATTAATTTAACCACTTAAAAAGCAATCAAAAGTTTGGATGTGCATTTACAAGGATCAAAATAGTTGGGGTAAGTCATATTAAGCCCACTGTATTGATGGGGTTTTCATGTTAAGACTAAATACTCTTATTCGAAAGATAAAAAGTAGAGTTACTAGAGAGAAATGTTTAGTGTTAATTTCAGAAAATATTTGAGTGACCAAAAGTGGTAACTATTGTCCAAAATGTAGATAATTTCAGGAATTTCGCTAAGGATTTTCTAGAATCTTTTTCTACTATTTGGGATGTACAGCTAATAATCTTCCAGAACATTTGTAATCTTTGAATGGTGTATAGCTATGTGCAGTTATGTGCATACAGGTGTGCTCCTATGCAAGCGTCCCTCAGAGACCAGAGGTTTCAGAGTCCCTGGAGCTTGAAATGTGTCCTGCTGAAAATCTATCACAGGAATCAAACATGAATGCTTCATAAGAACAGTGTATGATTCTTATCGACTGAGCCATTTCCCCAGGCCGCTCAAAAATTAATGTTCATTGAAGCTGCACTATTTGTAGTATAAGAAACAGATTTAGAATGTAGTGTGGTTACATTTTTCACTTCTCCTCCTTGAGGTATCCAGGTGCTGCTGAAGAAGTCAGTTCAGGGCCTTTGGAAAATTCCACCAGGTCCCAGAACATGAAGGCCCCTCTCCTTCAGAAGAGAGATTGATTGTATTCCTCAGAAAGACCACAGGGGGGACCGACCCTTTTGGGTGCAGGATGGCCCCAGCATGCTGGAACAATAAACTCCACTTGCTTTTGTATAGATCCCTGTCTTTGGGTGGTTCACTCAGAGGGTCCTGGCAGCTAAGACTCCTCAGAGTCTTACCCTGATACATACTAAGCAGGGAAGGATGGTACCGACAGGCGTTCTGCAGTCCACATTTCCCTTGAGTATCTGACCCCAAATGGGAGGTGGATGGTCAGGGTTTGGGTGTGAGGTTGGGGTTGGGGGTATGAGGTAGGGTCTTGGGGTTGAGGATGTGGGGAGGGTACCTACTCTGAAGATTTTGCTGTTACACCTCTTTAGAAAACAGCTCTATGGTCAGAACTTGAAAATATCATCCTTAGTGAGGTAACCCAATCACAAAAGAACACACATGGTATGCAGTCACTGATAAGGGGATATTAACCCAGAATCTCGGAATACCCTAGACACAATACACATATCAATAGATTTCCAAGAAGATGGAAGGAGAGACCCCTGGTCCTGGAAAGACTGGATGTAGGGGAATGCCAGGACAGAGAAGCGAGAGGGGGTTGAATGGGGAAAAGAGGGAGGGAAGGGGGCTTATGGGATTTTCGGGGAGGGAGGAAACGGGAAAGGGGAAGTCATTTGGAATGTAAATAAAAAAAACGTAGAAACATAAAAAAAAGGATATAGTGTATGAAAAAAAAAAAGAAAACAGCTCTGTTAGATGATAGTCAAGGGTACAGCTTGTGTTCTTTATTCAGGTTGAACAAAAACTATATAAACCTCAAAAATGGAAAGGCGCTTTCCTCCCTTTCTTTCTTTCTTTCTTTCTTTCTTTCTTTCTTTCTTTCTTTCTTTCTTTCTTTCTTTCTTTCGTTCTTTCGTTTTTTTCTTTCTCTCACTTTCTTACTTTCTCTCTCCCTCTTTCCTTCCTTCCTTCCTTCCTTCCTTCCTTTCTTCCTTCCTTTCTTTTAGTTGCTTTTATTTTTTCACAGTCCAGTCATTGCCCCCCTACCAATCTGCACCCCACAGTTCCTCACCCATTCTTCCTCTCCGCTACCAGGCCTCCCTACACCCTGGGGTCTCAAAGTCTCCCAAGGGTTTGGGGAATCTTTCCCCCACTAAGGCCAGACCAGGCAGTCCTCTCCTGTATATGTTTCAGGGGCCTCAGACCAGCTAGTGTATGCTGCTGCCTGGTTGGTGGCTCGGTGTCTGTGAGATCTCAGGGGTCCCAGTTAGTTGAGACTGTTGGTCTTCCTATGGGGTCACCTTCCTCCTCGGGAAGGAGCTTTTCTTAGGGTGAAGTATCACTAGGTGAGGCTAAAAGTTCCTCATATGCATGGAGAGGCATTCCAGGAAGTTGAACCTCTGACTTTGCCAGGGATCATGTGGCATTCTTCAGGTAGAGTGTGGGGTTCGGGTGCCCAGATAAGACAAAGAAGAGGAAGCCCAGCTGGGAAGAGAAGGTCTACATTTTGCACAGAGCTCCAGAAAGGGGCTACGACCTTTAAATAACAGGATCTTCTAACCCATAGTAGTAAAGAACTGATTTGGTCTAACAAAGTGGTGATATGAATGGATGTCAAATCCTTTGGGCCTATGCCAAAGGGAGGGATAGCAAGGTTATATTGTAATTTGTTTTTAGTTTAGAACGGATTCTCTGTAGTTTTTTTTTCCTGAGTGGTTGCATCAGTTTTGTTCTCCCATTAAATGGGAGTTCCTTCTCTATGACAAACTAGCATCTTTGTCAGTATTTTTGATCTTATACATTCTGATTGGGGTGGGATTAAACCACTAAATTGTTTTGACTTGCATTTCCCTAATTGCTCAGGATAATGGAAATGTTTTTGATGTGTACATCTATTTTTTCTGTTGAACTCTCTATGTAGATCCTTAACCCATTTTTAAGTGGGTTTTTTATTTCCTTGCCTTTTAGTTTTGAGTTCTTTGTATATTCTGGATATTAGTCCTCTGTGAGATATATAGGCAGCCAATTCTCTTCCATTCCATGTGTTTCCTCTTTACTTAATTCTACAAAGAGACTTTAAGTATCTTAAGACTCATTTGGTTAATATTTCCTTACTCTTTTATTAGTAATTGTCAGTATTATTACCTCCTACTTGTGATGCTCTTCTTCACATCCTTTCCCAAGTATCTTTATTTATTTTATATTCATGTAGATAGCTTCAGCCTTCTTTATATCTCTTTCAAACTCAAAGGATCTATTTGAGATTTTATAGCTTCTATTTTACTGTAGTGACCAGAATAACTTTCCTGTCTTGTCAGATAATCTCTTCTTTTTCATGGTTGTCTTTATATAGTAGTTCTACTTTATTCATTTTTCTATATTTGTATCTTATTTTGTGTTTTTATGGGTTGATTCATAAATATATATATTTCTAAATTATAATAATTGTCCTACTTATAGATTTGTAAAAGATTTATTTTTATTTTATGTGTGTGAAGGTTAGCCTTTATGTGTACTTGTGCATAAGTTTGATAGATTTGTGATTTTTTTCTTCAACAGAGATGAACATAAATTCAAATATTAATCAGGGAATACAGGTTATATTTCAGAGGCTTGCTGGTCATTCACCAGTTTTTTTATATAACTTAGTAATTTTATTCTAATATTATCTAAAAATACTGAATCCAGAATATTTACTGCATTTGACATGACACATAACTTGTTCCTCATTAATTTCAGAGTTAGATAAGGAATTTGACATTTTGAATACATGAGAAAAATGTCTCACATTGAAAATTATACTTTTCTATAACACTACAATATTACTTGGTGCCCTTTTATAAGTGCTCAGAAGAAAACAGGAGTTAAAGCTTTTATTTTCATCTCCTATCTTTTTCATTCTCTGTAAATTGAATTCAGGTGTTCCATTATCCCCATTGCTTCATCTTCTCTAAAATCTAAAGCAGATACTTAGTATTTTGTCTTACTAACACATTTACTCTTCTTTTCTGAATACTTTCTTCCCTTCTATTCTTGACCCATTGTTTTCTCCACAGCCTCCTCCTCCACCTTCTCATCCTTGTACTCAGCACCTCTTCTTCTTCTTCTTCTTCTTCTTCTTCTTCTTCTTCTTCTTCTTCTTCTTCTTCTTCTTCTTCTTCTTCTTCTTCTTCCTCTTCCTCTTCCTCTTCCTCTTCCTCTTCCTCTTCCTCTTCCTCTTCTTCTTCTTCTTCTTCTTCTTCTTCTTCTTCTTCTTCTTCTTCTTCCTCCTCCTCCTTCTCTTCATGCTTATCTTCCTTTACTTCTTCCTCTTTCTCCTTCTTTTCTCTCCTTATCTTCTTTTGTCTCAATTTTTATATAAGAGAATAATCTTTCTTAGAAGGGATAACAAAATACTCAGAGACAAAGTGTGGAGCAGAGAGTGAAGGAAAGGCCATCCAGAGACTGCCCTACCTAGGAAATCATTCCCATTTATAGTCACCAAATGCAGACACTGTTGTGGATGTCAAGAAGGTCATGCTGACAGGAGCCTGATGTAGCTTTCTCCTGAGAGGCTCTGCCAGAGCCTGACATATACAGAGGCAGATGCTCTCAGCCAACCATTGGACTGATCACAGGATCCCCAATGAAGGAATTAGAGAAAGGACTGAAGTTGAAGGGGTTTTCAACCCCATAGGAAGAACAACAATATCAACCAACCACAACCCACAGAGCTCCCAGGGACTAAACCACCACCAAAGAGTACATATGGAGTGACCCATAGCTCCAGCTGCATATGTAGCAGAGATCAATGGGAGGAGAGGCCCTTGGTCTTGTGAAGGCTCGATGCCCCCATGTAGGGGAATGTGAGAGTGGGGTAGGGTATAATATTTAAAACATAAATAAATAAAATATCCAATAAAAAAGATTAAAAAAGAGAATGTTTATGTATATGTATATATATGTATATATGCATACATGCATACATGCATGCATGAATTTGTATTACTTTCATTGCAGAACGTCAAGCTGGGGGTCTTCCACATGAAAAGCAAGTGAGCTATTGCAAGCCCTAACCAAGTTCCAATTATTATAATTTTTTTCATTATGATATTTCTTTTCTCCTATGTCTCACTTTATGATTTATAATGTATTGGAATTGAATAAATCCAATTTCAAATGAATAAAAAATATAAATGCACATATACAGAAGCCAACCTCTAGTTACATAGATGAAAAGCTACTAGGTATATAAGTAGGATGAAAAATGGGCACAAAGTTATATCCATTAAATATATTGCTAATACCTTCTCTAAAAATGACTCCAGAATCAACTAAAAAAATCTAATTATGTTAACTATGTGCTTTATAATAAAACATCAGCTGAGAAGTTTTATATACTTAGTGATCTGTGCAGTCATTGGCTTCCTGGACTTTCTTCTCACTGCAATCTTTACTTCCTGTTCACATTGCCAGTTACATGTTTAAACCTTCATATGTATAAATACCTCTAACATGTCATCTTTGCATAAGGCATACATGTTTTAAGGAAAAGCACAGATATACAAACAGACTAATTTACTTGTACCCTTAACTTCATAATTCTAATAACAGCCATGGAAGAAGCCCATGACCTCAACCATCTAACATAATTTTCAGCTTATGTGGTGTTTTTCCATAGGTGGTTAATGGCTAAGCATACTTATTTGTTCCTTCTTAAAACTATTTGATTTTATTGAGTTTAACACTTCATGTATATGGAAAATAGCAGAGAATACAAGTGAAATAATAATGTCCATTTTCTAATCCCCTTAATAAAAAGAGCTATACATTTGAAATAATATTCATGTGTACCCTAATAAAAGTTAAAGTGAATTGTGCACATGCACAATTATGACCCAAACTTTTAATAACCTATATTAAATACAGGTTAAAGCTGTAAATTATAAGATGAACTATAGCTTGCTAGAAAATAATAATGTATGTTGTTTAGTATATTGAAAATTGCATGTGTTATAAGATGCTATCAAGTAAAATAACAAATTTCAAGAAATATTATCAATTTATTATTTATTTATCAGCCTCTGCTAGAAGAATGATACATAGCATCAAATAAACCTACCAAAAATTCCTCTGCAATATAAAGGTTGTTTTTCCTTTTGCCTTATATTCTCTTTTTTACTTATTTTCTTCTTTTTGCTTTGTGTAGCAAAAATTGATTTTCCTCTAAAGAAAGAGTCATGAATAGACATCAATCATCATAACTCAAGAATAAACTCTCCTTAACATTATTATATTGGTTTTAATGTAAAAACACACTTATGAAAATATCAAGCACCTATATTGTTAAATTAAATACATCACTATATAAGATGTATTAGAATAGATTCATTATTGCATATTTATTTGGGGTTTTTGTCATGGAACTATTTTAGATCCATGAACGTTGAATGATACATAAAAATGATACATATTCTATTGACAACTACAACTATGTACCACCTAAAACATTTACTGAAAATCAAGTATGACCTTAGTGTTCCTCCACCTTGTATGTAAAATAGAATGTCTGTGGGGCTTTTGCATCATCTGATGTTTAGACCATATCCTAATGTAATTATATTAATTCTCAAGGTTAATGATCAGGTGATTTAAAAGCCCTTAGGTGATTTCACTACTAAGTTAATATTGATTAAGTATTATATGCAATAAATTTCCTTTATGTTTTGTATTTGCAGTGAATCCAATGCAAATGATCTCAGTGGTTAGTTCTTCCTCTGCTCACAGGCAGCTTCAGGAGCTCCCTGACAACATACCTTATTCATGCAGTAATAGCCAAGAGAGGAATTGAAACAGGGCACTGAATATTTAACAGTTGCTGCATATGCAAGAGATGAAAGTAAATAGTTTGAACCATTTCACCTGACTCCTAATGATTCCCTTTTTCAATAGAGAGTATTTCCTTCTCTCTCAAAATTGGCATGGCTTAAATCTGTATGTTAAATTAAACTGTTCTTTAGAGAAAGGAAGGAATAATAGATAAAATACAAATGCACATTTCAAAATATTTTGAAAACAGAAAAATATTTGAAACTACTTAATGTATTTTTTTATGTTAAGGAGAATAAAAATTGGATATTTTTCTTGATCATGTAAATCATTATTGAACTTTTGCAGGTTTTCAAAGCTTTCAGTCAACCTGATGATAACAAATGTAAGTTAAAAACTAAATATAGAGCCAAGGGGAAGGCTGAGTTAGTAAGGGAACTTACTAAGTAGTCTAAGAACTTGAACCATATCATATAAAGAGAAAAGAGATGCAAATCCTGCAAACTGTTCTCTGACCAAAGCACCATAGGTATATGCACCTGAATAGATACACACATACACACACACACACACACACACACACACACACACATGCACACACACACACACACATACACATATGAGAGAGAAAGATATGAATAAGTGTATTAAATTTTAAAAAATTAATTTGAGTAGGTCAATTTTATTGGCTTTCTAGTTCAGTAAAAGTGGTATACTTGTTTTCATTTTTTTTAAGATTTATTTATTTATTTATTTTATGTCTATGAGTATACCATTGCTCTCTCAGACACATGAGAAGAGGGCATCAGATACCACTACAGATGGTTGTGAGCCACCATGTGGTTGCTAGGAATTGAACTCAGGACCTCTGGAAGAGCTGCTAGTACTCTAATTACTGAGCCATCTCTCCAGCCCCCTACTTGTTTCCTTTTAACCAAACAATTTACTGTGTTTCTAAATCTTTTTTCATTTGTGTAGTATTCAATTGAAATTGTGTGACTATTAATAAAAAGATATTCCTTTAGCTTAGAAATAATTGTCTAGAACAGAAGGATGGATGGGTAGTTAATAAACACTTAGCTACAAACTTGTTTAAAAAATGTAGTAGATATTATAGGAAAACATTCATATGGGAAAAGATGATACTCTTTAAATAACCACATGAATGTATGTAGGTTTGCTTTGTTTTAGGTAGTGAAGTCTCAGCATACTTCTTACTATACACCCATGATTCGAACCCTACGAATGAAAGGCTATCAGAGTTGAGTCTTATCCATTTAAGAAGAAATAGTTAAAACATCAACTCTGAGATAATTACAAAGACAAAAATGAATGGACCCATGAGAGCAGTCATCTGGCATAAGACATTCTAGGTATTGAAGGGATCCTCTGAACACCCAATTAGGCACAGACTACAGCCAAACAGCATTTTTTTTATTGAATATATTCTCCATTTGCATTTCAAATGTTATGCCCTTTCCCAGTTTCCCCTCTCCCAGAAAGCCCCTCACCCATCCTCCCATCCCATGCATCCAAGAATATGCCCCTCCACCCAATCCACTCCCCCCCTCCTTGATTTCCCCATGCTTGGGCATCTATCCAGCCTTCATAGAAACAAGGACCTCTCCTCCCAATGATGCCCGACAAGGCATTCCTCAGCCACACTTTTGGCTGAAACAATGTATACCCCTTGGTTGATGACTTAGTCCCTGGGAGTCCTGGGGTGTCTGGTTGGCCAGCATCATTGTTCTTTCCATAAGGCTACAAACCCCTTCGGTTCTTCCAGTCCTTCCTCCAATTCCTCCATTGGGGGCCCCGTGCTCAGTCTAATAGTTGGCTGCTAGCATCTGCATCTGTTTCTGTAAGGCTCTGGCAGGGCCCCTCCACAGACAACCATCACAGGCTCTTTCAGCACTCACTTCTTGTCATCCATAATAGTGTCAGGGTTTGGTGACTGTTTATAGGATTAATCCCCAGACAGGGCAGTCTCTGAGTGGCCTTTCCTTCAGTCTCTCCTCTACATTTTGTCTCCATAATTACTCCTGTGAGTACTTTGTTCATTTTCTCAGAAAAAACAAAGCACCCCCACTTTGGCCTTCCTTCTTCTTGAGCTTCCTGTGGTCTGTGAATTGTAACTTGTTTATTTTGAGCTTTTGGGCTAATAGCCACTTATTAATGTGTGCATACTACGTGTGTTCTTTTGTGATTGGGCTACCTCACTCAGGATGACACTTTCTAGTTCCATTCATTTGCCTAAGAATTTCATAAATTCATTGTTTTTAATAGCTGAGTAGTACTCCATTGTGTAGATATACCACATTTTCTGTATCCATTCCTCTGTTGAAAGACATCTGGGTTCTTTCCAGCTTCTGGCTATTATAAATAAGGCTGTTATGAACATACTGGAACATGTGTCCTTATTACATGCTGGAGCATCTTCTGGGGATATGCCCAGGACTGGTATAGCTGGATCCTAAGCTAGGACTATGTCTAATTTTCTGAGGAACAACCAAACTGATTTCCAGAGTGGTTGTACCAGCTTGCAATTCCACCAGCAATGGAGAAGTGTTTCTCTTTCTCCACATCCTCTCCAGCATCTGCTGTCCCCTGAGTTTTTCATTCTGACTGGTATGAGATAGAATCTCAGGGTTGTGTTGATTTGCATTTCCCTGATATCTAAGGATGCCGAACATTTCTTTAGGTTTTTCACAGCCATTCGAGATTCCTCATTTGAGAATTCTGTTTAGCTCTGTACTCCATTTTTAATGGGATTATTTGACTCTCTGGAGTCTAATTTCTTGAGTTCTTTGTATATGTTGGATATTAGCCCTCTATCAGATGTAGGATTGGTAAAGATATTTTCCCAACCTCTTGGTTGCCATTTTGTCCTACTGACAGTGTCCTTTGCCTTACGGAAGCTTTGCAGTTTTATGAGGTCCCATTTGTCGATTCTTGTTCTTAGAGTAAAAGCCATTGATGTTTTCTATTCAGGAGATTTTCCATGGTGCCCATGTGTTCAAGACTCTTCTCTACTTTCTCCTCTATAAGCTTCAGTGTATCTGGTTTTATGTGAAGGTCCTTGATCCTCTTGGACTTGAGTTTCGTACAAGGAGATAAGAATGGTTCGATTTGCATTTTTCTATGTGCTGGCCTCCAGTTGATCCAGCACCTTTTGTTAAAAATGCTGTCTTTTTTCCACTGGATGTTTTTAGCTCCTTTGTCAAATATCAAGTGACCATAGGTGTGTGGGTTCAGTTCTGGGTCTTCAATTCTATTCCGTTGATATTCCTGCCTTTCTCCTTATCACTATTTTATCACTAGTTTTTATCACTAGTTTTTATCACTATTGCTCTGTAATATAGCATGGGGTGAGGGATGGTGATTCCCCCAAGAGATCTTTTGTTGTTGAGAATAGTTTTCACTATCCTGGGTTTTTTTATTATTCCAAATGAATTTACAGATTGCTCTTTCTATTTCTATGAAAAATTGATTTGGAAATTTGATGGGGATAGCATTGAATCTTTGGATTGCTTTTGGCAAGATGGCCATTTTTACTTTATTAATCCTGCTAATCCATGAGCATGGGAGATCCTTCCATCTTCTGAGATCCTCTATGATTTCTTTCTTCAGAAGCTTGAAGTTATTGTCATACAGATCTTTTACTTCTTTGGTTAGAGACACACCAAGGCATGTGATAATATTTGTGACTATTTTGAAGGGTGTCATTTCCCTAATTTCGTTCTACCCTTGTTTATCCTTTGAATAGAGGAAGGCTAATGATTTGTTTGAGTTAATTTTATATCCAGCCACTTTGCTGAAGTTGTTTATCAGGTTTAGGAGTTCTCTGGTGGAATTTTTGGGATGACTTAAGTCCACTATCATATCATCTGCCAATAGTGATACGTTGACTTCTTCCCTTCCAATTTGTATCCCTTTGACCCCCTTTTGTTGTCTAGTTGCTCTGGCTAGGACTTCGAGTACTATATTGAATAGGTAGGAAAGAGTGGACAGCCTTGTCTAGTGGGATTTCGGTGGGATTGCTCCAAGTTTTTCTCCAAGTAGTGTGATGTTGGCTACTTGTTTGCTGTATATTGATTTTACTATATTTAGATATGGGCCTTGAATTCCTGATCTCTCCAAGACTTTTATCATGAAGGAATGCTGAATTTTGTCAGAAAGTATTTTCAGCATCTAATGAAATGACTATGTGGTTTTTTTTCCTTCGAGTTTGTTTATGTAGTGGATTACATTGATGGATTTCTATATATTGAACCATTCCTACATCCCTGGGATGAAGCCTACTTGATCCTGGTGAATGACTGTTTTGATGCATTCTTGGATTCGGCTGGCCAGAATTTTATTTCAGTATTCCTATATCTGTTGAGGTTTGTTTTGTGACCAACTATATGGTCAATTTTGGAGAAGGTACCCTGAGGTACTGAGAAGTGGGTATATTATTTTGCTTCAGGATGGAATGTTCGATAAATATCTGTTAGATCCATTTATTCTATAACTTCAGTTAGTTTCACTGGGTCTAGGTTTAATTTGTGTTTCCATGATTTGTTAATTGCTGAGAGTGGGGTGTTGAAGTATCTCACTTTTATTGTGTGGGGTGAAATGTGTGATTTGAGCTTTAGTAAAGTTTCTTTTATGAATGTGGGTACCCTTGCATTTGGAGCATAGATGTTCGGAATTGAGAGTTCATCTTGGTAGATTTTTCCGTTGACCAGTATGAAGTGTTCCTTCTTAACTTTTTTGTCAACTTTTGGATGAAAGTTGATTTTATCCGATATAAGAATGGCCACTCCAGCTTTTTTCATGGGACCATTTGCTTGGAAAATAGTTTTCCAACCTTTGACTCTGAGGTAGTGACTGTCTTTGTCACTGAGGTGGGTTTCTTGTATACAGCAAAATGTTGGGTTCTGTTTACATATCCAGTATGTTAGTCTATTTCTTTTTATTGGGGAGTTGAGACCATTGATGTTAAGAGATATTAAGGAAAAGTGTTTACTTCCTGTTATTTTCATTGTTAAAGTTGGAATTCTGTCTGTATGGCTATCTTCTTTTGGGTTTGTTGAAAGAAGATTACTTTATTGCTTTTTCTAGGGTGTGGTTTCCCGCCTTGTGTTGGTATTTTCCACCCATTATCCTTTATAAAGCTGGATTTGTGGAAAGATATTGTGTAAATTTGCTTTTGTCATGGAATGTCTTGTTTTCTCTGTCTATGATAATTGAAAGTTTTCTGGGTATAGCAGTCTGGGCTGACATTTGTGTTCTCTTATGGTCTGTATGACATCTGCCTAGCATCTTCTAGCTTTCATAGTTTCTGATGAGAAGTCTGGTGAAATTCTGATAGTCCTGCCTTTATATGTTACTTGACCTTTTTCCCTTACTGCTTTTAATATTCTTTCTTTGTTCAGTGCATTTTGTGTTTTGATTATTATATGACAAGAGGAATTTCTGTTCTGGTCTAGTCTGTTTGGAGTTCTTTAGGCTTCTTGTATTTTCATGGGCACCTCTTTCTTTAGGTTAGGGAAGTTTTCTTCTATAATTTTGCTGAACATATTTATTGTCCCTTTAAATTGTAAATCTGCTCTCTTCTATACCTATAATCCTTAGGTTTGGTCTTCTCTTTGTGTCCTGGATTTCTGGATGTTTCAGGTTACAAGCTTTTTGCATTTTGCATTTTCTTTCACTGTTAAGTCAATGTTTTCTTTTTTTTTTTTTTTTCCGAGACAGGGTTTCTCTGTGTAGCCCTGGCTGTCCTGGAACTCACTCTGTAGACCAGGCTGGCCTCGAACTCAGAAATCTGCCTGCTTCTGCCTCCCAAGTGCTGGGATTAAAGGCGTGCGCCACCACTGCCCGAAGTCAATGTTTTCTATGGTATCTTCTGCATCTGAGATTCTCTCTTCTATCTCTTGTATTCTGTGGTTGATGCTTGCATCTATGACCCCTGATTTCTTTCCAAGGTTTTCTATCTCCAGAGTTGTCTCACTTTGCGATTTCTTTATTGTTTCTATTTTCATTTTTAGATCATGGGTGGTTTTGTTCAGTTCCTTCATTTGTTTGTTTCTCTTCTCCTGAAATTCTTTAAGGGATTTTTGTGTTTCCTCTTTAAGGGATTCTACCTTTTGACCCATGTTCTCCTGTATTTTTTAAGGGAGTTATTATGTCCTTCTTGAAGTCCTCTATCACCATCATGAGGCGTGATTTTAAATCCAGCTCTTGCTTTTCTGGTGTGTTGGGGTATCCTGGATTTGCTGTTGTGGAAGAACTGGGTTCAGATGTTGCCATGTTCCCTTGGTTTCTGTTGGTAATGTTCTTGTGTTTGCCTTTTGCCATCTGGTTATCTCTGGTGTTAGCTGGTCTTGCTGTCTCTGACTGTGGCTTATTTGTACTGCAAGGCTGTGTATCTGTACTCCTGGGATTACCATTCACTTTGTGCACATAGTTATGTAGGCACTCTTGAGAGACCAGCTCTCCTGTGGTGGTGTTTGTGTGTGTAGCTCTGTGGCCCAGGATCAGCTCTCTGCTCTCAGGCCTCTCCACAGATCTTGGATGGCACATTGTTGCAGAATATGGTGCTCAGCCAGAGACAGAAATCAGAAGGCTCCCCACTCAGGTTTCTGAATGGATTCCTCTGAGCAGCAGGGGTGGTCTTACCTCTGCTCCCAGGCCTCTCCACATTCTTGAGGAGGGACCAAATGCCCTGAGTACAGCGGGTTCTTTAGGATGGTGTCAGGAGATGGTGTCTTCACCATGGCAGACATGGCAAGAACCAAACACCAATTTTGAAGCACAAATCAAATTCACAGAGATCCGTTCTTAAGCAAGGCAAAGCAACCAGGAGATGGAATATGATTCTGGCAGAAACAGCTGCATATGGCTTCCCAGTGTGAACCTTTGATGGAAAAAGTTGAGGTCTGTGTTAGAATGAGCTAGGACATGTTGGTAAGTTCTGTTTGGGTGTTTTGCTTAAGTTAATCAAATAACAAACTTTGATTACTGGCCTTGATATTTTGATAATTGAACCCTAGTGGTTAGCCTAGAATGGGTCCATTGCCAAGTGGAGGAATAGACCTAGTGACTAGCTTTAGGAATGCAATCTAGAGTCAGGCAGTGACAGCATATGCCTTTAATTCCAGCACTTGGGAGGTAGAGGCAGGCAGATTTTTGAGTTTGAGGCCAGTCTGGTCTACATAGCAAGTTCCAGGACAGCCAGGGCTATATAGAAAAAACACTGTCTCTAAAAAAATCAATCTATCAAACAAACAAACAAGCAAGGAATGCAATCTCATCATTTATGAAGGAGAAGGGTAAAAGGCAAAACCTGCTGGTGCCAAGTCAGGTATGTTCAGGCTTGTATTTGCTAGAGCTTTTAGGGTATGAACCCTAAGACTTCATACTTAGCAAAGGTATGTCTGTCCCCTGAGAGGCTCCACTGAGTAGCTGGCTCAGATGAATGCAGAGACCCACAGCCAAACAGTGCATGGAACTTGGAGACTCTTACAGAATAGTTGAGGGAAGGATTGAGGGCCCTGCAAGGAATAGGAATTCCACAGGAAGACCAACAGCTTCAACTAACCTGGACACCTGAGATTCTCAGAGAGTAAACCAACTATCAAAGCACACACATGGACTGGACCTATCCCTCTACAACTTCAACCCCCCACATTTTAAGTAGCACACTTGCAACTCGATCTTCAAGAGAGACCCCTACAACTCGAGCAGGGGCTATTCCTAAAGCTGTTGCTTGTCTGTGGAATATATTCTTCAAGCCAGGATGCCTTTTCTGGCCTCAGTGGGAGAGGATGCATCTAGTCCAACAGAGACTTGATTTGCCAAGATGGGGTGGGCGAGTAGGAGTGAGGTGGAGGGTATACTTCCCCCCTCTCAGATAAAAGAGGGAGAGCACAGAGGGAACAGGACTGTGGGAGAAGTTACCAGGGGGTAGCAATCAAGATGTAAAGCGTAACAAACAAACAAACAAACAAACAAATAAATAAATAAATAAATAAATAAAAGAAATTAAAATGGCACACAATGCATGTGTGTTCTGTCCTACATCTGGCTTGGAGCAGAGTTTCTAAAATGTAGACCCATGAACACGTGCAGGTTCCTATAAGATACTTCCTTGTGAATCAATTGAATCTAGATAATTTTAATTGTTAATTAGAATTTTAATTTAATAAAGAAAATTCCATGATTTTTCTAATTTTAATCATTATATTTATATAGTATATATATTATTATTATATAAATCATAGTATATTACTTAAGCTTGAAATAAATTAAATAGTGTAGTCTCATTTTTTATATAGATTTACAAGAAGTTTCTATGGCAAGAAAATTTAGAATACCTAATTATTGATTATTAAAAATCAACAAAATACAAATCAATAGCATTTAATGTGTTAGGTAATATACAACTAGATATTATGTGTGATGCCACTTATACTTACCCTATGATATGGGATTGAATAATAATTATTTTGATTTTCCTCCATTATTTCAATAAATTTATTTTAATAGTATATTATAAAGTAATATTCTCGTTATAGTGTAGACAACCATATAGGATATATATGATGGCAGACAGTTAATAGATAGATACAACTTCCCTGTCCTTTCATTATTCTGAATATTTGACACATAACATCAAGCCAGTTTGTTTAAAAATGCAAAGGTTAAGTATTGGTAGAAATAACATGCTATCAGGAAGCATTTAGCCCTTTCCCATATAATATGAAAATACAATAACCATTCCAAATTTAAAATGGAAAATATTTAAATTGTACTTGCATTGTTAGGGTTTCATAAAAATACTACTTCAGAGACATGTCATTGAGCTGTAACTCAGATATTTTGTATAAAAATGGGTCATTAGGATTAGAGATTTGGTAATTTGTTGTTCTTGTGCTTTTTGCCATTCTTACGTCAATAAATACACTTAAGAGTAAATCTAATGAGTATCTAATTTCAAGACATGTGCATGGTCAGACAAGTGCTAGTAAGTTAGTCAGACACACTATTGTAGGAACAAAGGACTTTCACCTACTGTACAGCGGCCTGAACGACCTTCAAATTGCCTCTGTCATTTTTCTTTATATTTTTTTCTTTCTATTTTTTCTGTTTCATTTTTATCCATTTTCTCCTTTCATTGTTTTTGTAGTGTTTGGGTTCAAATGCAGGATCTGTCTGTGAGAGACAAGCAATCGGCCTACCACTGAAGTACATCTGTAACTCTTTCATCTTTTCCTTTTTTTCCTAAAACTCCCACATGCACTGGGTATGTTGAAAATACAAGCATCCAAAGGCTTCAGAATAGAGTTTAAGAAGATATGACATTTGTCTGAGGTGGTGGCATTTACTGCATTGACTCTTGAAATGTAATACATATTGTTTACACCTTCTTCTAAAGAACGTCTTTGGGAATATAATCATCACATTAAAAGATACACATAAATACGCGTAACATTCTGCTGTCATCAAGGAAACTTCTCTCTGCAACTGATGGAGACCATTACAGGAAACCACAACTAATCAAAATTCAGAGTTGTAGAGCTCCATTCCTGTGGATACATGTACAAAGAACTTTCTGTAACTAAACTTCAGGGAACATTATGAAAGAAGGTTGGAAAGATTGTGAGAGCCGAAAGACCAGAGAGTTTGCTGTGAGACTGTGTCTTCTAAAATGTCAGAAACAGAATGCCTCACGAACCTGACCACCCAAACAGGTTCGTCTAGCTAAACAAGGAAAATTGACCAATGACATGCCAAAATTAAGAGGGAAAAAAAATACAGAATTCATAAACCTTATATGTAGAACTACAGGCAACTATGTAATGCTAAAACCATAGAATAAACAGTCTTTCCTAGAAAGAATGAAACCAAATATTTAGTGTCAAATGATGAGTCCTGAGAACCTACATACAAGTGATGTCATACATAATTAACAGGTTGAATTTTGAAATATGCTATGTATATACATATTGTACGGGCTGGTTTTGTGTGTCAACTTTACACAGGCTGGAGTTATCACAGAGAAAGGAGCTTCAGTAGGGAAAATACCTCCATGAGATTCAGCTGTGGGGCATTTTCTCAATTAGTGATCAAGGGCTCCTTGTGGGTGGTACCATCTCTGGGCTGGTAGTCTTGGGTTCTATAAGAAAGCAAGCTGAGCAAGCCAGTGGAAGCAAGCCAGTGAGAAACATCCTTTCATAGCCTCTGCATCAACTTCTTCCTGACATGCTTGAGTTCCAGTCCTGAATTCCTTTGGTGACTAATAGCAGTGTGGAAGTGTAAGCTGAATAAATCCTTTCCTGCCCAACTTGCTTCTTGGTCATGATGTTTTGTGCAGGAATAGGAACCCTGACTAAGACACATATGTACATACACATATATGCAGACAATAACTGTGAATAAAATAATTTTGAGTTAGAAATTTTGAATTAGACCGATAAATGAAGGGAGGGAGGAAAGGAAAGAGTGACATATTAGAATTACATAATCTCCAAAAAATTGTTATCTCTTAGATTCCTATTATTTTCTATTGAGATACAGAAATGGATTGGATATAGATGGGTGGGGAGGAACTGGAAGCAGTAGAAGACATGCAATATGAGAGAAGAATATATTTTCAGTAGAATGGGTGCATTTGAAAAAAATACAAATTCAAAAACAAAATAAGACTTTCAGAGGAATAAGGCAGTGTTCCAGATGCTTTGCCAACAAAACAAAACAAAACACACACACACACACACACACAAATGCACAGACTCTTCACATGCTTGTCCCCAAGGGCCTGACTAGTAAAGGAAACAATAAATAATTGCCCTATGATGAAGAAGCAATAAGGAAAATCTTATAAATGTGAAAATTTATTCTCATATATTATGTGGAAGGGCTATAGGTAACAGAGTACTTTGGGCTGGATCTTCGGAATAAAGTAGAAGTCAAACTCAGCAAACATGAAGCTAGTTGACAGATGGAAGGAGCTTGTCCTCAAGATGTCATGGATTCCGTTAGAAGCCAGCACCATGGCTTGAACTAACTTAAAATTTTTCAGACATAAAACCTTCGGGATATATATATATATATATGTATATATATATATATATATGTATATATATATACGTATATATATATATATATGTATATATATATACGTATATATATGTATATATGTATATATATATACATATATATATATAGTGAATCTCCCCAGCTTCTTTCAAATGTTGCATCACAAGTATTTTACAAAGCAAAACACCATGTACAGATGTACGCTCTCCAAAATTTCATTCTTGATTAATAACAATTTCAGTGTGAAGACATATTAGAACAGTGAATAACATTTCGAAATTTTGAAACTCTGAGTTTGACATTGTGAGTTTCATACTAGGCTCAATATTTATCAATAATGAAATGCAGACATGTTTCCTCTTATTCATATAATCTTTCCCATGAAAAATTTATGTGGCTTTGGCAAATAAATCATACACTGTTTCACATATTAGATCTGTTGACATTTCAGGGTAAATACTGTTGAATTTCTAGTGACTTCTATTATATAAGTAAGACAGTTTAGTCTTAAAATATATTTTGATGTTTTAATACTAAAATCATATTATTCAGGGCATGATATTGTATACTAGTATTTGCTGTGATGGTTTATGAAATGTATCATATAAAAAACTTCTTTTTAAGTCTGCTGTTCTTGATATCAAAAATTATTTAAATTTATCATTAATGGCATGTTACTATTTGTAAATGCAAAATATAAAACTTAAACCTAATTTAAAAATAAAATTTTCTTTCTTACAATGCTTTTGTGACTTGAGATTCTTTTTTTCTTTCTTTGCATTTTGGTCTACTGCAGACTTATGTTTCCATATGACATTTTTATTTCACAAATTGAGGTTTTCTATAAAAAGAAGTGTCAGTAATAATGAAATCCAAATTCTCCTTGGCAACAAACTTTGTATGAAACAGGAAGTGGGCAGAGGATCCGTAATGTCATTTCTAAAAGAATAATACCTGACAGTAAGAAAACAGAATATGACCATCAGAAAACTTCAATCTAATGAAAAATTTTATCTCTTCACATTCAAATAACTTAAAATGCTTTAGTTTAGTTTTATTAAAGTAGTTTAATAACAGTATATCCAAGTAATTAAAAAAAAACATTTACCACTTAGAATTGTGTGTGTGTGTGTGTGTGTGTGTGTGTGTGTGTAAATTATCACAGAAAATAATTTTTCTTAAACAACATTCTACTTCATCCATTTTGTAAGAGGTTTATGCAAATAGATAGGCTGCATATGCTCCGTTTACCTCCAGGGAAAAGCTTCTGTGCTTCCCGAAGTCTTTAATCATTCTATCACCCTCTTTTCAACTAAACCTGTTAAATAAACATAAATCACTTTGAGGGAAGAAAGGAGCTTTGACTACTTAAGATGCAATATGATCTTACAATTTATTCGGTTTTAACTTTAGCTTCATTATATACGAAATGACACTCCAGGCTGATACTTCAATTCAGGATCAGCCAGGAAGGCAATTACTGGGTCTTATTCTCTCAGGCTTCTAAAAGATGTGTAGACACTGTGAAAACACAAGCAATTCATTACCCATTTAGATACATGACTCCTGATACACTTTAACAATGATATCATTTTAAAAAGACAAAATAAGAGAATAATGCATGTATACTCACAAGGCATTCTGTCTTATGTGTAAGTTCATGCAACATCACAAAATAGTGTTTTAAAATGCTGAAACTTACTTGTGCTAACATATTAAAGTCATAGTATTCTCTTTCCATATGTCATCTGTGCTAGGCTGAACACCATACCAGAAAAAACACCTTTCAAACAAAACAGGATGGTATTTTATGTATCTTAAGTTTGTGTGGACACAAAATTACAATTTCTGGGATGAAGTCTTCTTTGATATAAAGTAAACTGTATCTCAGGACTTGAGATTTCCTCTTACCCAATCAGAATGGCAAAGATCATCAAAACAAGCAACAAATGCTGGATGTATATGAGTAAGAACCTTTATTCACCGTTGGTGGGACATGGTCATCATTGCTCTACTCAAAATAACTAGGAAATGGATAACTTCTAAATGTTTTTTTTTAATTGGCAATGGGCAATGGCAGTGTAGTACATATGAACTTTGAAATATTATTAAGCACGAATAAAAATGAAACAATGAAATTTGCAGGTAAATGGATACAATTAGAAAACATCATCACCTGAGGTGACCCAGACCCCAAAATAAAACATTAGACATCCTTTCTCCTCTGATGACCCTATAGTTTTTGACATGTATAAACTGGAACAACTATAGAAGCCAGGGAAGTTAAAAAGGATCATTACTGAGGGAAGATGAGAAATAGAGAGGGGAAAAGCAGAGCACAGCGACTTAAGTAGAATATAAGAAACAAAAAGGATCTTTAATTAATGAAGGGGAGAGATAAATGCAGAGAAAAGGTAAAGTAATAATAAGGATGCCTAAAAAAGCCATACGAAATCATACTCTTAACTATCTACCTATCATATATAAATACACAAATATAGCTTAAATACAGATTTCAAACCCTGGGCCAATGGTGCTCCTCCCAAGAGCAATAGACTGTCTAAAAAATACCACTACAGCAGGCCTGAGAATTTCTCTTTTGAGTGTTTAGGCAGAGATGTCCAAGAGACTCCCAAAACATTACGGGTTATTGCTCTCAGCCTTGGTTTCCCCGTAGAAGTGGAAATCCATATTGCTGAAAACAACATTCACTCCAGACACAGGGCACACCATGGATGTGACCTGAAACCTTATGCAACATTGATTAGCATTCATTGTAACAAAAGGTAACATTCAAGTTTCTACAGGATGGAAACAACCAATAGTCCTATAAATCTATAACACCTATGAACTACAGCAATAACCAACACTGCAGGATAACCCTAAATGTGCACTAGTGGCACACATACCTTGGTAGTGACCAACATATCTCTAATTAGACTTAATTAAGTCTAGGTCATCAAGAGGAAAATCATGCTGGATACTGAAAACAGAGTCAACTATCTAGAGATAATGGAGTCAAGAATCTTGGAGGAGAGCCTACATTTGCCATTTCATTAAACCACCATAATCCTTAATTATGTACTGAATACTTTCCTTATGTCCACAAATAAGTACAGCTCACATTAAGGAAATTCACTATATAGAAATAGTAGATCATTACTAAAACACCCAACCAATCACAATGCAGAATTTTGGAGTCCTGACTTAAGTGATACATCTACACAAGTTCTGTGCCTAAGACCCTGGGCTCATTGTTGAAAGGGGGCATAAAGTTTATCAGATGCAGAAGGATAAGGAGTTTGCTATGGGATTGTGTTGCCAAAGAATGTCAGAAGCTACACCCATAAAATCTCACCAATATGGCTGTCTAAACATTCCCTAAAAAAAGACAATAGACATATTAATACAGACAAGCAAAGCTTACAAGACTTCAACCCTACATAAAAACTACAGGAAACTAAGGAATATTGAGAGTAGGAGTAATAATCTTCTCCAGAGAAAAGCACAGAAGTTGTTTTTCAATATCAAATTGTCAGCCCACAAAATGTATGGCCTCAAGTAATAACATACAGATTGAGCAGACTGTGATTGTTTATTTAATATACATATACATATATATATGTGTGTGTGTATATATACACAGGAATATATAGTTATTTGGATCATAATATTAACATTACCTACATAACATATATATATTCTTATATACAAATTTTTTAACTACAATTAAAAAAGTGAAAACATAAATTCGAAAGACAGAAAGAGGATTATGTAAGAGGGTTTAGAGGTAGAAAGGGCAGATATAAATGATATAACCAAAATCTCATATATATACTTATAACAATAGAACAGTACAAGTGGAAAAAGCTAGGTTAGAAAAAAGTACCAGTTGTAATTATGAATCAATAATGTGAAGAAGTCAGCTGCCATCAGCAGACACCAAATTCTTGATATAATCAGTATTTTATTTTAACTGCATTCGTAAGTGAATCATCATATCTCATTTTGGCCTTGATTCATGTTTTTTAATTGGGTAATTTTATTTATTTACTGTTCAGGTAGTTGACATCTGAGTACTCTTTTTAGAAAAATGCCTCTTCATGACTTTTGCAATTATATAATTGATTTTTTTTTTGTACTTTCATACATCCATTTGGAGTTGAATTATAGATACTGAAAAGGCACATTAATTAAATTATATTACCAAAGTGGAATAAATGGGTAGACAGCAAATTTAGAACAGTAGAGATTGACCTTAGTTGTTTTTTTTGTTTTGTTTTGTTTTGTTTTGTTTTGTCCTGTATTTCAGACTACATGTTTGGTATTGGGAAAGAGAAATGTCACTTCAAAAAACTGTTGCTATTACAAAGGATAAGGGATACATTCTAATTTCAATCCAAATATGTGTAATCCTGTCAGTAACATAGATTTAGTTTTCCAGAAATACCACATTCCAATGTGGTAGCAATTTCATAAGATTTTTTAGCATAACAAAACAAAGAAATACAGAGATCAGGACAATTTTCAAATGTATTGGAGGGCACATGAGATAAACTGATTATAGGAAAGAGAAGAGAACTCTGCTTGAGGCCTTAGATTCTGTCTGACATTATGATGAGTAGAAAACTAGGATCTTATTAAGTTAAAATGTCATAAATATTAAGGTGTTTGTTTTCTCTGTTAGTGACAGGATGTTAGGTCCATTTTGATCTATCAGTTATGGGATGTTAGATCTAACACAGAGTAGGACAAGGAATGGCTGTCCTACTAGGCTAAAGATCATCCAAGATAAACATAATTAGGTTCTGGAACTGCAATGTTCCCACTTATCCACATCCCTTTTGGTGGGTAGAATGAAAATTGCACCCATAGGCTCATAGAGAGTGACACTATTAAGAGGTATGTCCCTCTTTGAGTAGTGTGACCTTATTGAAGGAAATGTGTCACTGTGTTTGGGCTTCAGAAATGCATGCCAGACCCAGTTGTCCTACTCTCTTTCTCTTCCTGTTGCCTGTTGATCCAGACTCTCAGCTACTCCTTCGGCACCATGTCTGCCTGTATGCTGCCATGCTTTCCATTATGATGATAATTAACTAAACCTCTGAACTGTAAGCCAAACCTAATTAAATGTTATTCTTTATGAGTTGCTGTGGTCATGGTATCTCTTCACAACAATAGAAATCATAAGACATTGCTAAAGTTTTAATCAGTCAACCAACTTTTTAGTCATAGCTTCTTTCCAAGAATTTATAAGCCAAAGACATCAATGATGCTAGATAAGTAAAAAAAAAAAAAAAGAAAGAAAGAAATGAAAATAATTGTGATCAAAGAATACAGGAGAGAGCAGACCAGGGGTATAAAAATTCATTTAGATAGTTTACTCCTTGGTTATTATGAGTTTGACCCAAACTTAGATGTATCCAGAAAGAAGGACTCTCAGCTGAGAGCTGCCTCTATAAAACTGACAAGTTTGTTTTGCATTTTCTTTATTTAATGATTGCTGTATGAGGTTCCAACTTACAGTCGAAGTACAACCATAAACAAATAGTCCTAGGCTGTATAGGAAAGCAGTCTGAGCAAACCAGTTTGTAGCATTCCAACATAGTCTCTCATTCAGTACCTGTACTCAGGTTCTTGTCTTGAGTTCCTGCTCAAGTTACCTTCATAACGGTCTGTAAACTATAAAGTGAAAGTCACTCTATTTTTTTCTAATTTCTTTAAACCATGCTGTGTATCACAGCAATAGGAAGCAAACTAGGGCAGATAATCTTTACTTTAAGTCAGAATTCACCTTAGAAAATCTATGATTCTAAAACATCTCAGAAATACAGACTTAATTACCAGGGAGCCACGTCAGAGAACAGATATGGGACTTTCATAATAGTGTTGGATAACGTAGATGCACTGTGATGCAAATGTCAGAAGCATATAATTTTGGTCTACTATTGAGCTTCTACATCTACAAGGATAGAGTTGGGTATTTCTACATATTGATAGTTTCCTGGATTCTGAGGAATAAGTGAGGATTCCACAAGTGCTCAGCACTAATGAAATGACATACTCTCTCAGGGTAATATTAGTAGAAGTCTAGACAGGAGCTTAGAGCACCAAAAGAGTCCACCTATTTGAGTACCTGTCTACCTATAAAGAGACCATCATCTTCCAGCCTAAAGAGGTAAATTAGGACAGTAGAAACTCTAGACTTCAGTTAATCTTTTACTAAGAGAAAATTTTACACCATCTCCTACAAGAGAAAAACTACTTGGAAAACTCTGTGTGTGTGTGTGTGTGTGTGTGTGTGTGTGTGTGTGTGTGTGTGTGTGTGTATGTGTGTGTGTTAAATGTATATGTGCATGAGTGCAGGTACAATTGATGAGTTGTGGGTAAGAATGGAAACCAGGGGTTGACGTCATGATTTCTTCTTCAGTCGCTCTCCACCTTACTTTTTGAGCAAAGTCTCTCATAGGACTGAGAGCTCCCCAATTGGCTAGACTGGCTCTAAGATCCACCTGTTCTCCTCCTTCCAATCAGTGCCAGGTACTGTATGTAAGTGCCACCACCACCTGTTTTCATCACGCTTTCATGGAATTCTAATTCAAGTGCTGTAGCTCAACAAAAAAAAATAACTTCTGATTAAACTATTTAGTTGTGGGAAAATCAAGTTTTGGACTAATGCTTAATATTTTAATATTAGGGATGGCATAAAAAAGTCTCCAGGTTGCTTGAAAAATTAGATAAGTAGTCTTGTTATGTCTTTACCCCTACTTACACACACACACACACACACACACACACACACACACAGAGAGAGAGAGAGAGAGAGAGAGAGAGAGAGAGAACAGTTACATCCATTTGAATAAAACCTCAAGCATATTATATTGCAAATTTTATTCTTGATATATGCAGCAATTTTTAAATTAGCATGTAGAAATTTATAATCACTATTTTTAAGTTCCAAGTACAAATAAAACCAGTACTTCCTTTTAGAATATTTAGTATTTTTTAATATTTTGATAGTAAACTGGAGAAGCTTATTAATTGTTATGTTTTAAGAAATTGTGCAGACTCACATAGTTAGAGCTATAATCAAAATTGAAAGAATAAATGACATTGTGATTACATACATTGATAAATAGTAACAAAAGTGTTTTCCAAATGTTTTAAGCCAAATAGATGGAACTAGAAAATATCATCCTGAATGAGCTAACACAGACCCCAAAGGACATGCATGATATATATTCATTGATAAGCAGATATTAGACAAGTGTACAGAATACCTATAATACATCCAATAGACCATAAGAAATTAAACTAGAATGAGGCCCATGTGAGGATGCTTAATTTCTACTTAGAAAGGGGAAAAAATAATCATGGGAGGCAGAGGGAGGGGGACCTTTGTAAGAGAGGGGAGGGGAACAGGGAGGCAGGATCAGGTATGGGAGGAAGACAGGAGAGAGGCCCAAAGGACCACGAGAATGAGTAGAAATATGCAGCTGACAGGTAGGAGGTGGGGGAAACCCCTAGAAAGTTCCAGAAACCTGAGATTCAGGAGGCACCCAGAATGCAATTTGGGTGACCTTTGCCAAAGCGCCCAACAGTGGGAATATGGAACCTGAATAAACCTCCTCCAGTAGTCAGCAGGACTTCCAGTGGAGGGATAGGGACACAAGGCCACCTACAAAACTTTCAAACCCAAATTGTTCCTGTCTAGAAGAAACTCAGGATAAAAATGGAATAGAGACTATGACTGACCAGTGACCGGTCCAACTTGGGATCTATCCCATGAGCATGTAAAAATCCCTAACACTATTGCTGATGCTATTCTGTGCTTTCAGACATGAAGCTAGCATGGTTGTCCTCTGAGAAGCTCTACCAGCAGTCAACTGAAACAGATACAGCCAAGCATTGTATTGAGGTTGGGGAGCCCTGTGGAATATATCTACTACAATGCTTTAGGAAAAGCATGAAGGGTGGAGTTTGTCAATTTAATAGAAAATGGATTGTTTTCTTTCTTTGCTTTCAGCATTTAAAGGCATTTCTTACTTTCCCTTGTAGGTTTTTAATTACAGGGTAAAGTCAGGCAATTATTGATTATGGGACTGTGATAGATGTGTCTTGTCTACAGATATTTCTATAAGGAAACAGACTTTCAAATATATGCAGACCAATATATACATATAATATATAAATTATGCCATATATTAATATATCATTTATAACTATGTTGTAAAAATATTTAATATACACAATATAATTATGTGTATATAACTACATACATATATGGTATAAATGTTTTATATATAAAAATAATATATAGTTACATATAAATTGTAATAGATTACATTTTATATGTGTGTGTATAATTTATCCTATTTTGTGTGAATCATTACTCTGGATAATATCTAATTTATACCCCATACAACTCTACCACCAAGTCATTTCCTCTAATTTTACATTAGGAGGGTTTAGAAAGATAAAATCAAGTTCAAAGACAAAATTGGCATTAAACACAAAATTATTCTACCCTCATACCTGAAACCTTTGTCCATAACTATGTCTTGTTATTCTTCTACTGTCAAAGAACCAGATGTCTATATCCAGGTTGTGTAGCATTGCAATAGATATATTCCAGAAACAGCAAGATCTTGATCAAAATCATTCATCTGAGCAGCAAGAGACTGCATTTTACCATGATGGTTAGGATAAAGACTGATGGGCATGACTTTTCCATTAGTCTTGTGGTTTCAGAGGGTGAGATTACTAGGGACTTGTCTGTAGGAATGAAAATTTCACTCTAATTTTAAGGGCTGGGGATTAAGCAACTCTAATTCACATATGTACTAGGAAATATTTGCCTCTAGATGAGAAACTGAGCAAACTAAACCACATCAAAAATAGAACTTCAGAACACCTATTACTTGAAGACAAGAAATCTGATTATCTCTACTGAAAACCCTAATTTTTTTCTTTAAGAAATACTAAAGCTCTTCAAACTCCACTTAGTGTTTGGTTGTGGGTCTCTACATCTCTTTCCATTGGCTGATGGGTGGAGTCTCTCAGAGGACAGTTAGACTTAGTGAGTGTCTGAAAGCATAACAGAGTCTCATTAATAGTGTCAGGGATTGGTGCTTTCTCATTGGATAGGTCTCAATTTGGGCCAGTCTTTGGTTGGCCATTCCCTCTGTCTCTGCTCTAATTTTGTCCCTGCACATCTTGTAGGCAGGACACATTTTGAATCAAAGATTTTATGGATGGGTTGTTGTCCATATCCCTCCAATGGTAGTCCTGTCTGGCTATCAAAAGTAGTCACTTCAGGATCCATATCTCCACTGCTAGGAGTCTCAGCTAGAGTTGTTCCCATAGACATCCTATGGCCTCCTTCCCTGTGGCCCAGGAGCTCAGGGAATCTTAAGAAGAGTTGGGAGAAGTATTGAGGTACTAGAAGAGGACAGGGATTCTACAGGAAGATCAACATAGCCAATTAACCTGTACCTTTAGGGACTCACAGAGATTGAACCACCAACCAAAGAGTACACAGCCTAGACCTAGGACCCCGCACATATGTAGCAGGTATACAGCTTGATCTTCATGTGGGTCCCTCAACAATAGAAATAGAGGCTGACCCTGAATTTGTTGTTTGCCTGTGGATCCCATTCTCCTAATTAGACTGCCTTATCTGACATCAGTAGAAGAGGTTGCTGCAGCTCCTGCAGTGACTTGATTTGTGTGTGTGTGTATGTGTGTGCTGGGTTGATACTCCCAGAGGTGGGCTCCCCTTTCTCAGAGGAGAAGGAGAAGTGGATCTTCATGATGAAGTACTGGGTGAAGGTGGGCTGATATTGAGATATAAAGGGAATAAATAAATTTTAAAAATACAATGACTATAGAGTAGAAAGCAGCAATAAAGGGTGTCTTATTTACAATGAAATATAAATGTCATTTTATTCTTATATGGTACTGGGGGTATTTCATGCTACCAGTGTGACAAATTTATCTAGGTGTATATGATTTTCTGCATCTTATTGTTACCAAATTAATGCAAGGCGAGTTACTTAAACTCTAGTAAACTATTAAATTAATTTTATTTTCCTTTATGTTGACTATAGTTTTGTTGAATCTCTGGTAAAAGTTTTTTTTTAATAAGTTTAATAGTTCTTGTGGCTTTGTTTCTTTTATTTTGAGATAAGATGTACCAAAATCACATAAAACAATTTACTCTCCTGACACAAGTCAATTTTTAGAATCAGCATTAATTCAACACTCCAAAAATGATATTTCAAATACAAGAAGACTAATTCCTTAAATATTATTTTATGAGCCTCAAAAAATTAAAATGTGTCTTCTTCAAGTATACATGTTTCCAAATACCATCTGATGTGTTAGAGATTGGTAAAGGTAACTTGCTAAATTTTTAAGAAAACCAAAGACACTAAACATTGTCTGAATTTGTTATAAAATGAGTAACTCTTCCAGGGGTTCTTAAAATAATCCAGTTTTGCAACATTGTCAACAAATATATTTGAAATATTTGATCTGTAACACCCCAAGTACCATATATTTGTTGATCAAAGAGTATCATTTTTAGTCTGATTGAGTTCCTCTAGTAAAATATGACCTGCAGCTGTAGCCAAAGAAAAAGGTGGATCATTAATCTTTTCTGTTGCTATCAGCAAAATGGATACAGTCCTTTGACATAAAATTTCAATCTGGGATACTTAAAGATGTTTTGATCTTTGAAAAATAGCAACACTGAATTCACACTAAGGAATCTGAAGGAAAGCCTTATCAATATTGGAATTCTGTTGCTTGCAGCTTGGGCTAACTGACGGCCATTGGAATATTTGAGTGAAGACAATAATTTAGATGTTGCCTACCTGTCTTCAATGTGACATTGAAGATAATTTGCCAACCCAATGATTAATGGAGTAGGAGCTCATTAGTGTACCTGGAGAGTAAGAGAATGCATGGGGAAAATTGCAGTGTGTGGCAATCATGCATGCTGGAGAATGCCTTGACACTGTCAGTCCCTGAGAATTTTGAACAGTTGTAACTCAGGAGAGGAGTTTTAAAAGTGTATAATATTAATAGCAATTATTATCAATAAATAATTATACTTGTATATTTTACAAATGTATATTTTTATATTTCAAAAAATTAAATATATATTTATCAACATATTTATATATAATGTATTTATAATATTTATATTATATAATATTTATTACACATAATGTGCAATATATAATATATTTAACATAAATATACTCATGTATTATATATACTTTTATAATCAATATATGTTACAGTTATATAATGAATAATAATAATGAATAGCCTTCTTGCTTCACTGTTATTTTGGTGATCTTTTCATCTTGAAAGATAACTTTAAAGATGGACCACAATATTTTGTTCCAGAAGTGTGCTGGAGAAGAAGCCAAACTAATCACCTATATCAATCGTTTCTTTTTAACTATAAGCCTAACACTTTCCTAGGTTCTAAAGGAAACAAGTTATGGGTAAGTTGGAGGAAGCAGGATTTACTAATAGGACTTGTTATACCTAAGTTTCTGAAGACTCATGGTAATATAACTAGGTTTCCCTACTATTTGAGGGATAAAAGAATATAGATGCTTGTTTGTCTTATCTCACATGGTATAATGCATATGCTCCACCTCAAACTAACTGATCTGCAGATCTTTCTTTTTTAGTTTTTCTTTACATTGAAATTGAGTTATCTCTACCTCTGTTACATTGTTATATATTAGAATTATATCTCATGTTTCAAATTGAAATATTATTTTCAAATCATGACTGTAGGGTTTTGAATATCTTCATCATACAAAGACCAATTAGTGAATCTTATAAAAGAATAAACTAAACCGAATCTGAGTCAATTTTAGATACAGTGATGATGGCAGCCATGCAGGGAAGGCTGTGATAAACAAACTTCCTTGACATGGCCCACTGTTTTTTTATGGCTGCAATAGATGTACTCTGAAGAAGCATGGACTCCAGGGTTTTCGTCCCAGGATTGCTTTTCGCTGCTAATATGCCTGTCACTGTTGTGTTCCTCATATCTCTGGCGTTGCCTGTTGTTTCCTAGATTTTTAACCCACTCTATTGGGCAGATTTCCTGCAGTCAATATAGGGACGTATGTTCATGTAATAATGCCGTTTAGATGAATTAATGATTTTGTAGAATTCCTGATTTTGTTTCAAATAATTTTAGGAAGTTAGAATAATTGATAGAAAGTCTAAGGAAGATTCTTTTAGTTGTTTTGACAAAAAGATATGATAAAGTTAGAGCCAAGAATAGACTGTTCTGTCTCCTCATAGAATAGTAGGTCAAGACTGCATAATAAGTATAATGAACTTTTATAAACTATAAGCACATAAATTATACTAGGAAGATAAATAGACTCAGGAAGATTTATGATCAAGGAAAAACATTCATTCTAAGTCAGGTCCAAGGATGAGGCCACAGGTGAGTACCATAGTAAATCAAGGACATAAAAATATAAAACTATTCCATTGAACTTATAATGAGCTTATAGAATAAGAGACAGATAAAACAACTACTTTGAACTTATTATCAACATCCTGCTGTAACTTCACTTTTTTGTAACAGTTTTTCTGTGAGGTAATTTTTTCTTACATATAGGACTTTTGTCTGAAAAGCTATACAAAGCTAAAATCAAAAATAAAATTTGTTGGAGCCCCCTTCTGCTTCATCCAGTCTCTCTCTCTCTCTCTCTCTCTCTCTCTCTCTCTCTCTCTCTCTCTCTCTCTCTCTCTCTCTCTCTCTCTCGTGTGTGTGTGTGTGTGTGTGTGTGTGTGTGTGTGTGTGTGTGTGTGTGTGTATTCTTCATGATTTTCCTTTTCCTTTTCTTTCTGGCCAGCCTCTTAAAGCGTTAAAAGAATTTGAGTTTCTTCTGAAGAGAAGTGCCAAGTAACTAAATTTCTTTTTCTAATCCCCTGCTGCTATCAGCAGGAGTCAATTGCCAGAAGCTATCAGCTCTGGCCCTAGAATAGTAAGAGAAAGTTAATTGCCAGAAGCCATCAGCTGTGGCCCCAGAATAGCAAAACAGATCTGTATTGCCAGGTGCTACCAGCTTTTGGCCTTCACAGCTGGGTGCCCCACCTCTGTTCAACCCTGTTATCAAAGCTGGTCTTTGACACAAGGAGGATAATATTTCCTTTATGCTTTAAATTTCATGTTCAAAAATCTTGACACAAAGCAAATGTTCTTTGTCTTGTATATCAATTTATCACTCCTGGGCATATACCCAGAGGCTTTACCTGCATGCAATAAGGACACATGCTCCACTATGTTCAATTTATCAATGTTCCTTAAAAGGAAACTTTTGCTATACTCTATATTAGATTATTCTTCAGACACTTATTTTATGGTGTGTCATTAACTAACATGTTTATGTCTTTAAAAATCCAGCATAGTTCCTTGGTAAATTACAGTTATACAACATCTTAGATTTTCTACTGTAAAAAATTCATCAAGATTTTTTGATAATTATTGAATATACAAATTTAGATGTCATTTCTCTTTTCCTTTGTGATATGGAAATAGACGCATGAATTAAATTAGTAATGATTCAAAATTAATTAAGTGTTAAATAATTTTATAGCTATATAACCTTTGCTTTTAATTTCTAATATGCTTTCTAAATTTTGCTAAACTAAACTTCTAAACTCATGATAAAATTAGTGTTTAAAGCCACTCAATGTGAGATAAAAGAGGATAAGAACAATTACCATTCAGAAAAAATAAATGTCTTAATTTCAAAATATTGTCAGAAGATATTGCAACTATAGGGCTCTTAAAAATACTTTGAGGTCCCTTCAAGAATCAGCTTTCACTCTAATTAAGCAGCAAGATAATAGGAAGTTTATCTCTTTATCTCTGGATTAGTCAATAGCAAAGAAATCTACTCAACAAGTTTCTTTTTTAATGATACTTTATTTTTTCCATTTTATTTTATTTTTTGCAAAAACACTACTTGAAAATTCACACTCTTAAATAAGTTAACCTGCTTAAGATACTTCTTTGGCAATTTCCTTTGGTAAGATTTGTACTGTCCATTTTTCAGTCATCCCCAAAACTCCTATTAACCTAGAAGCAGGGAGCAAATCTTATAAGGTAATTGCACAGTGCATAAATTAAAAACAAAATTAATAGAGAAAAGGTGAATGCTTTATGAAGCTCAAAATAAAAAGACATGATTGTCAACTCAACATTAAACTGAAAAATCTATCCAGAGGAAGACAAAGAAAAAATAAGCACAATGCATAGGTACTGACAGCATTAAATAAGTCTGTTTTCCTCATAGGTCCTGTACTCATCAGTGGGGAAAACTGATGGAATTCATGAACTATTAGTAATGAATCAAAAGCAATCACAAACTATAGGATAAAATCAGTTTATATAATTGAAGTGTATTTCTGTGTGATAGCCACCATGACAATGTATTACAATTTAAAAGCCTGTTTATGGTAAATCCCTGGCTGTGCCAGCCATGGAATCAGGCAAGCTATATTTACCTTCTGTCTTCTTTTTGTTTTCTTTTTTTTTTAATTTAATTTTATTTTCTAAGTTTTTTTTTTAATTTACATTCAAAATCATTTCCCCTTTCCCGTTTCCTCCCTCCCCGAAAGTCCCATAAGCCCCCTTCCCTCCCTCTTTTCCCCATTCAACCCCCTCTCCCTTCTCTGTCCTGGCATTCCCCTACATCCAGTCTTTCCAGGACCAGGGGTCTCTCCTTCCATCTTCTTGGAAATCTATTGATAGGCGAATTGTGTCTAGGGTATTCCGAGATTCTGGGTCAATAGGCCCTTATCAGTGACTGCATACCATGTGTGTTTTTTTTGTGATTAGGTTACCTCACTAAGGATGATATTTTCAAGTTCTGACCATTTGCCTAGGAATTTCGTGAGTTCATTGTTTTTAATTGCAGACAAATTGTTTTTAATTCCATTGTGTAGATATACCACATCTTCTGAATCCATTCCTCCGTTGAGGGACATCTGGGTTCTTTCCAGCTTCTGACTATTATAAATAAGGCTGCTATGAACATAGTGGAGCATGTGTCCTTATTGCATGCAGGTAAAATTTTTGGGTATATGCCCAGGAGTGGTATAGCTGGATCCTCCGGGAGTGTCATGCCCAGTTTTCTGAGGAATCCCCAGACTGCTTTCCAGAGTGATTGTACCAGCTTGCAATCCCACCAGCAGTGGAAGAGTATTCCTCTTTCTCCACATCCTCTCCAACAACTGCTGTCTCCTGTGTTTTTGATCTTAGCCATTCTGACTGGTGTGAGATGGAATCTCAGGGTTGTTTTGATTTGCATTTCCCTAATGACTAAGAATGATGAACATCTCTTTAGGTGCTTCTCAGCCATTAGATATTCTTCAGGTGAGAACTCTTTGTTTAGCTCTGTACCCTGTTTTTTAATAGGGTTACTTGGCTCTCTGGAGTTTAACTTCTTGAGTTCTTTGTATATATTGGATATTAGCCTTCTGTCAGATGTAAGGTTGGTAAAGATCATTTCCCAGTTAGTTGGTTGCCGCTTTGTCTTTTTGACAGTGTCTTTTGCCTTGCAAAACCTTTGTAATTTAATGAGGTCCCATTTGTCAATTCTTGATCTTAGAGCATAAGCTACTGGAGATCTATTCAGGAAATTCTCCCCTGTGCCCATATGTTCAAGGTTCTTCCCTAGTTTCCTTTCTATTAGTTTCACTGTGTCTGGTTTTATGTGGAGGTCCTTGATCCACTTGGAATTGAGCTTAGTGCAAGGAGATAAGAATGGGTCAATTTGCATTCTTCTGCATGTTGACCTCCAGTTGAGCCAGCACCATTTGTTGAAAAGTCTATCTTTTTTCCACTGGATGGTTTTAGCTCCTTTGTCAAAGGTCAAGTGACCATAGGAGTGTGGATTCATTTCTGGGTCTTCAATTCTGTTCCATTGATCTACATGCCTGTCACTGTACCAATGCCATGCAGTTTTTAACACTATTGCTCTGTAGTACAGCTTGAGGTCCGGGATACTGATTCCCCCAGAAGTTCTTTTACTCCTGAGAATAGTTTTAGCTATCCTGGGTTTTCTGTTATTCCAGATGAATTTTTGAATTGCTCTTTCTAACTCTATGAAGAATTGAGTTGGGATTTTGATGGGGATTGCATTGAATCTGTATATTGCTTTTGGCAAGATGGTCATTTTTACTATATTAATCCTGCCAATCCATGAGCATGGCAGATTTTTCCATCTTCTGAGGTCTTCTTCAATTTCTTTTTTCAGAGACTTGAAGTTCTTGTCATACAGATCTTTCACTTGTTTGGTTAGAGTCACACCAAGATACTTTATATGGTTTGAGGCTATCGTGAAGGGTATCATTTCTCTTACTTCTTTCTCAGCCTGCTTATCCTTTGAGTATAGGAAGGCTACTGACTTGCTTGAGTTGATTTTATATCTGCCCACTTTGCTGAAGTTGTTTATCAGCTGTAGGAGCTCTCTGGTGGAGTTCTTTGGGTCGCTTAAGTATACTATCATATCGTCTGCAAATAGTGATAGTTTGACTTCTTCCTTTCCAATTTGTATCCCTTTGACCTCCTTTTGTTGTCTAATTGCTCTAGCTTCAAGTACTATTGAAAAGATATGGAGAGAGAGGGCAGCCTTATCTAGTCCTGATTTTAGTGGGATTGCTTCAAGTTTCTCTCCATTTAGATTGATGTTGGCTACCGGTTTGCTTTAAACTGCTTTTTCTAATCTCAACCCCTTAGTATTATCCCCAGATTTGTAGCAGACCACATACTACAAATGGTCTATCTTCTTCTCTGCCCCATTCCAAGGAATCTAAGCAGATCTTGGTGGGACATCCAGATTTCCTCCCTCCTGTAGACCCTGTCAACCCCCCACCTTTTAGTTACATTTCCTTTCTTTCTTTCTTTCTTTCTTTCTTTCTTTCTTTCTTTCTTTCTTTCTTTCTTTCTTTCTTTCTTTCTTTCTTCCTTCCTTCCTTCCTTCCTTCCTTCCTTCCTTCCTTCCTTCCTTCCTTCCTCTCTCTTTCTCTCTCTCTCTCTCTCTCTCTCTCTCTCTCTTTAAATTGGATATTTTATTTATTTACACTTCAAATGTTATCCTATTTCCTATCCCTCTTCCCAGAAACCTCCTTCCCATCCACCTCCCCTTTCTTCTATGAGGGTGTTCCCTCACCCACCCACCCTCTCCCACCTCCCTGCCCTCGAATTCCCCTGCACTAGGGCATCAAACCTTCACAGAACCAAGGACATCTCCTCCCATTGATGTCCCACAAGGCCATCCTCTGCTACCTATGCAGCTGGAGCCCTGGGTCCCTCCATGGTTGGTGGTTTAGTTCCTGGGAGCTCTGGTAAGTCTGGGTGGTTGATATTGTTGTATCAGCCCCCAGTACCTAGAAAAGTGTTCTCTAGGGGATCCCTTGTGACCACACCTTTCCCCTTTCTCCCCAATCTTTCCCCTCTTTCCACATAGTCGTGCCCAAATCCCATCCCTCTATCTTTTCTTTCTCTGTTTACATTTCTGTCTCCTTCTGCTGGTAATTCCAAGGTACTACTTACTAATTTCTATGTTCCATCTTGGCATCTTCTGACCCAATAGAGCAGTCAGTCCTTTGAGCTGTTTTCTCCCAGCCCCATTACATAGTGTCCCAGCCTCTCTGTCCTGCACTCTTCTCAAGCAAAGCATCTCTCCTTCTTCTTCCTCCTCCTCATGGTCTCAAGCGTGGGAAACCCTAAAATCTTGCCTCTTTCTCCTGTGTGGGACCGTGTAAGGTAGTCTGTGGCCTGGTTGAGCAAGACTTACTCCGGAGACCAAGTAGAACATTTTTACAAGGGACAGAACCAGTGAGCCATGCTCCCAGACTCCTGACTCCTCAACTCCATAATCCTGCAGCCATCAGTCATGTATGCCCACACCCCAGGCCCCTAGTGTTCTGGCTGTACTCCACCCCTACAGTCACCTGGCAACAGCCAGGTAACCCAGCCCACTATAAAAGGAGGTTTTTTGCCTCTCTCTCTCTCTCTCTCTCTCTCTTGTCCTTGTTCCCCTGTTTCCCCTCTCTCCCCATTCTTTCCCCTCTTTCCACATAGTCATGGCCGGCTCTCATCTCTCTATATCTTTTCTTTCTCTGTTTACTTTTCTATCTCCTTTTCTCTTCCTACTTTTCTATAATAAAGCATTGAAACTATGAACTGCCTCTTATCAAAACCCGCCGCATAAGAGCATTAATCAGGCCTCAGTGTTTCCAGCCACCAGGAAAGGACTCAAGCCTCTTCTCAGCCAAGCTTCCTCTATAGTACCCAGGAGGCCCATGCCAAAAGGCACCACTTTCTGATCAAGGAACCCCCTCCCCGCTAGCCAGGCAGCCTCTCTCTATAGGTACTTGGGCACCCATGGTTCCTATCCCAGTGCCGTGTACAGGCCCAGCCAGTTTTCCCTTATGCAGGCCTTGCCCACCAGATTTCTCCTATGAGGACCCTACCTGCCAGTTTTCTTGGCTGTGCGGATCCACCCCGCCCGCTTTTTTCCCCCCCACACGTCTTTTGGCTGGGGCATCTTTATTTCCCAATCAGAATTAATTGGGGACAGGTTTCCAGAAGCTACTTGAAGACCTTCTTGAGCAAAGTTTTGGGCAATACGGTTAGCATTAGGATACAAGCAGCTACACCACCCAATGAACACAAGAACAGCTCTCACCAACTAGAACTGCAATCATCCCATACCCAGATGCCTAGGTGTCAGGGTAAAAACATACTCAATAAAGCCAGGATAGTATGTTTTTACTGGAGTCTAGCAATCCTATTACAGTAGGCCCTGAGAGCTATACCTGAAGCACAAGACAAGAATCTCAAAATAGCTATTATGAATATGTTAGAGGTTCTTAAATAAGACATAAAAATTACATTAATGAAGTCTATGAAAGCACAAACAATGCAATGACATGAAGGAAAAAGCTCAAGACATAAACATGGAAAACAATGACTGTTGAGTCCTGTTGTTCTGTGGTTGTTATTGTGGTTTTCTTGTTGTTGTTGATGATGATGGTGGTGTTATGTGTGTGGGGTGTGTGTGTGTGTGTGTGTGTGTGTTTGCAGTGTTTTGAATTTGCTGGTCTGAGTTTATTCTTCATGTTTCTGTGGTTGTTGTTAACGTCCTTATGTTGGAGTTTTCCTTCTAACACCTTTTGTAGAACTGGATTTGTAGATAAATGTTGCTTAAATTTTGCATTATCATGAAAAGTCTTAATTTCTCCATCTATGGTGGTTGACAGTTTTGCTAGGAATAGGAGTCTGGACTGACATCTGTGGACTCTTAGTCTGCATCACATCTGTTCAGGTCCTTCTGGCTTTTAGAGTCTCTATCGGGAAGTCCTGTTTAATTCAAATAGGTAAGCATTTATAAGTTACTTGGTCTTTTTTCCCTTACAGCTTTTAATATTTTTTTTGTTCTGTAAGTTTAGTGTTTTAATTATTAAGAGGTAGGGACACTTTGTTTTTGGAACTTATCTGTTAGGTTTCTGTTTGCTTCTTTGACCTTTATTGGCATATCTCTCTCTCTCTCTCTTTTTTTTTTAGGTTAAGAAATTTTTCACCTATGATTTTTATTAAAAATGTTTTCTGGGTCTTTGACCTGATTTTCTTCTTCCTCCTCTATTTCTACTATTCTTTTTAAAGCATCCCTGATTTCCTTTGTTTTTTTTTCTTTTTTTTGGGGGGGGGAGGGTCAGTAGGCTTTTTTAAGATTTAACATTTTCTTTGACTAACCTATCTGTTTTTCTATCATATCTTCAATACCTGAGATTCTCTCCTCCATCTTTTGTATTCTGTTGTTGAAGCTTACCTCTGAAGTTCCTGTTCAAATTCCTAAATTATTCATTTCCAGAATTTCCTTAGTTTTTGCTTTCATTATTGACTGCATTTCTATTTTCAGGTCTTGAATAGTTTTATTCTTTCCTTTCGATGTTTGTGTTTTTCTGTTTTGTTGTGTTTGTTTGTTTGTTTTGTTTTATTTGTTGGCATGCTTTTAAAGAGTTTATTTTATTTTTAAGGACCCCCATCATCTTCATTCAGCCAAGTTTACGATCTTCTTCCTATACTTCAGCTATGTTGAAATATTTAGGGCCTAGTGAGGGAGGGTTGCTGGACTCTAGTGAAGACATTCCTGAAGACCTGTTATAGAGCTTGAAATGAGATGGAAGAAATGGATCTGGATAAACAGAAGGAGAGGGCAACATCTACAGTCAGCTTACATGCCTCCCTGGAAGGAATTGCCTGTGGTTTAGCAGGGAGTGCTTATGGAATTGAGGGCTGACATAAATCAATACACGAGGAAAGGGAGGTGAAGGTAAGTATGTGGATCCACAGGAGGTGTAGGCAAGAGGGTGGGGTGAAGAAGGCTGCAGCATGTGTTTTACACTGCTAAGGATGAGACTCAGGTAGACCTGAAGGAGCAAAAGAAGAGGTCAGCCTGTGTGATTCCTTGGCATGAGTACCATTTGGACGATTCTTTTAAAATGCAGAAATGACAGTAAAATGCATGTCTGAGATTGCAGTATTTGAATCATTATTTATGAATATGTCAAAAACAAGTGAAAAACAAATAAATAAAAGAAAGCAGTGCACCAATCATTTGAGAAACTTTCCTTTTGGTTCTTTGTAGCATCTGCTACTGATCTATCCCTAAGAGTAGTTTGCAAAGACAACTGATATTATGCTTATATTGCAGTTTACTTTATATTTTCTGGTTGTATATACAATGCATATTATAGCATATTATATACATAAATCATGTTGTCTGATTTCTTTCAGTCCTGATACGTGAACTTCATTCATATTATGGTGTACATTGATGGGTTTATTTTCAATGTAATTGTAGTTCTGAGTGGATGAGGGCTTGGGAGATAGGACTGGGAGGATCAGGTGGAGAGGGAGAAGTAAAACAGGTTGAGGGAGGAAAATGAGTAGAGACAGCAAGAATTGAGAGGCATTTGATGGGTTGCATGGAAACCCAGTGCAGTAGAAACTTTCAAAAATATATAAAGGTTATCCTAATGAAGTCTCCAAATAATGAGGGACACAGTGTCTCAGCTGACTACCTCTCATCATCCAATGAAGCTTTTAGTAAGCAGACTGGCCAACATAAATAATGAAAATATCTAATAAAAAGAAAATAATATATTTTCAATAAAAGAGGAAATATATACATTTCAATATCAAAATAAAATCATTACACATTATTTCAATTTTCTCAAAGAAAACATCTTTCTATAAAAATCTATATCTCTGTGGACTGCAAGCTACATAACCTCAGTATACAGGTCAGAGTTATGGAATAACTTATTTAAATATATCAGAAATAGAAAGAATAAAATTCTTATCTTAATTATGGAGAATACATGATTCTAATAACTGTCATTATTATCCAATTGAGGAATTATAAGAATTAGATATAATCATATTTGAATCTAATTACAGATCTTTTTGTATAAACCCATTCAAGTCATTACAAACATTGTTAAAATTTAATATATGAAGAAATTCATTAAGTTTTCAATAGCAATCAGTATGTATAAGCCCTATACAATACTGTTTGGCTGATATTTTGACTAGCAAAAACAATTCTGAATCTTTTCTATAGCCAACTCATCAATTAGGCCATGTGATTGCTTTCCATTATGCTTTTGTCTTGAAAGAACAATCCTTAGCCAACAGTGAAATTACAATTATAGCAGAATGCTGTTATTAAAGACTATTGGAGATAAAGTACAGTCAGAAATTCTTGTATCTGATATATCTGATTTAAAAAAAAATGTGAGTTACCGTTAATATTTCCATTTGCAGTTGACAACCATAAATCTTCATTTGAAAGGATGTGAGAGTTGAATGTAGAGTGTTTATGGGTTCTGATTTTTGGTGTTCGTTATTAACCCTGTGTCTACAGCAATCATTATCTGTGCGTTTGTTGTTGTTATTGTTGCTCCCCTCTCCCCTCTCGTTACTCTGTCCTGGCGTTCCCCTACATCCAGTCTTTCCAGGACCAGGGGTCTCTCCTTCCATCTTTTTAGAAATCTATTGATATGCGGATTGTGTCTAGGATATTCCGAGATTCTGGGTCAATATCCCCTTATCAGTGACTGCATACCATGTGTGTTCTTTTGTGATTGGGTTACCTCACTAAGGATGATATTTTCAAGACTTTACCTGCATGCAATAAGGACACATGCTCCACTATGTTCATAGCAGCCTTATTTATAATAGCCAGAAGCTGGAAAGAACCCAGATGTCCCTCAACGGAGGAATGGATTCAGAAGATGTGGTATATCTACACAATGGAATACTACTCTGCAATTAAAAACAATGAATTCACGAAATTCCTAGGCAAATGGTCAGATCTTGTTGTCATTTTCTATTTACAAGTATTGGAATCTCTACATAGGAGACCATCATGCTTTAATCAGAATATTCAAGGAAAGACTGATCTAAAAATAATAAAAATACAGTTTGTATGCCATCGATTACCCTGGTAAACAAGCCCCACTAGGATAAATGTATACATCCTAAATGGGCTTGTTCTTGTCACACAAACAGGACTTGGACAAAAACTGTATTCTTCAGATTCCAAAGTGAACTCTAATTTCATCATACTCTTAACATTTGCCAGTAAAGTTATGGCTTTATCTACTATATAGTATAATACCAATGTAATTATATTTTATTTCAACTTTATTACTATATTATTTTCTGCAGATATATCAAATGATAACATATTACAACATGTTATGCAACAAATAACAAACTGTAATAAACAGTGTAATATTAACCACTGAAAACTCTAATCTCTTTAGTATTTTATATTATTTCATTAGACTAGCTGTTTATGAATAAATTAACCTTCTTACATTTTATTAACTCCTTATTTTATTAAGAACAGAAGAAGCATGTGGTTGATACATGTTTAGTTGGTTCTCAGATAGGTTTGATAATTTAAAATAGCTGAATCGGAGAGACCCCTGGTCCTGGAAAGACTGGATGTAGGGGAATACCAGGACAGAGAAGCGAGAGGGGGTTGAATGGGGAAAAGAGGGAGGGAAGGGGGCTTATGGGACTTTCGGGGAGGGAGGAAATGGGAAAGGGAAAATGATTTTGAATGTAAATTAAAAACAAAACTTAGAAAATAAAATTAAAAAAAAATAAATAAAATAGCTGAATCTTTGAAAATATAAACCAAAAAGTAAGTCTGCTTTAATAATACTGTATTATAACTTGACAAATGGCTATAAGATGAAACCCCATATGCTCCTCACCTGTAATAAGCTGTCTTAAAGTAAAAAACCAAACCTTCAAATCGGGATAATAGCATCTTATTTTAACTTGATTCAATAAATGATATATGTGGGCAAAGATCAAACTTAAAGGAATTTTTATTATTCCATTATGTCTTTATAAATGTCCAATATATTATCATTTATGACTGTAAGAAATTCTGTCATATAATTTTAGTTCTTATAGAATCTGCATCATTTCATTGTACTTTGAGAAGAATAACTTATCCACATCATCTATCTGCCTTTAATAGATTTATTTTCCCAAATACACTTGCCTTTCCAATACAGTTTTCATTATTCCTACTTCCTTAAGACTGGGGCTGTTCAGTATAGATAGGTGATAGTCTTTTCATTAAATTTTATTGCTAATTAAGACATTAATGGCCCATAGATTAGTGCTGCTCTCAGCCTTGATCTTTTCTTTGCAGCGAAGGGTTCTTAATGCAGAGACTCATAACTGGTCAAAATGCTGAGAATAAGTCAAAGAAAAGGTCAATGGAGAAGAGATATTTTGAATACAAGTATTTTTGTATTATGTACTAAAATTACGAGAAAAAGCATGAAAAGGATCAATTAAGATGTGCTCTTAGCATGTGTACATGTATACTTTGTATGAACATGCCGTGTTTGTGGCTTGAGTCCATGGGTGTTTATGTGGGAGTATGTGATTATGCATGTAGAGATCCAAGGTTGATAGGGGGAGTCTTTCTCTGTAAAAAAAAAAAAAAAGGCCTCTTTTTTGATGAGTCAGCATCTCTCATTTGAATTACAAACTTAGCAATGTGTCTAACTTACCAGCTTGCCCTAGAAATTCTGGCTCTATTCTCACAGCACTGACAGGGTGAGTGCAATCTCACCTAACATTTAGGTGAGTTTGGGGAACTGAAACCTGGTTCATGGATTCATTTTCCTGGTACCCTAAATAGGTCCTTACATTGATGTTCAATAATGTTTAAATATCTTTAATTTTGCTCTATAGTATTACAAGTAGTATAACAAAATTTGTGATTTGGGATAGTCTGTATAAGAAGGTGAGGAGGTTAAGTGTTCCCTGTACCGTGGACTACTCATGGCCCTACCCTACCTGCCTTTGGGGGTTGGGAATGGGTTGGCACTCCAGGAGTAGGTGAGAAACAGCAAGCTCCCTGTGCACTGCTGCAAGATCCTTTAGTACCCTCCATCCCGCACCCCACTGGTCCCAAGAAATCATCTCTTCTAAACAGCAGTGATTGATTGCCCGGTATTATTTGCACCAGCAATCCTTCGTCCCTCAGGCAGTCCTCAATTAGGTCCTCCTGCAGGAATGCTGGTGTCTCAGGCAGTCCTCAATTAGGTCCTCCTGCAGGAATGCTGGTGTCTCAGGCAGTCCTCAATTAGGTCCTCCTGCAGGAGTTGATGCTGCAGGTGCTTGGCTCCCACTGTTTACATAGAGTTGGCCCTGCCATTCCTACTGCATATGTGTTAACATTTGATCTTAAGTGTAAGCAATTACTGAAATATCTTAAAAGAAATTGAAAGAGAAAGAAAACATCCCAGGAAAGACTCACTTCATCCCAATGGACACATTTCACATAATAATTTGATTATCCAGATTTTATTCCTGATACATAACTATAAAAAGTATCTTTTCTTATCATTGTGTTTCACCCTCTTCTACCCTGTCCTTCAATTTCTCACCCCATTTAACTCTTTCAATTTCATTATCCCTCCATCCACCTTCCCAACACTGCATTCTACACAACATTTTGCTATAGTCACTCTGAGAATTTCTATATACATAATGTTATGAATTCTTGGTGCTTCATAAAATGCATTTTGATTATTTTCAACCCATCTCCCAACTTCCTACTCTCAGCTCCCAACTCACTAAATTCCATGTCCTCTTAAGAAACAAAAACAAAACCCACTGAAGGAATCAGTTCCCATTTCTGTTGCCCAAATACTCCTGGTGATATGCCATCCTTTAATAATGGTCAATGAACCATTGCTCACACCTCTGAAGAAGTCTGAATTTACTTCTTCCAGCACCTATCAATTGCCAGTAGCTAGCTAATCTAGGTGTGGGACTGCACACTTATCTGCCATCTTCATTCTGGGATTCTGTCTGGTTTGAGCTTGTACAGTTCAAGTGTGTGCTGTTTCAACCAATTTAAATTCATAGGTACAACTGTCCTGTTGTGTTTGAACAAGACATTAGACTGTTAAGTTGTAGTCACATACTACCTCTTAGGCAGTTGCTGACCACCCAACATAGATGCTGGGAACAAACACTGGTCCTCTGCAAGAACAGCAAGAGCTCTGAACTAGTAGCCGTCTTTCGAGCTCCTGTAATTTCTAGCAACAATATAATAATTTTCCTTCCTTTCTTATAGTTGACCCTACTTGCTATATATTACTTTTTAAATTGTGTTATATTTCAATGTTCTGATCTTTACATTTGACACTCTCAAGTGCCCTATTTCCTTCTGTAATATCTCCTCATTATATACAGTTCACTTTGTTTTTGTATCTTTTTAAAATTTTATTGATTTTACATTTTTAATGAAAACATCATTGGATAACTTTGCTCCCTCTTTTTCCTTCTTCTACCTCCCCCCACATCCTCCCAACGAAATGAATAGGTTCTTTTTCCTTATTATTGTTACATGTGTGTGTATGTCCACAAGTGTGTAAAATTATGTAAATACAGCCTGCTCATTCTCTTTCAGTTGTTTGTGTGTGTGCAGTTTAAACCGACCTCTTCTATAGGATAATCATCAGGGGCTCAACCGTGGGAAAAGCTAATTCTTCCTCTTTCAGTAGTCCTTAGCTGCTGTTGGTTCTTTTCCAGGGTTAGAGTTAGAAGTAGTATGGTCAATGTAGTTCCCAAAAAAGGTTAGGTCTTTCTTGTGTAAATTTAAGGGGTCAGAGGTCTGAGGAAGTAGAGGGAAAAAGCATTAGGGGATGGAGAGAGGAATGGTAGTTTAGAGCAGAGGAAGAGGTGGAAAAGGATAAACAAGACTCATTCTGCAAAATTGGTTCATGAACAACAACAAAAAGGGTAGTTTTCTTTTATTAAATTATTTTATTTATTTACATTCCAAATGTCACCCCCTTCCAGACATGTTTTTTCTTTTGTTTGTGTGTTTATTTATCATAGCATAAATATCACAAATTCTTCAAAATACTACTTAAATGTGAAATATTCTCAGATGCTGATGTTTGAAGATTTTTAGTTTTCAAACCTTTTAAAGACTTCCAACCTAATTTTCTGTGGTCACATTGGAAATATTTACTCTATCAGATTCATCTATGCTTCTCCTGGCTAATTAAGTGCATTATGCTCAGTTGTGTTCTTTGATCACACAATAATAATAAAATAAATATATTCACTCCATATCAAGATACCTCTTCTCCCAAACCACTTATTCTCAATATTTTTTATTACTTCTTTTACTTTTAGAGATAATAATGACATCATTTCTCCCTACCATTTTCTGCATACAAGCCCTCCTTGCTCTCTTTCCATTCCTAGCCTTTTTTTAATTGTTGTTACATGCATATATGTATGCCTGTATATTCCTAAATATAATTTGCTCAGTCATATGCAACTTGTATGCATTTTTTCTCAGATCTGACCATACATTATTGGACAACAATAACCTTACTCTTTCTTAGGGAAAACAATTTCTCCTATCTTCAGCCTTCTTTAGTTGCCTGTAGTCCTGTATGCAGGGTGAGATCTTGGGGTGTTTCCTCAACACTTTAGTATGCTTGTGGTGCTATCCTTGTTCAACTTATGCTTGGGCAGTCATATTGGTGGAACTTTTATTTGTTTGTTTATGGTGTTGTGTTTTAATTATAATATTTCTCCCTTCCCAATCATCTCTTCAAATGCTCCCATATACCTTTCCCTGCATTTTTTCATCAATGCAAGTATATGTATGAGTGTAGCTTCTGATATTATTATATAGTCTCATAGGAAATTCTGAAACATAGGAGATTCTGAAACAAATGCTGTATGGGAGTTACTATTCTAATCAGATAAAAACCTAAGGACTAAATTGCTCTTATAAAGACCATCCTGACTCTTCCTATGGTGGGAACCATCTCAAAAACACTTTAATCAGTTCCATTCCAGAGAACTCAATACACGAGAAATCAACAGGATCAAAAAAACAAGGGTTTTTATCAAATTAAAATGAAGTCAGTGGTAAGGCTCTGATTTCAATTTCTGTTAACACAAAGAAAGTCAAAAACAAAGATGAAAAGAGGCAGAGGTACAGGGAGGCTCTATCACAAGATTACCTCAGTGTTAGCTTTCAATAAGTTATTGAATAAATCATATGCTTTTTATTTAAATTTGACTAAAATTAAACTAATTCAATAAAGTTATACTATGAGCCAATTAGTGTGTCTTATCCTTACACTTTCTTCTTACCATTAAATTTGAAAGTGCTGTTTCAATTTGAGGATGTCTATGGCTGTCTTGGAACCTTCATCTTTTGTAATTAAAATAAATAGGATATAAAGAATAACTTCCATGTTTGACAAATATTCTTGAGCAATCTATACGGTATTTTTAAAAAGTCAAGAAATTTTACATACTAAGTAACATTTTGAAATAACTTATTAACAAACTCTTTGTACTAGAAGACTAATAACTCAATTTTAATACAGAAGTAATGTTGTAGTCTGCTCCAGTCTACTCCAATCTCTTAAATATACATTCTAGTCCCAGCTGTCTGGCTTTGGTTTTTGTTTTTACACCTGTCCTTTTCATCTGTGGGAATGTCATTGACTGCCAGTTGTGCATATGCACTTGAAGAGAGTCATTAAATAGATCAGTGTTATTCCATTAATCATTTGGGGTTTATTTAGAAACACAGAATTTTCTATACTCAACAGATTTTAAGGTGAAAAATACAGTGTTATATTGCAATAAGAAGGCAGTATTCCTAAAAAGTATCCTAAAGCTGGACATGAACACCTTGATTTACTAGTACAAAATAAAGTATTAAGAAAATTTGCCTAGAAAGAACTTTGAGTAAACCGTGCTTTATATAATCTTATATAAATACTTCCTCAGGTGTAGCATTTTAGAAAAGAGGATAGCTACTTTATATTATGTTCTGTCCACAATCTGGTAATATGTAGATTAAAAATAAAACATGTATTAAAGTCTAAATTTAAGGACATTTTCATATCATAACTATAGGATTTTTTTGGCAAATCTCCAGAAGTTATTTATAATAAATTGTGACTCTTAAAGAGTAAGAGGATGGATTATTTAATTTTCAAATGCAAGAGAAGACAGCTGAATAAACACGGTCACACATCCTGTGAAAGGTCAAATCATACCTTGGGACCTATACAGTACCAATGTATTTTCATAGTTTATTCAGTATTTACATATTTTATCACCTTTTTAAGTTATAGAATTAATTGCCAAAAGTGTGATCTCTAAACAGTTTGTAGAAGTCAGTCAAATCCCAAATAAAAATGACTTATTCCACAAGACACCATCAATATAATATGTATCAGTGAGGCCTTGTGAGTCCTTCCTCCATCACACAAGAATTTTGGCTGGATTCATCTTGTGTGTGATCTTGTAGAGATAAGCACAGCTACTGTGGCTCCATGTGCAGCTATCATATCATTTGAAGAAGAAAGAATTTTAGAGCAATCTCTTACAAGCTGTGTCTCATATTCATTCTGTCTCTTCTTCCAAGATGTTCCTTGAGTCTTGGAAATGTGGTGTGTGTGTGTGTGGGGGGGTGTTATCAGAGTTGTCCCATTTAGGAACAAATAGTCACAGTCACCTCTAAAAGCCATGTGTAAGCACAGTACTTGTTGTGCCAAATGAATTATGAGTGTTAGCTTGGTGACAGCGTGAATGGCTGAATGATTCTGAAAATGTAGGGCTTTCTAATTTAAATCCCAGTGCCAGGTATCCAATACATGCAAATTTTTGCTCAGGAATTCTTCCACACACTCCTTACCTTCCCAGAATACACAGGGATTTTCCATTGCTCTAGAATACCTACAGAATTAATTGATGTTCTAGTTCCATCTTTGTTAAAAGGATAGATTTATTCGAATAAAAGCAACTTAGTAGTGGCAAATACTAGGCTTCTAGATCTTTTTCAAAGTCCATTGTTGAGGGAAATTACAGGAGGAATTTGAAATAGAAATCATGTAGAATGACCTTTTGGGTTTTGCGTCATAGGCTCATGATTTGAAAACTTTCTCCTATAGTCCAGTTGGCCCTTCTACATCAATTAATAACCCACATATCCCACAGATCAATATTATCTGAGAAAACCCTCAATTGGGTTTTCTCAATAAACTCCTCTGCCCTCACAGAAATAAGTAAGAGGGTTGGAATGAAGTTACCTACCTCTAGAGAAACTCCGATGTGTGGAAGGGGCCAAGAACCTAAAGGAGGCCACAAGAGGTTATATGAGTCAGTGGGGATTTGTATTATAAGCCCCGAATGCCACATAAGGAGCTTCTGGTTTTGAGTTTTTCCAGATGGATTTTATCCTTGCTTTGGGTTGATCATTTCTTTCTACGCCCCTATTCTTCCATTTGTGTGTGTGTGTGTGTGTGTGTGTGTGTGTGTGTGTGTGTGTGAGAGAGAGAGAGAGAGAGAGAGAGAGAGAGAGAGAGAGAGAGTGTGAGTGTTTATTCCATTTATATTGCTTGTTTTATACTTTACAGAAACTCTCAATTAGAGATTGCCCTGAATCTCAGATGAGATGTAGACTCTAGACTTTTAAACTTTTGGAGTTTTTAAAAACAAGGGGAAATTCTGAAGTTGAATTGCAATTTGCATTGTTATATCAACATCAAAGTTGCGGGATAAGGGTTGGTAGGTGAAAATTTAAAGTAATGTGTTTGGTTGTCAAGTTGAAAACAAGGAGTTGTGATGGTCTTACCTGTCAACTTGATAGGGCGTGCCTGTCAGGGATTACCTTTATTAGATTAATTGAAGGAGACGGATCCATATACTGAGAGTGGCATCAATTTCTTGGATCAAAATCCTAAACTATATATAAAAGGAAATATAAACTGAGTGCTAACATTTATCACTCTTTCTAAGACACTGGATGAAATATGATCAGCTACCTCAAGCTTTTGGTATTATGATTCTCAATGTGGTGGATTCTCAATATTCTCAATTTGTAACCTCAAACTGAGCCAAATTGAACTCTTTCATAACCAAATTGATTTCTCAGAGTATTTTATTAAAGTAATAGAAATAAGTAACTAATACAATTAGAGAAATTTCTGTTTAAAAAATTTATTGATATGTGAGTCATAAAATTATACAGTATGTAATGAATTGAATAAATATTAGATGTAAAATTTTGAATTGTAAAATACTGTTGTTTGACTAGTGATCTTTATTTAGATGCTCAAATGCAATGTGTTAGACTTCCTTCTGCCTACTTCTGTACCTCGTCTCTTGTTTATTTAACAGATCACTATGTATTTGATAGTATATTCAAGATGTTGAGGAGGAAAATGCAAACATAAAAAGTTCGCATAGCTCCCTTAAATTTTCTTACTACCTCACAGTGAAAATAATCTCTCTAAGATATAAACTCTCAGCGACATTATTGCACATCCTCCATGTTGCCTAGTACTCGTGTTGGCTTCCGAATTTCAATGATGTACTAGTGCAATATTTCTGAAAATACCTATGCTTATAAAGAAGTCCATTAAATGTCTTGTTTGTGACTCTACTATGCATCCATCTACAAAACTATATTGCATGATTAGTCCCAACTACAACAAATGTTACAGCTAAAAAAAAAAAGAATAGCTTCCAAGCCAAGTGATGTCCCACTAAACTCGTCAATCAATTAAATGGCCAACTTGGCACCATTAACTTCATTCATGATAGTACTTCTCAATTAGAAAATGTGTTTACATGTTGGTGTAAGGCATATTTAGAATTTAATTAGAATTGATGATAGCACTGAGGTTGGCAAATTTAATGATGCCAACTGGCCATTTAGGTGACCGTGTCATTAGTTATATAGGCTGATAAAATTCTTATTTCAATAAAGTACATTGCATCAGTAATTAATGAGAAGATTCCCTCATTTCGTGTAAATAGATGTAGAACATATTGAGGACACTCATGCATCCATTGCACCAAATGTCAAATTTAAGTATATTGATGATATCAATGGCTATTTAAATATGATATCCCATGCGCAAATACATTAAAATAATAGCAGTGTAATGGATAACAAGAATAATTGCCTGATGAATTCTATAAATAATAATTCAAAACACTAGAAATTTTTAGTCATAATAGTAACTATAAGAAAATTTATGATTAGTCTTTATGATGGTCAAGATTTGTGAACTTCTTTGCTATTAATTAAAGAACCTGAATGCCCATCATTTTTCAGAAGACAAATCACTAAATAAAATATTATGTAATTCAAAAACAGAATGTTTATATCATCATATCAATTAGTCACTATAATTTTCTGAAATTTCACCCATAAATGATTTTTCTCAGAGTCACTTCATAACTTCAAGTACTCAAATTTAAAATGGTACCACCTCAAGATTAAAATTGCATATACTAATGTTGTCTGGTGTTTGATCTAGATATTTGAATTAATTTCTGGAATAATATCAACATATAATAATATACAAGTGTTAATTACAGAGGAAGTAAAAATAGATCAGTAGCAGTATAACAAGTACTGGTATAATCTCAACTATAACTCTGTCTCCAAGATACATTGTAAGAAAAAATATGTAATTAAACTGTATTGAAAAGAAATTTTTGTTACACTAAATTTATTTTCAACAGGAATATTACAGCTATTAATCCCCTTTCACGTTTATATTCCTACTATTTTTAAATAAGAAATTTAAAGTTGATCTTTTTTAGATTTATTTTCTTTCCATTTTACAGAAAAAGGAGTAACAAATATATAACAATGTTGAATTAAAATTAATGTATTAAATGAGTTGTAGAAAAAGCAACCAAATTCTATGCATACTAACTGAAGTGCATGCAGCATGTAGAAATATTATCAGAATCTCGGAATACCCAAGAAACAATTCATATATCAATAGACTTCCAAGAAGATGGAAGGAGAGACCCCTGGTCCTGGAAAGACTGGATGTAGGGGAATGCCAGGACAGAGAAGCGAGAGGGGGTTGAATGGGGAACAGAGGGAGGGAAGGGGGCTTATGGGACTTTCTGGGAGGGAGGAAACGGGAAAGGGGAAATCATTTGGAATGTAAATAAAAAAACTTAGAAAATAATAATAAAAAAATTATCGATAAAATTAGCCATTGTTATAAAGAGGCATCACCGTAGATCAGGAAGAGTGACCATTGTGAACATATCAATTGCTTACTAGAGTCATCAGCAGTTACTACAAAAGTAACAGTGTAGTAAACTGGACACTAGGAAGTTATTTTCCTGTAGATCCTGATGTTTTCTGAAGTTCATAGCAGATATCAACTGAGGGAAACACCAGAGTAATCAAATCCACCTTATGCTTACAAAAGAAGAAGAGGAGAGGGGAGGAGAGGGGAAGGAGGAGGAGGAGGAAGAAGAGGAGGAAGGAGAAGAAGAATTTCTCTCAAAATGTGTGCCATTCTCCTTTGCTCCACAGGTTTGTTTCATTTATATTTTCAGATGAGTAGTATGTACCTCCTCTTGCAGGTAAAGTATCTTCCAAGGGAGTTTGAACTTACTTTTGATAAAACTTAAGTATTCTTGGCGAATTATCTAGAATTTCTAGTATCTAATTTCAGATTTATAAAAGCAACTCTGGACATTTCTGATCCAAAACCATGTTGACTACGAAACAAGAGCACATTATTAACATGTCTAGTTTAGCTCCTACCTCTGGCTCAGTGACGGATGAGTTCACTAGAGGAGACACAAGACACACACAAGAGATGAGCAGCAAAGGTGATCTGAAACAAATAAGTCAGGTTCTCTGAGTCTTGGCATCTTCTGTAGAATAATGATTCTAATTCTTTGTCTATAGTAATGTTTAAAAATTATTGATATGGGTAAGAATATGCCATTTATAGAGTATGTACTATGTTTTGGGTGCTCCAAAAATGGTGGCTGCTATTGCCCTTTGTAGGGTACCTACTATGTGTTTGGTGCTCCAAAATGGTGGCTGCTATTGCCCTTTGTAGGGTACCTACTATGTGTTTGGTGCTCCAAAATGGTAGCTGGTATTGATGGTTCTTTAGAAGAGAAAATGGAGTATTGAATGTTGATCTCCTTCCAGAATTTATTAGAGCTTTGCAAAAGAGAGAGAGAGAGAGAGAGAGAGAGAGAGAGAGAGAGATTTCCACAATCATGAAATTGTTCAAATTAAATATCTCAAATATAGGTAAACATCAAATAGATTTTTCTTCACAGAACATACAAGTTTATCATGTACTTCTAATTTCAAAATAATAATCACATTGATTTAATGTGTGGAACTAAAGATATTTTGATCAAATAAATTAATATTTTAATTTTGAAAGATTCAGCACTCTGATTATGAGTAACAGTTTTTATGACTTGTATAATTAGGGATAGGCTCTTCCTTAGCAACATGAGAGAATGGCATATTATGAAAGATTACTTTGATATCACAATCTGTGATACAGATGAAATTAATCTTGGAATCTTAGATATATGCACTCTTGACAGCAACAATTATAATTGTAAATCTATCAAATTCAAAATTTGCTCTTATGATGTTTCACAGATGACTCTAAAATGTTCTCCTAAAACACTTGTTAATCTTTGTTTTGCATTTTAAATATATCATCTATGTACATAAAAGAAAAGAATCTTCATGATGTTTTACACTGTTTTTTAACATAGTAACAGTCTTAATTTAAAAAAAAATCCTTTACACATATTAGTGGTTTCCCATTAGTTATGAGGCAAACAATATACTGTTATATACACCCTACATGTAATAAAGGGCCAAAGTAACTTTATGTGGAACACACTAAGGGAGGGTCTGTAAATTTCCTAAATAAAACTGACTTAGCAATAAGTATTAATTAAGTAATAAACAGTAAGCATAAGTTCATTTAGACATACTATAAATTTTGAATTTCTATTTTTTTATTTTTAAATAAATTTATGAATAAAATTATGCTTAGTCATTCCTTCAACTATCAATGGATGAATACCTTCTCTTATGCTAGTGTTCTGTCCTAGAAACTTAGTAGTGAGTGAAGAGATATGCTTTCCTGGAATGACATGGTGTATGACAAAAACATGTGAATCCAGGGAAAAGAAATATATAAATGTGAAGGATCTCAAATACGCAAGAACAGCTTCTACTGAAAACTTATGTATCTTACCTTTGCAATATATACTGACCTTGATTTTTAAAAGTTTAAAAATTTTTCCCTTCTAATAGAAAATAAATTATTTTCTCATTCATTATATCCTGATTCCATTTTATGGTATCTCTACTCCTCCCTGTTCCTTTTTACTTCTCTTCCCATCAGGAACCACTCCCTCTCTGTCTCTGGCTATTAAGAGATAACATCAAAACATAACAAAATAAAATATGATGAAACAAATTCCATCACATCAGTGATAGACAAGGAAAACAAATAGAAGGGAAAGAGCCCCAAAAGAATTCATAAGTTGAAATCCTAACTGACCATATCTTGTCACCAAATGAAGCTTCCAGTACATCCAATTAGTTTATTGACCAAATGAATACATGGAAATCTCCCCAAAACCCACTAGTTTGCACAGTCAGGAGTCTCATAAAAAATACTAAACTGAAAGCTTCATCATACATACAGAGGACCTAGTGCAGACCTGCGTGAGCCCTAACATTGCTGTTTTGGTCACATTGCTGCTTATGAGTTCACATGAGTTTGCTCGGTTGATTTAGTGGGCCTAGTTCTCCAGGTGTCCTGCATTTCCTTTGGCTCTTACAAGCATTCTGCCTTCTCTTCAGAAGGGTGACTTAAGCTCTGAGAGGAAGGACTTGGTGGAAAGATCCTATTTGTGCTGTATGCTCTGGGGTATCTCTGTCTGTTTAAGGTTTGGCTGTGGATCTCCACAGTTGTTGCCATCTTCTGCAGGAGGAAGCTGAATAAGGGACGTATCTATGGCTATAGCAGAATATCATTAGAAGTGATTTTATTGTTTCTTTAAAATTTTTAACCAATGCTACTTAGTTTTTGCCTCAGATCTCTGGGTTATCTGGACTCATGTTCTTGGTAATCCAAATAGACTCAGGTATAGGATCCATCTTGTGGAGTGGACCTTGAGACAAATGAAACATTAGTTACTTCTGCAAGTTTGATGCCACTATTACCCTAGCATAATTTGAAACAGGAAAGATTGTAGATCAAAGATTTTATGGCTTGGTTGATGTTTATCTTTCTATTTAGTAGCCTATAGAGTACTTATAAGTACCAAAGACACTAGAACACAGGGGTAAGGGTACTATGTAGGCACCAACTGGACCTCACCGTGTTCAATGAATTATGTGTGTGTTCTCAACAGCAATGGAGCATTGCTGTCGGTGTGTGGAGAACAACCTAAATAGTCTCAGAAACAGACTTGGTCTGGGGGAGATTTCCATGGTATCCTTTGGTCAATAAGTCCATTGGATATAATCCAGTCACAATACTGGATACTTCATTTGGTGATACAATAAGGTCAATTAGTGTTTTATTTCCTTCATTGTTTAGAGACCTCATTAGGATTACCTTCATATATTTTAGGAAGTTTCTACTGCACTAAGTCTCCCTCTTACCCCTTTAAATACCCCTCAGTTCTAGCTTCCAGTCCATGCCATCCCTCCTTCAATCCCAACTTCAGTCTGCCTCCCCACCAGATCCTCTTGTTCCCATTCACACAGCCCCCAAGTCCAAACATGAAATCTATTCTATTTTCCCCTCCCAAGAAGATTCATACGCCCACACAGTCCCTTTCCTCTATACCTAACCTCTCTGAGTCTGAAGATTTTGGCACAGTTATCACTTATTTAATAGCTAATACCCACATTTAAGTAAATACCTACGATATTTACATTTTTGGGTATGGGTTACCTCAGTCAGGATGAATTTTTCTAGTTCTATTTGCCTGCAAATTTCATATTATTTTTAACAGCTGAGTAATATTCTACATTTTGAAAAATTATATCACATCTTCTTTATCCATGCTTCTGTTGAGAGACATCTAAGTTTTCTCAAATTTCTGGCTAATGTAAGAAGAGCAACAGTGAACATGGTTATCAAGAATTCTTCTGGTAGGATGAAGAGTCCTTTGGGTATACCCAAGAATGGTATAATTGGATTCTGAGGTAAATCAAATTTCAACTTTCTAAAGAAGCAACCTAATGATTTGCATAGTGGTTTTACAATGTTATACCCCCACTAGCAATGGAGGACTATTCCCCTTATTCCAGACCTTTGCCAGCAAGAGCTATCACTTGTGTTATTGATATTAGCCATTCTGTACAAAGATAATATAGAATTCCATAGTTAGTTTTGATTTGCATTTTCCTAGTAGATAAGAATGTTGAACATTTCTTTAAACATTTCTCAGAAATTTGATTTTTCTCTATGGAAAATTCTATGTTTAGATCTATATCTTGCTTTTTAGTTTGATTATTTTGCTTTTGTTTCCTGAGCTCTTTATATGTTTTGTATATTAGCTCTGTAATGGATGGGGAGTTGGTAAAAAATATTTTCTCATTTTGTGGACTGTTGTTTTGTCTCAATAATGATGCTCTTTCCATTACAGAAACCTTCTATTTCCATGAGGTTCATTGATCTTAGTACCTTCTTTATCTGTGTTCTGCTAAGAAAGTCTTCTCCTGTGCCAGTGACTCCAAGGCTATTCCTTACTTTCTCTTCTTTCAGATTCAATATATCTGATTTTACATTGAGCTCTTTGATCAATTTGGAGTTGAGTTTGGTACAGAGTGATAAATATGACTCTGTTTGCACTCATCTTCATGCAGACATCCAGTTTTACTAACACCATTTATTGAAGATTCTATCTTTTTTCCAATGTGTACTTCTGTCTTCTAAGTATATGGATTTATATATGGGATTTTATTTGATCCTGTTCATCATCATGTCTGTTTTGATGCCAATACCATGCTGCATGCATTATTATAGCTATGTATTTCATGTGAAATCAGGAATGGTGAGAGCTCTGGGAATTCTTTAATTGTTCAGGATTGTTTTAGCTAGTGTGTGTGTGTGTGTGTGTGTGTGTGTTGTGTTTTGATTTACTGTAATTTTGGCTTGTCCATATGAAATTGAGTATTGGCCTTGAAAAGTATGTAAAGAATTGTGTTGGAATTTTGATGGAGATTACAATGAATATGTAGATTGCCTTTGAAAGTTTGGCCATTTTTACTATGTAAATTCTATCTATCTATGAGCATGAGAGATCTTTCAATCTTCTCATATCTTCTTCGATTTCTTTCTAAATACCTGAAGCTTTTATCATACAAGTCTTTCAGTTGTTTGGATAGGATTGTCCCCAAGATATTTTATATTGTTTGTGGCTATTGTGGAGCATATTGTTTTCCTAATTTCATTCTCAGTCCATTGGACATTTGTATATATAAGGGCTACTGATTTTTTTGTTAATCTTGTAACCAGCAACTTTGCTGAAGGTGTTTTTGAGCTATAGAAGTTTCCTGTAGAATTCGTGTGGTTCTTTATGTATACTATCATACTATCTACAAATAACTTTTTGATTTCTACTTTCCAATTTCTGCTTAGTCTCCTTCAGTTGTTGAGACTTCAAGTGCTATATTGAATAGGTATGGTGAAAGTAGACAACCTTGTCTTATTCCTTATTTTAGTGGAATTGCTTTGAGTTTCTTTCCATTTAGGTTGATGTTGACTATTGTTTTGCTGTAAATTTTAATATGGTGTTGATGTCTCTGTGCCTTGCATCTCTAATCTCTCCAGAACTATTATCACGAAGTGCTGGTGAATTTTGTGAAAGTTCTTTTCTGCATCTAATGAGACAATTGTGGGTTTTTTCTTTCAATTTGTAATAAGATGCATCCCACTCATCAGTTTTATAAATGTTGAATCATCTATTCATATATAGGATAAAGCCTACTTAATCATAATGGATAATTTTTGATGTGTTCTTGAGGCCAGTTTGTAAGTATTTTGCTGAATAATTTTGCATCAATGTTTATAAGGGGAATTAGATTATAATTATCTTTCTTTGTTGAGTCTTATGTGGTTTGTGTGTCAAGGTAAATATGGCCTTATAAAATGAATTTGACAATGTTTCTTATGTTTCTATTTTGTAAGATAGTTCAAGGAGTATTGGTGTCAATACTTCTTTGAAAGTTTGGTAGTATTCTACGGTCAAACTATCTGGCCCAGGCTTCTGGTTGGGAGACTTTTAATTACTGCTACTCTTTCACTAGGTAATAAAAGGTCTATGTGAATTCCTTAACTGATCTTGATTTAACTTTGTCAAGTGGTATCTATTTGGAAAATTGTTCATTGTTTTTATATTTACAAATTTGTTTAAGTAAAGATTTTTAAAGTATGTTTTCATGATTCTCTGCATTTTTTTTCAGTATCTGTTGTTATACTTGCCTTTTCTTTTCTGATTTTGTTGATTTGGATATTCTTTCTCTGCCTTTTGGTTAATTTGGATAAGGATTCATCAATCTTGTTGATTTTCTCAAAGAACTAACTCATTCTTTTATTGATTCTTCTATTTCTTACTATTTTGTTGATTTCAACCCTCTGCCATCTACTTCTCTTGGGTGTGATTTCTTCTTTTGATTTTATAGTTTTCAGGTGTTCTTCTAAGTTGCTAGTATGAAATCTCCCACATACTTTTTTTTTCTTAAAATGTAGGCACTTAGTACTATGAAATTGTATCTTAGAACTCATTTTATTTTATCTCATGAATTTGGATATACTGTGTATTTATTTTCATTAATTCTAGGAACTCTTTCCTTTCCTTATTTTTGTCTTGACCCATATTTCATTCAGTAAGAGATTTTTAGTTTCCATTAGTTTGTGTGCTTTCTGTTGATTTTCATATCCAGCTTTTATCTGTGATGGACTGATAGGGAGTTATTTAAATTCTCTTGAATCTGTTGAAACTTAATTTATGTCCCAGTATATGGTCTGTTTTGGAAAAAGTTCCATGATGTGTAAAAAGGAAGGTGTGTGTATATGTGTGTGTGTGTGTGGGGGGGGTGTTTCTGAAAAATAATCTGTAAATATCTGTTAGGTCTACTGGGTTTATAACATCTGTAAGCTACAGCATTTCTCTGTTCATATTTTTGTCTAGATGATTTTTCTATTGGTGAAAGTGGGATATTAAAGTCACCCACTATCACTGTGTGAGGATCAATATGTGATTTAAGTTGTAGTATTATTTCTCTTAGAAACTTGGCTGGTCATGTACTTTGAGAGAGATATTAAGTTGTTACCTCAGGGTAAATGGTTGGAAAAAGATATTCCACGCAAATGAACCTAAAAATCAAGATGGTTAACTACTTTAATATAAACACTACACACTCATCAAATCTTGCTTTAAAAAAATTATGGCTCTCTCCTTGTTTTAGAAAAGTGCCTATGAAAGCCTCTTGCCATTCAGATTATGAATGGGAGTGACATGTATGTATGATTTTTGCTAATTTCCTCCTATGCACAGTGCTCAGAAATATTCCCTTTTCCTCTTTCATTGATTCTAATTACAAAGAATCTCATTTTATAATTGGATGGATGATCTTAGTGAAAACTGAATTCTACTTTATAAGCAGAGGTTGAAGATGTGAAGCCTCCTGGCAACACTGGGGAGAACACAAGGCCCACACTATCAGCCCTAGACATTTTATTGAGTTCCTGATACACAGCACTCAAGTGTAAATACTTTCACTTAGGAAATACAATTTTAGCTTCTCTACCATTATGGACTTCCTAAAAAATATAGTTTATTTTGAAAAATAGATTTTGAGATCTTGTTTATACATCTATAGTTTGACATTTAAAATAAACTCCTGTCCCCCTTTCAGGAACGATATAATCTTGAATTCCTACCACTACATATATGCTGTAATCTCATGTTTGGTTAGCAAATAGTCTTGTCCAATGCTTAGCGTTTGCCTAGATTTTTAAAAGTGAAACTCCAGATAACTATTATATAAATCCTAACACAAACACAAACTTTTATTAAAAATCATCATAATATTCTCATTGAGTTATGATATGAATTTAATTTTCATAATGAGACTTTATAATTTTAGTCACTAATAAAAAATGATAATTTTAATCTAACTGGGGTTGTATACTTTGGATTCATTGACACATTTAATGTTTTCCCATGAGTCCTGAGGTAGAGAAGCCATTTTGTCATAGCAGCTAATGAACTGCTCATCACATCTCCTAAAAGTAGTAAAGGGCTGAAATAAGTCTATACTGCTGTTAAAATCCTTCTGTTCCCTTTTCCAAGTAATTGGTTTGGTGATTCTAGCTGATATCATCTTATAATTGGGGTCTTCTGGTACATGAATCCCATCTTTAGTACAGCCTTATCTGTCTGCCAAAGAGTACTTACCTAAGAAGAACTAAAATTGTCTTGCTACAAATTGTGAATACACTTAAGGATATTTCAAATTGTAGTGCGTTTGAAACTATTCTATAATTATAAAGATGCTTTCACATAACAAGACACATCTGAAAGTACCATCTTAGAAAACTTGGTTGATATATTGGACATTTATTCTAAAAACCAAAGAGGAGTTTATTTTTATTCTCTACTTTACAAGTTATTTCAAAACAAAATATTTTTATTCAACCATAATGAATATGAACATTTTCTTTTAAATTATAGTAAACACGCACTTGTAAAATCATGTGTAATTGTGCAAAAATAAAATAAACAAACAGAAAGTAATTTAAGCTTAGAATTATACAACCGTAAAACCATCAATTTTTCTTCAACTTTATTTTTACTATCTTAACAATAAATCATAGAACATTTTAATGGTGATAGGCAATTTCCTTAAAAATGAAAAGATATATCCTTAAATAAATTACTTTAAGGGTGTTTTAAAATGGAAAAATACTGCTTTATAGAGTTTGTTCCTTCAAAAGTGCATGATTAAAAATATTCTGTGGTTTTATGAAGCTCAAGAAGAAGTATGGGTGTTTAGGTTCTTCTGAGAAGGGGAACAAAATACTCATAGGAGCAAATATGGAGATAAAGTATAGAGCAGAGACTGATGGAAAGGCCATCCAGAGACTGTTCCACCTGGGGATTCATCCCATACACAGTCACCAATCCCGACACTATTGTGGATGCCAATAAATGCTTGCTGAAAGGAGCCTAATATGGCTGTCTCCTGGGAGGCCCTGCCAGAGCCTTACAATTACAGAGTTGGATGCTCGCAGTCAACCATTGAACTAAGCACGGGGTCCCCAATGGTACTTCTAATACTACAGCCTGCTGTTAATGTTCTTTAGATGCCAAAGGAATGTAAATCAAAATAAACAGGTTATTGCTCTTAAACATCATAACCATCAGGTTTGATAATTAATGCTGAAGCAGGTGTGTAACCAAACAATGTTACCTCACTCAGTAGAGAATGATAGGAGCAGCACCAGTTAAAGTAGTTGTAACATTATTTTATTTTAAAATGACATAATGTTGGGAAGATAGAGTTCTGGGTGAATATGGAAGGATTTACAAGTACGAATTAGGGGTGAATATTATCAAAGTTAGTCATGGTTATTGTAGGAAAATCTACAACCTCTAATTTACTAAACCAGTATAATCCCTAACAATATCCCTTATCTATAAACATTTGTCCTTATAGTCAGAGAGTAATGTAGTCTTTACCTCTCATCAAGGGAAAAGCTTATTTGCAACAGACACCATTGCAGAACAGCACAGCAAAGTTTACATTTGTATTATTTAAATGCTAATTTCTCTGCCCTTGTATATTGTTTAGGTCTGGACATGGTTTTGTTCTGTTTATTCTTAGAAGAAGCTCCTACAATGTCTGTATAAACATTGCCCCCCATTCACTCTTTGCTTTGCCAATAATAGCCAACTAGCCAATACAGAGCTTTAGAGAGAGAATAGTTGGGACTTCTCATTCTAGGATGAATGGAGAAAGACCGAGGACAGGAAGGAAGGAGCCAAGAGGGAGGTGGAAAAACATCAGAAGAGACTAGAATCAAGAAAGGACAAAACATTTCAAGATGGGAATATAGTCTGGAAGGAAGCCTGACTAGCTTGCAGATTAAGAATGGAGAGAAAATTTCTCAGATTTGGCTCAAGATAATATTAATAAATCTTAGTCTTGTAAGAGTCAGCAATTTGCCAAAGAATGATAACTCAGACTCAAATAGTATGAAAAAGCAAGGAGCCTTTTATTCTGCAGAAGTCTAGCATATGGGGTGTGGGATTGTCTACCATTTACCAAGACAGAAATGCCCAGGTTAGCTAGAAGGCCTAATTTAAAGCAGATTAGGAGAATTCCAAGGAGGGGTTAGGTGACCTTTATCTTGACTGCTTAGCTCCATCTCTTGGGAGGTTATAACTACAAAACCAAATAGGTAAAATTCCAAAATTTGAGGACCAATACTGTAAAGTATATGTCACATATAACTATTTAAAGTAAATGAAATGGATTACCAAGTTATAAATTTTAATAATGTTCACTGTAATATTTTCCTAGAGATTCTGGAGTTTAAACATATCGTGATTTTAATTTACTTTCAAAGTGTGTTTGTACTCAGAATCTTTAAGGTCATCATTCCCTGTGTACATACATCAGATAATCCTGCATCATATCACATCATCTAAATTGCAAATGTTACTAAAGTATATTCTACAGCTGAAGAAGTGGGGGAGCCTAATATGTGTTGAGGAGAACATTTGCATACTTTAAAATATACAATTAAAGACAAAATGATTGGAAACTATCTCTGGGTTTCATTAATGTGAAGAGACACCTTGACCAAGGCAACTCATATAAAGAACAACATTTAATTGGGGTTGGCTTACAGGTTCAGAGCTTCAGTCCATTACTATCAAGGGGGTTTAGCATGTCCAGGTAGGCATGAAACAGGAGGAAATGTGACTTCTACATCTTCATCTGAAGGCCTCTGGAAGACTGGCATACTCAGGCAGCTAGGAAGAAGCTCTCAAAGCCCACTCCCATAGTGATGCACTTCCCCCCACCCCCAAAAGGTCACACCCACTCCAACAAGGCCACAGCTCCTAATAATGCCACTCTCTGGGCCAAACATACTCAAACCACCACAGAATGATAGGAAAAATAAGTGTTGAATATATGGATTCCATACACAGGAAGAAATGGAAGAAAACTCCTTTGAGTAAGTGCTTTGTATACACTTACCCAGGAGTGTGTTCTTTGTTGATACTCATGTATCTGAGAACATTTTGATGTATGTTAGGGTGGCTCGTTTATGCCAACTTGAAGGCATGTTCTTAATTGTGAATGATGTGGGAGGACCCAGCTCCTTGTGGGTGATGTCATCTTTGAACTACTTTGTGGAAGTGCAAGCCTAATAGGTTCTTTTGTCCCCAACTGTATTTTGGTCATGGTGTTTTGTCACAGAAATTGAAATGCTAACTAAGACATATGGTATCACTCCTCATTCCACAACAAATTATTAGTTTTTTCATTCAACTATTCAGTCAATATTTAATTCATTTTTTAAAGTCCAAAGTATAACTTTCTTACTCCCCACCCCCTCTCTTTCTGATGGGTTGAAGGTATTTGATTATTTTCTAGCTGAAAAATTCAAGTATATCAATCTAAGTCAGACATATGAGGCCTGACACAGAGAACCGCATGGAGACTAATGAGCTGAGGACTCGAGCTACTTGTGGTCATGGAAATATGCACCAGATGTGTGTGTGTGTGTGTGTGTGTGTGTGTCTATGTCTGTATGTGTTTCAAAGCTACAAATAATTATAGCTAGATCTTTAACATGGCCTTTTTAAATATAAGATACTTATAAATCTGACCAGTTTAAATATTACCTGGTCAGTTATCATTTCATCACTGTCTCCTTGATTCACTCTTTGAAACATCTACACAGTCAGGTAGCTGTTGTGATAAATTTAAATACACATCCTGGTAACTTTTGGTGTGACATAAATTTAGACTCAGAACATTACAGTTTAGTGTAGATTCTAATTTAATCCACTTCATTTTGTCGTGTTTTTTTCTTAACGTGAAGAATTGAAGAATTGCAGAGTTTAAGAACTTATGTAAGTAACTAATCTGGCAATATTATATAGACAACCCCAAACACAAATAGAATGTATAGTTCTATTTGGTAATTGACCATTTATGTCAAAGAGGCTGCTTTGATATTCCATATTGAAGCTTTAATATGTTTTATCAATCAATCTATATTGAATAAAATTGTGTCTCAGAACTTTATACATTTCAGAGCAATACAATGTCAAGAAAATCCAATGTATATGTTTATTAACTTAAAAATACTATTTATAAAAAAAATAATAATATTTATAAATATTTTACAATTTCCCAAATGAAGTCAAATTACTACAGTAAGGTTGCCACAGTCATCTTTTTTGCATCCCTTTTACAATTAAAAGGAATTGACAAAATGCTCCCTAACTGTGCTGACTAGCATATTTGGTGTCTGCTTTTAAGGTGAATTTCATTAGTCATGCATGATTGTTGTGTACTCATTATGTAGCTTCTATAACCAGTGAACTGAGTTTTAATTTAATGAAAGATTTTTAAATACTTTATATTATATCTGAATAGCAGTCTCATGTTACTAGTAACATCTTACAGTTCAGAGCAGCTCTACATCAGAAACAGCCAATAATTTTACAGTCTGGACAGCAGGTAGTTAGTTACAACTCCAAAGTACACTATGAAAATGATAATGTTAGAATTAAGAAGTGCAGAGGCAGCCTCTTATATGATGATGCATCAAAATTAGAGCATGAGTCTTAGGGGAAACACTGCTAGTATTCTGCTAAATGGGCATGGCCATAAGATGACTTTATTTTGTATTTGCTATAAAATGTATTGGTGTATTGGTCAATCTCCATCATAGAAGCTTCTGAAAGTAGATGTGGATTAACATGGAGACCCACGCCTGGAAAACCTGCATAGAATAAAGAAATCAAATTTGCATCCTTAAAGGACATTCCTACATAACATCCTTCCCCCCCAACACTGGGTGTTCTACATAGAAGGGGCACAGAAAGATTGTACAAGCCAGAGCTGCTGGATGACTTTAGAGAATTAGTTTTTATAGACACAATAGGCCAGACTCACTTATAAATTCACAGAGATTGTGACAGCATGCACTAAATCGGCTCAAACTCAAACCAGACAAAATCTCAGCATGGAGGAGGTGACCTAAGATGACATTGTAATTGATTGCTACTTGGGGAAAGAAGTCAGTTTTTTTTCCCCCCAGTGAGGCATCATCTGGTATTTCAACCAGGGCCGGTCAACACAAAGTAGTCTTGACTTTAAAGAGCAAAAAAAGAACTTTTAATGGAGAAAAGTATACAATCATGTATGGCATACCATTTTAAAATTAGATTTCTCTATTCACTGTGATTTGTTCTAATATATCTCCATTTTAGTCATATGTTTCCATGTGAAGAAGAAAATTCACCAGACAAATATTCTTTAAGTATGTATGTATGTAATATATACATACACATACATACATACAAACACACACACGTGCACACAATCGTGCACACACACACACATGTATATACATACACATAGACACACATATGCAGGTTTCTTGGATTTTGGTAATACACCCTTTTTATATGGTATTATTATTTTAGAAAACACTGTGTTCCAAGAAACTTGTGATTGTCTAATTTTATAATGTAGGGGAAAATCATTGATTATTCTTATCTCTCCACTTACTAAGTATTCTAGCTGAAATGATTATTCAGAAGAGCCAGGTTGAGAAGCAGGCAGCTTATTCCTTTCTACTTAAGATAGACTATTAAAGTTGGATGACTTCCCTCCTCTCTTTCTCTTCTCACATAGTATCTGGCCCATATCTCAACCTATGGTTGCTCTTTACCCTCTCTTAAATGGATTTGTAATTTGACCACTGTCATTTCTTCTCTGGGTCAAGTCTAAACTCCTGATACTTGAGTTAAAGGCCATCCCCTTTATGTTGATGCTGTACGGAGCCAGCAGTTCAATTCCAATAGGTTCGACTGACACTCCAAACTGAGCTATTATAATCTTAAACTGATTTTGTAGCTCTTATAGATACATATTTAGCTGGTACTCAAAGACAACATTTAGAGTTCTATGTTTTCATAGTAATCTGGTTTTAAGTTACAAGTATACAAAGGACACAGTGAAATATTGCTTAGCTCTTTGAATATTCACGATATGCAAACCAAAGCAAAAACTCCAAATTCTTTGGTGCTACTCTTGTGCGGCAGAAAGGCTTTATTTTGTGTTTCTGGCTCTGTGCCTTCAGAGCCTGGCAGCTTCCAATTCATTTCTTGGAATGCTTCCTGTTGGTAGGCAGCCATCCTTTTAAGTGTAAGGCTCAGCTATTCTATGCTGAACACTAGTGTGGTGCTGGGGCTCCTAGCCAACACCCAGCCCCACCTTGCTCTTCTGTAAGGCAAGCCTCATTAACACCCAAATCTAATTAAAGCATTAGAAACTGGATCCTCTTTCTGAAATTGATACCTAATTGGAATTAAACTGGTACTGTTTGGGGGAATAGTTCAATATATATTTCATAAATGAATAATGTAAACATTTTTATCCAGAAAACTACTAGGACAAAGACAGTCATTGCCATAGTTTTCATAAGTCAATATGTTAAAGTCTGAGCTCCATATGGCACTGTTGGAAGATGGTGGGGATTTCTAAGAACTGGGGTCAATCAGATTGTTTAGGTGCTCAAGGATGTGTCTTGAAACTGAGAGACACTAGTTTCTCTCTCTCTCTCTCTCTCTCTCTCTCTCTCTCTCTCTCTCTCTCTCTCTCTCTCTCCCATACACACACACACTTTGTTCTCAGACATGAGAGGAACAGATTTTTCTCTGTAGTATACTTATTTTTCATAGTCCCCAAACTAACTTGACCAATCAAGAATGGGTGAAAAATGTCAACACATATGAGCAAATACAAGCCTTTCTACTTTTGAAATTGATTCTGTTATTTCCTTACTGTAACAAAAGTGGACTAACAATGCCAAAGATTTTGTATACAGCTTCCATTGTTGATGAATGTCCCACATTTCTTCAGTCTTTGGAATCTGTGTATACCCCAGGTATGTCAAGACTAACAAATTAAGAGGCTTGAGGCTTCATTTGCTCTCTCTTAGAACATTCACATTCTTTACTTAACCAGTAAAGAAACTGAAATAATCCCTTAAAGAGATCCATGGGAGGAAATGATGGCCCAAGACCAAGGAAGCATCTTATTTTCAGCAGACAATCAGAACCCAAACCAATCTCACAGAGCTGTATCTGTGACCTCACATTCACCCTTGTAGAAGTAGTTTATGTTTATGATTTAGTGCTCAGTAAAATATTATACCAGAAAAATTGATTCCCATTCTTAGATTCCCTATACATACTATCAACCCCAGGACATTGTCTTTTGTTTACTGGGTTATTCCCCTCCCTCCATGTTTATTAATTTATATCAACCCTCATTTCAATTGGAACATGAAATGAAACAAGATAATATAAAATATTAAATAAATAAAATAAGAATACCATAAAAGAAGGACACATAGCTGTTTGGTGTCTTTCACTTTAAGAAAAATCATCAATTTTGTGTGAATGATTAATAATTCACTTCTATTTAATGTCAAAGAAGTTCTGGTTATTTAATGAGAGAGTCAGAATATACTATAAGCATAAAGTATTTTTCTATATCCCTAGATACGTTACATTATTCATTTTCACATATTTACAAAATAATTAATCTGAAACTTAAATTGAGAAACTAAATCTGATCTCGATAAGTAGCCAAGGGCGATGATCTTTATTGCAAGTGAAATATCCAGAATCAAAATCTAATTTTGATTCATTTCAAAATAAACTAGTATGATTTGATCTGAATTGATTAAATGCAGAGTAGTAAATTGGAAGTTACCAAATCAAAACATCCAGCCCAATCACCAGGGAATATGTGATATTAAACTGTGGTTCTGGCATATCTCATGGATAAGCTGCCTCTTAGATCACATAGTTTTCTATGCAATCGACTTTTCATAAGAACATATACACTCATTCATACATTCTCTCTCTCTCTCTCTCTCTCTCTCTCTCACACACACACACACACACACACACACACACACACACACACAAACTTCTCATACTCTTTCCTTAAATAATCTTTTTCACATAAACTTTCCTTCCCGTTTCTCTCTCTCTCTCTCTCTCTCTCTCTCTCTCTCTCTCTCTCTCTCTCTCTCTCTCTCTCTCACACACACACACACACACACACACACACACACAAACTTCTCATACTCTTTCCTTAAATAATCTTTTTCACATAAACCAGAACACCACTGTTGTCACTACTGCCCTTGATCATAAACATCTATAACATTATATGTTTTTCTTTTGTAGTATATGATAGTGCTTTTAGAACCATTTTTATTACTTATCTACTATTCCTTGAAAGTTTCATACATGTACACAATAAATCTTTGTAATTTCCACCACCAACCCCTTCATTCTACCTACCAATCCTAAAAAGTCTGATTGGAAAATAAATGATAATACCCTAATTCAATAAAATTCTTTTAGACTGTGATTTGTTTTTCGGGATCATATGGAAGTCAGAGGACTGTCTCCAGATTCCAAATTGATAGTGGTAGGAGAGGCCCACTCTAAGGTTCTTCCTGCCCTCCACACTGCTCTGATGATCAGGGAAATCAGTACCCAAATAGCAACCTGAACAAAAACAGACAGAAGAGACAGCAGCTCTGGCTGCATGCCTGAAAACCCTGACTTTTGACAGAAAAACCCTTGAATACAACCAAGCCAAGAACAGCCTACAGTACCTGCAGGGAGTTATATAAGAACCAAAAAAGAGACTCTTGACAGCTCTTTCCTGAGCGTTGCTAATTCTCTTCTTGTTCTCACAGTTCCATTCAGCTAATGACGGATGACCAGGCACCATTTATGTGGGAACTCTGGGTCTGCCAATACAGACCATGTGAAGAGCTGAGTGAAGGAGGAGGAAAAGGAAGACTGCAAATGCTTTCAGACTTCTATACTTCCTGGACCCGTAACATTTCCATTTTTTTTTTTAAGCTGGAACCGTGCTAGAATCACATTCCATTGTGACTGGTTCCATTATAAGTGCCAAATCCCATGTAGCAATCTGTTTAAAGTTCAACCAATTTAAGATTATTAATAACAAGTTAATAATAAAACATCTCCTGTTGAACATCCCCTAAGTGTCTACCCACTCTCATTCTTGGAGGGAGAATAGACAAGATCTAGTCAAAGACAGGATATTGTTTCTGACTTCAACATTTTTACCCAACTCTTATTAAATGGGCTTCAAGATATTTTTTTCTTTTTCTCTCTTTCCTTCTTAAGTAGACTATATATTATAAAGTCAATAATAAAGAAATATCAAGGATTTCTAAATGTTCTAAAAAAAAGCTCACCAAGATATATCATCATTACCATCATCATCATCATCATCATCATCATCATCATGAATCATTTTTCAAATGTTATTGGGTAGCTTCTCCAGGCAGATGAAAAGATGCATTGTTCATCAAAGATAGACTCCTGAAGCCCATTGAAAGAAGAAATTAAACCATACTCCGAACATCAATGTTTTCTGTGCTTACTCTTAGGAGCATGAATGACCCAAAGTCAGCTTTCAGGTAGCTTCACCAAAGACCACCCTTCCTCAAGAATTGTTTACTGGTTTTACAGTCTTTGGAAGTGGAATGGTGTATCTTAAAAGTGTTTTGAAGCTTCCTGAGTCTTATAAGTTACATTTGCTTATCAATCTCCTTCCCCATTCTAGGAGGTAATATTTTACTCTGAAGGAAGTAACCATAAAACAGATGCTATAGACTCAGGCTGTCATAGTCATAATCCCTGTTTTGCAGAATTGTGGTTTTGGTCAATTTTGAAAGAATTTGAGTATCTGACCAGCCCACAAAAAGTGTTCGCAGTCCAATGGAAAACTAGGGAGAGATTGAATTTCTTTTGTTATGTTTTTTCCTCTCTTTTCTCCTCTTTTTCCAATGCAAGAAAGAGGCTAAACTTGGAGCCTCGTATATGCATTGAAAGTGTTCTACAACTTAGCAAACTTTCCACTTTTATAGTGGAGTCTTTTTACACTACTCAACAAGCTGAATCTGTTTAGTCAACGCACCCAGCCTGTATTCGTCTTGACACAAACTGTACTTTGACAAAAATACATTTTGCTGGTAGTTCCTCAAAAAACAGTTTTCTCTAGCTCTTGAATTGCACAGCAGTGAAGTCAATCTTAACATCTCTGATTACAATGACAGAAGGGGAGTAATCTCTGTTATCAACGTATTAGAACACTCATTATAAAACCTGGAAATTATGACAAAATGTAACTGGGGTGACTAGATTCTCAGTGTCAGAATGACACGCATGTTTTCCTATCGTATATTTGGTAATTCCGTGATACTACTTTCCAAAAATATTGGTTTCCCAGTATTTGTGCTTATTGAAAATATATATATTGTAGAAATGTCCTAGATGAGTTATTTTCCTATGACATAAAATCCCTATCTAAGAAATTTCAAAGGAAGCACCTTATTATGTGCCAGGGCTCTTGACAGAAGCAAAGCAATCACACTAGAATTCTCTCCATTTCCACCCTCAGATACTTTTAAATCCTGTCATCCAAATCAGTATGGTGCTAATACATTCTCAAGCACTGAGGACTCAGAGGAGCATGAGACTTCAGTGTGTTTATAGAATACATTTCATGTAGACAGGCACGGAAGGAACAGTTTGCATAATTATCTGCCAAGAAGAATCCATCTGTCAGGAGAGTGGAAGCTGTTATCAAACAAGCTCATGTTAAAAACAAAATCTCAATTCACTTTCTATGCACTTCATTTCCTTGAGACTAATTATTGGTGTGCATATAAATGGAGGAAAAATATTTCTTCTTGGTAACACTTCAAAATTCTGGTCTAAGCAAGGCACAAAAATAGCTGTTCTGTCATGTGATTTCCTCTGGGGATTTACTGTGCAACAGAGAGTGTTGAGGCTGGGAATTCCAAGCAATTCACAGTTGCCAATGCGAAATTCTACTTTCCTCCTTGCAACAAACACAAACAACTAAAATATTGTTTCAGCTCCTTAATGTTAACTAATCTTGGTTGGAGTCTAAAGAACAAAAATCCTGCGTATTTCCCTAACAACAAAGCATTCGTCATCATAATTGTTTTCTGATAAAGTTCTTAAATTTCTGCTCAGTTAACTATGAAATGAAAATGAACATCAGTCTTTGGAGAGAAACTGAAATATTCAAAAGCTCATTTTAGAAACTATAGTGTAATGTAAATATTTGGGCAAAAAAATGGAAAGAGAGAAGAAAATTATTGTGTCTTGAAATACTCTACAGTTAAAAGCTTCAGTGTTTTTATATTATACATAGTCTATAAAAAATGTTGCATCCTCAAGTTTTATGTGTGTTAACTATGTACTTAAAAAAGTATTGCCACAAAGATTGGTATTTCTATGCTTTATTACATGAGATAAAATATTTTAGCCCGGCAGTGGTGGCGCACGCCTTTAATCCCAGCACTTGGGAGGCAGAGGCAGGCGGATTTATGAGTTCGAGGCCAGCCTGGTCTACAGAGTAAGTACCAGGACAGCCAGGGCTATACAGAGAAACCATGTCTCGAAAAACCAAAAATAAATAAATAAAATAAATAAATAAATAGATAGATAAAATATTTTAAATAGTATAACAATGACAAAAATATTTACAGATTTTTTAAATATATAGATTTCCAACCTACGAAAGGCCTTAATAAATATGAATTATAATTATTGAATTCAAATGACAACTATAAAACACTAGAAAGAAATTTTATCATAATATACACCATGTTTATATGTAAAAATATTGTATGCCAGATGGCAGGTGAAATGTACACAAACTCCAATTACACAGAGTTGACCTTTAATCACTTTCCTAGTAATTGCACTTTGAGCTTTTACTGAACTTAAAGCTCTAAACTTAATCTTTTTAGGTTTTTTTTGATTTGCATTTGGGGATGGCATTGGTGTATCACCTCTTAGCTCACTGACCCTGCTGCCATGCCTACCTCCAGGTACCAGATTTCATGCCATGATGAATTCTTACATTTCTAAAGCTGAAGTTCAAGTAAACTATTTCTTCAGTAAGTTACCATGGTCATGAGTTTTATCAAAGCAATAGAAAAAAGTAACACAGAAGTTGGTATCAGAGAGTTACAATCAAGAACCTGACCCCCCCCCTTCCCCCCCACAAACACACCCTCCACCTTTGGAAGAATGTGGAAGACTTTGGAACTCTGAACAAGAAGTTCAGTTGAATGCTGAAAGCAGGGCTTAATTGTCTGTGCTAGTAGGTGTCTGGAAGACCCACCCTAGCCAAGCTTCACACTTTTGAAAGAAGAGGTCTTAAGCAGTTTTTCACTCCTATAAAACAACTGTAAACAAAAGTTCCTGCTAATGTAGTTAAGGGGAGTAAAGTTCCATTCAAATCTGGTAAGAGGAAATTGACAAATATCATTTGTGTATTGCTGGCTTTAGAGGCATGAACGATATAAGAGTGGAAAAATTATACATTCTTCCTCCTTTGTCGCAGAGAGCTTCTGGAGCAGAGGAGTTCCTGCATGGAGGCTTTAAAAGAATCATTACATGAAGCCGAGAAAATAAAACTTGGGTTGCAGTAGAGATCTCAAGATGTTGGAGATGCCAGAACAGTGAGAATCCTGCCAAAAAGAGCTCCATTCCATGAATGGAGACAGCTCGAGAAGAGTTGTATTTTATAGGCAGCAAAGCTGGTTCGAAGAGGCATCTAAAATCATTGACATTGGATATGGCGCTATGGGATTTGGTGTCTTAATTTGCTGTGTTCATTTCTCACTTAGATCCACTATTTCCTTACCTCCCTTTGCTTCCTCTATTTAGAATGGTAATGAATATGTGCATATGCATATGTGTATATGTATATATGAGTTATGTATATAATTTCCTTTGCGAGTTTTTACAGTGGGTTACAATGAAGAGGTTGCCTTGTATCTCAGATGAGATAAAGAGTTTTAGACAGTATTGTCAAGACTGTTAAAAAGTACGAAAATGAATTGAGTACATTTTAATCATGATCCAATAGAATGTGGTGAATTGAAAGATAATGTTTCACATAGGCCCAAAGTTTTGAACATTTGGACCCCACCTGGTGGTATGGTTTGGCTTGGGGAGAGTTGTGGAACCTTTGGGAGGTAGAGCTTTGCTAGAAGAAGCATGCCACAGATTGAGTGGTGGAAGTCTTTTAGGGTTTATGGTCTGGCTCTACTTCTAGCTCTCCTATCTGATTCAAGCTTGAATTGAGAATATGAACTTTTTTCTGTCTACTCCTGATACTCTGCCTGCACTTGCTGACCATTATGGCTTCTCTGCCAAAACGGGCTCTTATCCCTTAGGAGTCAAAAGCTCAAAACTCCTTTTTCTATAAGTAACCCTAGTCATGCAGCTTTATCACAACAAGAGAAAAGGAACTAACACAGAAGCAGTGTGTTACTTGCACGGCATTACAGTTCTATAAGGTCTGCACACAGTTACTATAAAATTTAGCATATCCTTTGATATACATAATTCTTTGTCTTCATAGTAAACTTAAATAATAATAATAATAATAATAATAATAATAATAATAATAATAATAATAACAACTACATCTTATGGAAGTAGAAATGAGGATACTGGGGATGGAAAGGGTTAAACAGAGACAGTAGGGGTATAGGGAAATGATGGGGCAGTAATGAAGGTTAGCCAAAATAAAAATCATTTTAAAAGCCATATGGAAGCTTTCTAATTTGTAGCCAAATTTAAAATATGTATGACTTATGTTGGAAAATAATTTGAATGTAGATATTTGTGAGTCTGGAAAATGCTGTTCTTAAAATCTGTTAATTATTGAATAAAACCCTAATGACATATGTGGGTTATCATTATGTAGTGGCTATTACTGGTTGTCAAGTTGACTAAATCTGGAATGAACTAATCAAGAATTGGAAGGCTCGGTGGCACACGCCTTTAATCTGGGCCACACCCTCTGCTGGAGACCTATATAAGGACATTGGAAGAAGGAAGTTTCACTCTGGCTTTTCCTGGCCTGCCTCGTGTGACTGAGCAATTGCTAGATCCTCGGACTTCCATCCACAGCTGCCTCATGGGACTGAGCAACTGCTAGATCCTTGGACTTCCATCCACAAGTACTGCTGACTATTGTTGGGGAGTTGGACTACAAGCTGTAAGTCATCGACAAATTCCCTAACTATATAGAGACTACCCACACGTTCTGTGACTCTAGAGAATCCCGACTAATACACATTATATAAGTTATTGATTAAGGAAGTGACAGAAGAACCCAACGTAATGCAGGTTCTTTTCATTCCTCTGGTATTATACCTGGAATAGATGGTAAAACACAACACACTTGGGTTGCAAGATATAGAGAAAGAATGCTAGATGCTTCTTCTCAGATGACCACATTTCAGAGTCTAGAATGTTCAGTGAAAAGTGTTAGAGGAGAAAGAGAATCCATGATTCTACACTTCCTGTTTTCACAGGAAAACTGAGGTGGTATTTATTAAATATCTTCCTATTTATATAGATTAAATATATGATATGTTACTGACAAATTTTCTTATAGCAAGCATCAATATAATTTTGTTTTTTTTCAACAACATAGTAGCGCTACATATCCTTGTAGGTACATATGTGAAGCTTGTGTTTCCAGTATATACTCAAAGAAGAAATGTAAAATGCACATATTTTTATTTTTGTGAATTTTTCCTATTTTAACTCTGGTAGAAAAATAGCTTTATCCTAGCAATATTTCATAATACTTTCTTTTACTCTAGCAATAATTATTGCATATCATGAAAGAAAATTATATTGTGTGTATCATATAATGTAATACAATATCATTATATATAATAATGTGTTTTCCTTGTTTATTGAATGGCTAGTTTTGTTACATCTAATCTTATATTTTCTAGGTTTTCCGATATGGTTGGAATTTCTTTCCACACAACAAAATTAGTGGTTGTTCAATCTTTCACACATTGTTTTAAAATGCTTAATATGTATTTGCTTTACAAATAAACGTTTTTGTAAAAAATTAGTTAGTAAAACTAGTTGGGTCAACATGTCCTATAAATAAAACATTATGTTCTCACAACTAAGACACATTTTCAAACCTAAATATTACATACACATCAGATTGTGTTCTCTGCTTTTGTCTTTAATTATACTATTCTTAAACAGAATTCTTCTGTTAAAATGCTGTTTTATATTATTTATAATCTAGTCTTTTATTATTTTTCCTTGTTATACTCTTATTATAGCCATTAGGTTTTCAAATGAAAGTTGGGATCACAATAGTCAATTTTTAAAGTAACAATTATGACTTTAATGGAAATTCATAATAAATTTACAAAATGAATAATGTAATTCAGACAAAATTGACTATTTGATTGTGCTAACCTTCCTATGAAAGGATGGCAGGCAATTGTACTATTCAGACTTTTGATGTTATTAAGTTGTTTTCCTTATATAGTGCATCCTTAGAGTTACTTCATCAATTCTGTTTCCTTATTCAGTATTTGTTTTCCTTCCTTTTGCTTTTATTAGATTTTTACTTACACACATTGTTGAATTACTCAGGACAGCTACAAATCTTTTTTTTTTCTTTTAGGATCTGTACTGGCTGGTTTTGTGTGTCAACTTGACAGAGGCTGGAGTTATCACAGAGAAAGGAGTTTCAGTTGGGGAAGTGCCTCCATGACATTCAACTGTGGGGCATTTTCTCAATTAGTGATCAAGCAGGAAGGGCCCCTTGTGGGTGGTACGATCTCTGGGCTGGTAGTCTTAGGTTATATAAGAGAGCAGGCTGAGAAAGCCAGAGGAAGCAAGCCAGTAAGGAACATACCACCATGGCCTCTGCATCAGCTCCTGATTCCTGACCTGCTTGAGTTCCAGTCCTGACTTCTTTTGTGGTGAACAGCAACACAGAAGTGTAAGCTGAATAAACCCTTTCCTCCCCAACTTGCTTCTTGGTCATGATGTTTGTGCAGGCATAGAAACCCTGACTAAGACAAATTCCCTGCTTCCCATTATGATACATAGTTTTGGTCTAGATTAACTCTGACCTTCAGATATAAATAGGAAAACAAAAAAGTTTTAAAGCTCCACAAGTTTCCAAAGTTCTCAAAGACAGATTAAGATCTAAGAGAGAAGGCAAAGGCATTCTTGTAGGCCTGACATTATCTGTCAACTTCCCTTCTATCTACTAACTAACAGGAGTTGGAAGCTTAGTAGCTCTAGAACATGGTTCAGAGTTTAGGATGGTTTCATTATACAAATCAATGTTACTTAAAGCTATAAAGTACACTATGACTGAGAAAAAAAAAGGTTCCTATAGAAAATAGAACTGCAGAAGCTGTGGATGCTATCACTGCTGCTCTATTCAAGGCTCTGATCATCACTTACAATTATGTGAGAAAGGGAAAGAAAAGGGGGAGATGTGTATTTACAATAATATTTAGATAGCAGAGGTCTGTGACTATCTGATTAAATTCAGCCTGGTAAGTAAAGTTTTCTGTGGAACATGAATGTGTTGTCTTGCGCAAGACTTTGAACTTCAGCAGTAAAAACTCAATGGTCAATATACAGACCATATAAAGGTACAACTTTTACCCTTTATGTTTTACATGGAGTTTGTCTCTGCTTGGTCTCAGCCCAACATTTTAACTGAAAAATATTTTTTCTAATTTTTTATTTGACAATTTCACTCTTTCAGATGAGGAATTTTGATCATTTTCACATCCAACTCCTCCTTTTCCCTCTCTCTCTCTCTCTCTCTCTCTCTCTCTCTCTCTCTCTCTCTCTCTCTCTCCTCTTAAACAAATCCTATTTCATTTCTTCATTTTAGTTCATAGTCCATTGACTTTAATTCATTTGTTGCCCAAGTGTGTGGAAAGTTATTCAGTAGAGCAGAAGAAACCTATCCGTGTGCCCTTCACCTCCCCCAGTCCCAACAGACTGGTAATTCCTCTCAAAATTCCAAAGAGCAGAGACTCAGCCTTTATTATTATGAGTAGATGAGTTGGAATATCTTCAGTATCAGTCTTGTTTGATGTTTTTCTTTAGAATCCAACTGGTTTACTTATATCTTCATTATGAAATGTCTTGCACATTCTTTTTCAGTGTGATATAAACCTCAGTGAGAAGGTATCTCTCACCTTGTGGACTCTAATCTCATTTTCTGTGTCAGCAGTCTTTGTGTCCTGAGAGGTAAAGAGGACATGCTGGGATGATCACAGGTTGTCATCATGTCTCTACTGCCATGAATTTGAGAATTTAAAAAGTATTAAAGCAATAGGTTTTCTTCACAGATGTTTTTATTTCTATAACATACAAATCCAGTCCAAGCCTAAAGAAGTTTTGTGCAACTAAAATAAAAGCCTAAAATAGACTCATTCTTATATGATAGAAAGCCAAACATTATTAGTGAAAATGCTACTATACTGATTTTTTTCTTTTAACACATCAAACAGTTATATAAGGGACAAATTCTGCTAGTAGTATCTTCCTTTATATGTACTCTGTGAACTCTAGTGAGGAGTTCAGTCAAAATGTGTATGCATCTTGCTTTCAGTAGAGTATTATAAAAATAAACCAATTCTTCTGTTTAAAGATAAATTCATTGTTAGGGTTCCCATTGTTTCTAAATCTTCCTAGAGGAATATCACAAAATGGTAGCTGCAAATTTCTGAGTCAAGTTTCCTAATGAGGTAGATCCATTTAACATGATGGAAAAGATGACACAGGCACAGAAGCAATGATTCCTGGGCTGAAAATGTTATTTTTCTAATGATAATTTCATAAATAGAAATATGTGCTTATATTATTATGCTTTCAGGAGTCTGGAATTCTCCATGTGCCAAATAGATTGATTCATGCTTGGGAATGTCTGTCTTTGCTTATTTTCTGGATTTCAAATGACACTGCTCTGGCAGCAAACAAAGATGAACCAAATTAGCAATGAACAATGAAAAAGAATGGAGTTGGCATCCTAACCCAGGGGAACTTGCCAAAAAACAAAGCTGATCTCCTTGTATCTATCGCTTCCATTTGCAGAGGATGAAACAGATCCTTTACTGTACTATAGGAAAAAGGAGCCAGAAGGCAGGGAAATGCTAATGCTTCTGAGAAGTCAAAAGTATAGGCATCTGCATTTATGCAATAAACACTGTAAGTCAAATTTCATAATACTTTAATTCAAAGTTGCTATTATTTTAATTTAGTGATATACAATGAATATGTGAGACAAAAATAATTATCTGAGATGAGCATGCACTGGACAATATTGTTAGTAGTAATTCAAGTATTGACTGTCCAAGATGATTCTATGCAAAGAATGAAACTTCCTATCTGTCAGTGAATCTATTATAAGCAGTTTCACAGTTAACAGGACCAGAAAGCCATGCTCCAATAAGTAAACTCTATAACTAAAAGAATGGGCAGAGGAGACTGAACTACACCCAGCATAAGTCAGAATTGAGTTGGCAAGGTTTGATTCTTAGACTTTAAATAAGGAAAGGTTTATGTTGCACATCTAGATATCAAAGACCACTAAATAATGAAAAAGTCATAATTTCTCATGTTTATACATTATCTTGACATGAAGTTATTCAATAACAGCTTTTACTTTTATTTCTGTTCATGGTGCCTATATGTGTACATGTATGTCTGGACACACATGTATACATATGGACTTATATGCTCAGGTGTGTGGAGGTTGGAGGTCAACCCTGAGTGTCCTCTTCAATCACAACCTATATTATTTTTTAAAGTTTTCTCCTCTTTTTTCTTCTTGTGACTGTTAACATTTAACTGGGATTATTTGCATGGGTATGGAAGTTATTGATCCAACAAACCCGTGACCATACCAGTAAGAAATACAATTACAACTCCAGTGACTATTAACTGCTTCCAGCGCCTCAAGGAAGCTTGAGACCTTATAAGCCCCTTTCTCTATCCTTGAAAACGGTGACAGGCTCAGGCTTCTGCAGTTTTATACAGGTAACCACTTCTCATATGTGCTCATGAGTAGTGCATAGATAGGCCACGTACAGAGGGCAGAATCCGAAAGTATTCTTCCCTGTCTTTGCGATCTCACATTCTCATTGCTTCCCCATTTGCAATGTTCCCTGACACGTAGAAGGGGTAAGACAGGTGTCTTGTTTAGGGCTGAGAAATCATGAGTCATCTCTTACCCATCACCTTTACAAATTATGAACCTTTACATTTTCCATGACTCGCTGCACAAAATGAGTTTTCTGACAAAGAAAGAGCACCACAGTTCTATAGGTATAAATGTAACTACAAGAGAATTTAACTTATTATATTTAGCAAAATAACAGTAGTATGTTCCAACATAGATACTCTAGGATCTATGGCTGCTCTAGCCATAATCTTTTGACCAGGTATATCATGGCAGGAATGAGTTCCCTCTGGTGGTGTAGGACTTAAAAATCCTAGTCAATTCATAGGTTACCATCCAATCAAGTATGCCACCATTGTCCCAGTGGGTACATGTTCCCTAGGAGATCTGTTTTGCATCATGAAGGGTCTACATCGGGGTGAGACCTGTGCTGCTTTTGCTTCCTGACATATCACCTTCTAACTCTGTGACAATTAGTCAGTGAGGAAGATGCTTAAAGCCTAGTCCAGATTAATTTCTCTATGTTTTACAACTGAAGTTTGTAACATTTGAATTTTTAGAGATGAATTTCTCCAGGGAATCTGGAAATCATAGTTGATATCAGCATAGATGGCCAATAAGTTCAAAAGAGCTTCTTGTCTCTGCCTCCTTAGTGCTAGGACCATATTCCTGCACATTCAGCTTTTTTATATAGTTTTAAGAAATCTGAACTCTTCATACAATTGTGTGGCAACAACTTTATCTTAGATCCAGCACAACAACCCCTTGTCATGTACTTTTAATATCTTCAGATAATAGTTTTATATGACATGTTATCTAATGAAGTTAGATAGCAATACATAATTAAGACAAAATAGATAAAAGTAGCTGACAAAATAGATAAAATTTACCATATGGAAATAATTAACTTTTGTTTATAACCTTAAATATTGAGTCAGAAAGAGAGCATTTACTTGCATGTGGAGTAAAAATTACAGGAAATATATCTCAATGGGCTAATAGCAATTAATTTAATATGCTGCAATGGCTTTTGAATACATTAACTTTTTTCCCTAAACTGCACATAACTGGAAACCTGAGAATAGATACTAAAAACAGAGACAGAATTTTGACATTGAGAGATAAAGCACATTTTGTTTTCAAGCAAGGCTGAGTTTACTTTTCATCAGGAAAAAAAATGTTTTCTGATATGCTGGTTAAAGAATATCAAAAATGAGTAATCAAAACAACACTAATGAACCTGATTTCCATTAAAGTTTTAATGGATTCCAGTTTATACAGGAGCCTGAAATGCACAATGACAAAGTACTAGGTAATTATCAAAGAGGACAAAAGCTGTGACTAGAATTTTCATCATTTAAAACATGCATGACCTATTTTTTTCATTAAGTGACAACAGGAACAGCCCTGGAAACCAGAACCGTAAACAATTTATGAAGGAAATAAATTAACTTTTTGAACACATGACAAAAGCCATTATGAAGAAAATTAATTCTTATTTCCATTAGAAATGAAATAAATACAAGAACATTAATAACTAGTAACTAATAGCTAATTCTTAAACGACACATTATTTTCAATCAACATTTGTTTCTTTAAGATTTGTTTAAATAATGTGAAATAAACCTAATTGACATGTAGAAATTCCTTACCTTTTCCAAAGTCCATTTATATATGTATGAACATTGATATTTGGGCTTTAAATTACTGCGATGTTTTATGAGACAAATGGGAACGGGACTGTTTCTATTGTTAAGTTTGCATTCTCATCAAGGGGCCCGGAATTGCAATATTACATTCTATTTAAAAGAAAAAGTTGAAAACCTCTTCCTGGATCCGGAGAACTGACTCATTCGTATTTTCTGCCTTAAACGTGCACCATCTTGTCCTCATGAATCCGTGGGAGGAATCAATCTAGGTTTGGTAATGTGGCTGCAGAACTCATGAACTGCTACGATGCTATGACTTTTACCTTCCTGTGCGCCGTTGGTGTCGCATCATTTCTTTTCCTCATCCATGCACCATGGAGCTGATCCAAGCATAGAAAAATCCTTTGAAGTCACATGACGTTTGTGCTCTGATGAGGCCTGAAGGACACATGGCAGTAAGAAAAATAGGCAGCTTGTGAGTACAGTGAAAATTCAGCTACGTGAACTTATCACCCCAAAGTACATCTACAAATGCATATACATGCATGTGAAACAGAAATAGCAGAGCAAAGCTTTGTTTTACAAAACATTTATGTGGCTATATGTATTGTGCTTAAGCCAAATTTTATATATATAGTATATATGATATATCATATATATGCTATCTGTAATTTACATATATACTATATGTAATAGTACATATATTATATATGATTATGTATATAATACACACATATGATTAAGTAAATTACGAAAACAAAACCCCTGCAATAGCTCAACGGATATTCACTTGAGCCACAAAATCTAATGAAATTCTTCACGATACAAAAATATTTCTTTATGACAAATCGTATAACAAAAATACAATAAATAGTTCTGACAACCTGTTAGCCTTAGTTACATAGTCTAGATATTAAAATCCAATAAGCAGCAATCTACTTGTTCCCAATTAAGCATTTCTTAGTATGCCAAAATGTGAGCAACAGAGGCAGGTGTACTTTGGCTGCTCTTATAAAAGCCACACTTCTGCTTGGCATGCCTCCATTAGCAAATAGGCTCTGTAATTAGACAGTTAGAGAGAGACTGCAGAGTCACAGGCCGTGCATCACTGGAGGTCGCTGCCTACTCCTGTTTCTCTCCACTTGGCTTATGTCATCTTTAAGCATATGGAAGAAATGCTTCACGTACATCTAGCAATTCAATTAAATTTTTATATTTTTAATTTTTTTCAACATGTGTTAAAGCAGTCATTGCCTAAGCTCTCAGAGGCCGTAGGCCTTGCTGGTCTATTCAGGCTCCCAAATTCATCTTCACAGGGAACAGCCTTCTTGAAGAAGCTACATTGCCGGGATTTTATCCTCTTAGTTTACATCACTCCATCTTAAATGTTGTAATTATTACCCATAGTTACTATCCTTTGAGATCCTGACTAAGTTTCCTATATTAGAATTTCTCAGACCAAAGATCTGTTTGGATTTCTGATTTCTTACTTTATTCAGAACAGGACATCTAATTTCCTTCATCCATAGCGATTTGGGGAATTTTATAAGGTGGCCTTCTGTTTTAGATTTAAAAGACATATTTGAGGACAACAAGTTGTTCTGTGAATACTGGAGTGTCCGGTTATCCTAGATAGGATGAAATCCAGTCTGAAATTCTAGGAAGCAATGCAATTATGTTAAAAGGTAGAACTGAAGCTCTTCCTCATACTGGCCACCCACTTCAGAGAGCTAAGAATTACTGACCAATTATTTTTTTCTGTTACATCAAGTTGTAATATTGGACATTAAACTTTTAACTGAAAATAGAGGTTAAGATGCTAAATGATGTAGTGATTCACTACGGACTCATCTCTATTCCTGTGCACCACATGTACATAGATACCAAATATGAATGGCAAAAGGATATTAAATCTAATCTACTTCATATTCTGCTTATTCATAAAGCTTTTTTTGGGGTATTTTCTCACGTGCAAATCTAGGGTTTTTTAATTTAAATTTTTTAAAAAATATTTCACACAGCAGTTTTAAAATACAGGTACTAAAATACTCCCTATATTCATGTTACTATAGCTTCACTGACACTAGAGTTTAAGACCTGGTATCATATACATATATCCCTACGAGATAAGAATACCATTTTGGGCTTATTTAATAGCAAATGAAATGAAATGTGTGAGTGACGGAGCCAAAGCAGTTTTGGGTGTGGTAAACGATATCATAAATAGCTTTCTAAAGTAAGCAATATTTATTCAAGTTACAGTAGCAAGAAAGAGTAGTAGAAATAACAGTTAAGCGCCCATGATCTCCTTATTAGGACTACATCAGATTCTTCCTTTATCTTAGCTTCCAAGACCACTTTCAAGAGTGCTTGTGAATAAATGACACTCACCACATGGGTCTTAACCAGGACGTAAAATCATCAATAGATATTTGTTGTTACGGGAGTAAATGAAACATGAAAGGCTTAATGTTTCTTCCTTTTACAATCATTTTATTAATTTTTTTTAGGTAAGTATGGAGATTTTTTCAGGAAAGACTGGAAAATAACTGTGTGGCTTTTCAAAGTCCATAAATGCCAATGCTAAAAGTTTTAACTTCATCATTCTGGGAAAGTAATGGAAATTTTAAAATAGAAGAATGTCTTCGGGCTTGCTACTCCAGAGAAACAAATGACAGAAGTTGGAAATTACATATGGTGTAGAAACGGGACAAATTTGGGGGGCAATGCTAGAGCATCTGCATTAAGAAATAAGTAAGGGGGAATTACATAAATAAGATGCATTTGAAGAAGGTGTTTCAGGAATCATAAATTTATTGTATAAAAAGGGACTGTCATTTCGGCTATTTTGGATACTTGCATTGTTAGCGGATAACTTTGATACATTACTAAAATTGCCCGATATCTACTAATCATAATGAAAATGAAAATACGTGAAAGGTAAATCCGAGGTATAAGGATGCAAGAGTGAAGGAAGCCACTAATCCAAACTCCTAGCAGTGCTCCTTAGAAATTCGAATCTCTAGTTCTCTGGAATTTTATCGCGTTGTTTCATTTATTTTACTTTTGGGAGAGTTATCCACTAGTCTCTGTCTTTCTGCTTATGAATATTTTATGTCTCTTACTAAATCAAATTTTTTAAAGCTACTATGTGGGATTCATAGTGCTGAAAGGCACTATACACATCACTGGCAATGAAAGGTAATCAATATTATCCCGCTCTGAATCCTGCAAGTTACAATAGCAACCTGCCTGCAATATATGCCCACTGGTACAGTCGTAGCAACAGTAGCATAAATGGTACCAGAGTAACTAGTCACATCTTCTTTTATTTCCTGTTTCACAAGATGAAATCCATTAGTAACACTGTCAAAGATGCAAACAGCCCAAGACAAGTTAGGCCATGAACCAGAAGATAAAACCTACTAGCATTATTCTGGTAAATGAACATGAGAATACAATATGCTCCTAAAAGCATAGTCTACATCTATAGATCAGGGCTTTACTCAACTCTTGTCAGAAAAAAAGAAAACATTTTTTTACAATAGAGAGTAATTAACATAAAACCCCATAATTGATCAGTATACAGAGAATAAGGGACTTTGGAATATTCTGTCCTAAATGGAATGTTTATATCACACTCTTCATGAGACTTGTGGATCTATAGGCAAGAGAGACAGAAATGTTGTAAGAGAGAGAGGTGGTAGATGGCTTCCGGGAAACAGTGTTTTCAAGACACAATGGGACAGATGAACTTGTGAATTTCAAGAGATGGTGACACCCTACACGAGGTAGACAAAATCTCAGCATGGGGGAGAGAAGATACACATGATATCCTATCTCTAGCCAAGTAAGTGCAGTATTCTATAACATGACCCCTAGGACCCAAACAACTTCTTTTTAATATCCAAATAAAAATTTGAGACTGTTACCCGATCCCATGTATGTGATAACAACCTGGAATTAAGGAATGGGTGTATTGCCTTTTTGTCTTCTAGATCATATTCAAGTACTGCAGAAAACCTAGATTACATTTCTACACAGAGTTCAGTTCTTCTCCATTTAAACTCTTGAAACACAGAAACTGAATGCTGATGCAAGCATATATATATATATATATATATATATATATATATATATATATATGTATGTATATACATACATATATATATACATATATATATATGTATATACATATATACATACATATATATATATATGTACAAGTGTTGGACATGTTATACATTTTAACTTGTCTGGAGAATTTTCCCACTTAACAGAACTCCAACTGAGCTTAAAGACTAGGGAGTGTCAGATGATGTGGTTAACAAAGAATGTCAGAACCGAAAGAGCTAATCACAGCAGTATATTTAGGTAAAGAGAATCAACAGATAAACAGAAGCCAAATGACTATAGAAGAGTTCTGTACAATAGGCTCAGGCCGTACTATAAACTTTGGAGTAGAGATAAGGAAAATAGGGAGGGACTATGTGTGGTACTGAATCAGAGTAGAGAAAAATTCTTTTGACAATTCCCAAATCCCTATGCAAAGAAGATGTCTTCCCACCAGAAAAGCTAAAGCGAAACAAACCACACGATGTCACCCCATTCCATGTTCAATGCTTTTTAACAGGTAACTGGTTAAAATAATGATTTTGGACTTATGAAAAAGTGGCATTCACAGTCTCCAGGTTAGATTTGAATTAGTACCGCTGTCATGAAAACCAGTTGAAGTTGGGTCTAGTGGCTCATGCCTATAACCACAAAACTCAGAGGACTGAAGCAGGGGATAGCAGTGAATTCAGGCTAACACAAGCTACAGGGTGAGACTCTGTTACAAACACAAAAGAAAAAATCCAAACAAAATAAAATGTAGTTTTATTTAATCATATTAGTTTAATTTATTTATTTAATCCATAAAATATGAAATCAATTATCAAAGGAAGTAGATCTGTCCTCACTAGTAGTTTTCTGAAATGTTAAAAGTAACCAAGAATTAGATGCAGCAAGAATGTACATAATCCTGTGAATGGATTAAAAAGTACTGTATTTGTATCATGAAATACTACTTGCTCATATAATGGATGGGATCAAGTCAATAGTGGTAATTAGTCCCTGCAATTCCTTCTCATGAGAAGAGAAGGCAATAGGTTAGGTGTTTGAGACCAACCTGAGCTTTAAAGGGAGTCCCAGGCTATACTAGGTTATATAATATAAAACCTAGTCAAAACAAAACCAGAACAAAACACAACTGGAAAAGGAATGGAAGCCTCTAACTTGTAACAAAATAGGTGGAAGGGAAGACCCTTGTGTTAAGTGAAGAAAGATTGACGCAGGGAGGGAAGTGTGACACAGTGTAATTTTAGTGTCACACATCTACAAAACCTGAGCATGGAGCATTGGTTAGGAGAGGATATGGAGAATGGGAAGGTGGTGAGGAAAGATAATCCACTTGCTAAGTGTCTTAGTTATTGTTCTAGTGTATGACCAAGACAACTGGTAAAAGGAAGCATTTAAGCAGGGTCCTTGATTACAGTTTCAGGTCAGTCCATGATCATTATCATTATGCCAGGAACTTGGATGCAGGCAGGATGCAAGAGATCACATTTGATTTGTAGATTGCAGAGAGAGAGAGAGAGAGAGAGAGAGAGAGAGAGAGAGAGAGTCCAGCTTGGAGTTTAGAAACTTCAGACCACCCTCCAAGTGACACACCACTCCCAACAAAGCCATACCTACTTCAACAATGTCACACTCTCCTAACCCTTCCTCAAAAGTTCCTCTAACTGGGGACCAAGCATTCAAGGTTTTGAACCAATGTTGGGCATTTTTTTTTTCAAATTACCACACTGAGTCATAATAGCAAGATCAATGTAGTTTGCTACTGCTAAGTAGGTTGTGGTGACCTAAAACTACCCTTCCCACCTCAACAGGGATATGAGATAGTTTATTATAGAGCCAAACATGACTGACAATAGACTGGAATTACAGATTTAAGTTACCCCAATTTCCTGTTCCAAAGTTGGAGGCAGAGTCACAAAGTTTTTATAGTAATAGGACACAAAAGTCATAGATCAGAACACTTAGAAACCTTTGGTGGGTGCATTGGGTAGGCATGTTATAACAAAGTGAGGTAAACTCTGCTAGAGATCTTATATACAACCTGACAGAATTCTTAATGTGTTTATTGGTAAAACCCAGGGCTCTGTCTGTTAAGACAGTGCAATGGATTATTATCTGTTAGTCATATTATGCTAAGTCTGATTTAGAAGTAGGTAAGGAATAGCTTTTAGGGAACTAAAGTTAGCCCAAGATAAACTTCAATTAGACTTTGAAAACCTGCACCATTTAAACATTTCCAAATTAGTTAAGTTCTAATCAGTCAATCGGCCTTCATAGACAATGTTTTTATTATTCAGAGGAGACTATTCATAATAATAATATACTATATTTATGACACGGAGGAGTGAAATCAAAGTCTTGTGCTAGCTAGGCAAGTACTCCTCCCATTCATTGTATCTATAGTTGTTTGTTTGTTTGTTTGTTTCGGTGGTTGGTTGATTTTGGTTTTGCAAACAAGGTCCCATTAAGCAGCCAGGCTGACCTTGAATTGTTCAGGATTTCCAAAGCATAGCTGACAAGAAGCACATTCCTCAATGAGACACAAGCAACAATTTACAACAGAGTGCACTTCCAACACAATTCTTGAAGATAGATCAGCCTTGCTTATGACCATAAACACACAAACATTATTGCATCCTTTACAAAGAACTCAGGACAAACTTGTTTTCCTAATTCTTTATCTTTGCTGCTGCTGATTAATTTTTTCTAATGTGCATTTGACATGGTAGCATGTTTTATTCCCATGAGGAGTATCAGTCTTATAATCAATAGCTGCTTACAAACAGAAACTTGTTGAAAACACTACTTTTATAAAATCAGGACCTATAAAGGGAGACTATATAAGAAGTAATCATTAAAATGATTGTGGATACTGTAAAATAGAAACCTATTCAAGAAACAGATATATTAGAAAAATGAAGTACACTAATTAGAGTTTTTCAGAGAGATAACATATGGGAAGGATGAGAGAGAGGGGGGAGGGGGAGGGAGGGAGAGAAAGAGAATATAAAGAAAAGACTTAAGTAGAAATATATTTTAAATTTTTTATTGAATATATTCTTCATTTACATTTCAAATGTTATATCCTTTCCTGGTACCCCCCTCCCAGAAAACCCCCAAACCATCCTCCCATGCCCTGCCTCCAAGAAGATGACCCTCTGCTTAACCCACTCCCACCTGCCCCCCCCCCTTGATTTCCCCATGCTGGGGCATCTATTGAGCCTTCATAGGACCAAGGACTTCTCCTCCCACTGATGCCTGACAAGGCATTCCTCTGCCACAATTACTGAATTTATCAAGGAGATTGACTCACTTGGTTTTGCAGACTGAGCACCACCACTCTAGGCATTAACTGCTGTATATCAAATCAGTCAGTCATTTGCTTGCTGGCTTCCAGTCTAAATGAAAAGAACAAGAAATTATGATAGTATGACTAAGGCCAAAACCCTGAGGACTAGAGAAGCTGCTAGTACAATCTCAGAACCCAGAGACAAGGGCAGGAGTAGATGAGCAATATAGCTTTAGAAAAGAGAAAGCAATCTCCTGTTGTCCCTTCTGTTTTGTTCTCTGTATGCCCTCATCTACGCAATTGCTGCTCTCTCACATTGGATGGGAACATATCCTTATTCAGTCCACTGCTTGAGACATAAGACTCACCCTGAATACTTGGGTAGAAGTCATGGATAGCTGTCTACATGACTCTTAACTGAGTAACAGTCACACCTGAAATTATCTAGCACTGCATCTATAGTGGAGTCTGCAAAATACCTAGAATTTTTTTCATGCATACAATGAGAGTAGAGTAACAGAATATTGTGTTTTACATAAAAGGAAATGTATGTGTATGTGTAGATATCAGGTATTTAGGAAAGCGTAAAAAATAGACAATAGTTTTCTCTGTCTCACTTAAGGTATATTTTGTTTAACAGTAACACTTTAAAATAGTATTCTTCATTTAATTTCATTATTAATCCAGTAATTATAGAGGATTTATACTTTTATATTACCTGTAATGTATACTTAAGTTGTTATCATTCATATATATTCATATATATGTATATATTCACATATGTATGTATACATTGTATATTTGTGTATGTGCATATATATAGGTATATATATAGGTGTGTGTATATATATATACATATATATATGTGTGTGTGTGTGTCTGTGTGTATACACACAGACACACACACACACACACACGCACATTGCTTTGCGGAAACATTCTATAATAGGCAAGAGTGCTATAAATTTCCTAGTGTGAAGTCCAATATAAGCTACTGAGGTGGTCTGAATATGCTTGGACCATGGGAAGTGGCACTATTAGGAGGTGTGATCTTGTTGGAATAGGTGTGGCCTTGTTGGAGGAAGCATTTCACTGTATAGGCAGGCTTTGTGGCTTCTTGGTGCTCAAACTCTACCAATTGTGGAAGAGAGTCTTCTCCTGTCTGCCTGTGGAAGAGTCTCCTCCTGGCTGCCTTCAGATCAATATGTAAAACTCTTGGCTCCCCCAGTACCATGTCTGCCTGCATGATTTCATGCTTCTACCATGATGATAATGGTCTGACCCTCTATAACTGGAAGCCAGTCCCAACTAAATGTTTTCCTTTACAAGAGTTGCCTTGGTCATAGTGTCTCTTTATAGCAATAGAAATTTTAAGTAAGGCAGTTGCACACTCAATATATAAATTAGAGTAAAATATTATTATATTTCTGCCTATATCATATGTTAACTTATAGCAAGAATAATAGACTATTCACATTATTTTTAGATGATTGTAATACTTTTCTAAGCCTCTCAATATTTTAACATTATTTGGCTTTGTGTCACTACCTTGATACAATAGTATTACTCCTATTCCTGATTAACAGGTGAAATACTGATTACTTGGTAATTTTTCCTTATACTGTGATTTCTTGTTTATTTGTTTTGATATATTGCTCATCCTAGAAATAAAAACACAGTGTTGAATTGAAGGCCTCTACTGTTCCCAGGGAAGGGAAGCAACCACAATTGCTATGCATGGGAAAGACAGGGTGCCACCCACTTGTCTATGTTTATGGCCCTGTTAGGTCCCGCACATAGTTTCTTGGTTATTTTCATTATTGCAGACCAGACAGAGAGAAGAAATTATCTTTAATGTGCTGTTACATTGAATGAATCATACTTTACAAGCCATTCTTGTCAGCCCATAATATAAACTAATCTTTTAATAAGACACTGTGTCCTTCCATATAGTTCATTGAAGTGCACAGTGCTTTGAATCTTAATTGGAAATGATCGTCTTTTCCAAAGGTGACCTTTCAACCCTAACTACCATCCAAGTTCATCTATCTATTTTACCTGTGTGTTTACAACATTGTTTTTATGAACTACAGAGCATTAAGCAAAGCATTATTATTAGTCCAAATTTCCAACATAAAGCAAGAACAACTTCAAATTGTAAATCATTATTTGCTACCTAGACAGCAGCTGTGAACAGATGACTGGGTCTAGAGCAATATCTTATCTATGTAGTATAAATACAGTACATTAATATTTAATTTCCTTTTGATATCCATAGTTTTAAAGGCGAGTCTCATGAAATCCCCCTTGAAAATGATGTTACTATCTCTTAGTGTATTTGACAAGGAAGCTAATTTACACTTTCACATTTAATTTCTTTCCATGTTCTAATTTAAGTCAATTTCCTTGTAATACATATATCTTCATTTAATTTGTATCACACACACACACACACACACACACACGCAAGCAGAGAGGGAATGGCATTAAGCTATACATAACTACAGAAAACAGAGTATTCAAACAATATTTTATTGTGCAGACAGACCACAATAACTAGAATTACATCAAAGTCCTTTTAAATCAGATTTTATTTAATTATTTACTTGCTTAGTTATCTATCAATTTATACATGTGCATATATTTGCATATGTGGACATACACGTCCTGTGATGTGTTAGAGGTGAGAGGGTGACATCAGGAATCAAGTCTATCCTGCAAGGTGAGTCTAAGACATCAAACCAAGGTCTTCAGACTTGGAGGCCACCTCACTACATCCTACAGCATCTTCCCAGCTCAAAAATCCTTTCTTAAAAAAGTGTTTAATAGGCCAGTGATCTTGAAGAGATGACCACTAGCAGCGTAAGTGCTCCTAAAAGAAAGAAATCCTTACCGAAAGAGGAAGTGGCCAGTGAACCAGAAGAAGCAGCAAGCCCCACGACCCCTAAGAAGAAAATGAAATTTTTTAAGGAGGAGCCTGAGGCTGCTGCTAGTTGCACAAAGAAAAAGAAAAAGTCTCAGAAAGCCCAGGAGGATTGGAACTGACCTGCTTGGTGGGAGGGGCGTACCTTGTGGTGGGCAGCTCCTGCACGTGATAAACCCCAATAAAAACACAAAACCAGAAAAAAAGTGTTTAATAGAGCTTATTGTCATATTCAATATCATATTTAAATTAGATAGGAAATCATTGTTTTATCTTAAAAGTTTGTACATTATACAGAGAATTTTCTGTCCTTATTCTTTCTAGTACAATATCCTGATTAAGAATGTTGGAATAGGAATCTGACCATTTGCCTAGGAAATTCCTAGGCAAATGGTCAGATCTTGAAAATATCATCCTTAGTGAGGTAACCCAATCACAAAAGAACACACATGGTATGCAGTCACTGATAAGGGGATATTGACCCAGAATCTCGGAATACCCTAGACACAATCCGCATATCAATAGATTTCTAAAAAGATGGAAGGAGAGACCCCTGGTCCTGGAAAGACTGGATGTAGGGGAACGCCAGGACAGAGTAACGAGAGGGGGTTGAATGGAGAAAAGAGGGAGGGAAGGGGGCTTATGGGACTTTCGGGGAGGGAGGAAATGGGAAAGGGGAAGTGATTTGGAATGTAAATTAAAAAAATAAAAAAACAAACAAACAAACAACAAAAAAAAAAAACAAAGAATGTTGGAATAGGGCTGGTGAGATGGCTCAACGGTTATGAGCACTGACTGCTCTTCCAAAGATCCTGAGTTCAAATCCCAGCAACCACATGGTGGCTCACAACCATCTGTAATGAAATCTGACGCCCTCTTCTGGTGTGTCTGTACATATAATAATATGTGTACTTACATATAATAATAAATAAATCTTTTTAAAAAAAAAGAATGTTGGAATAACCTTCAGTGGGTTATTTTCTTTGTGTTTGACAGAATGAAATATACAAACTCTCTATCTGTTAAAGTCCTGATTTACATGATCAAGAATATATGTGGGGAAATGGAAAAACAATATAATTTTAACAGCTTAGAATATTTACATAAACATTTTATAGTGACTTATTAAATATTTATGGCTATTGAATTCCTGACAGTGTTCCCACTTCCGTTGACATCCCCACAGAGTCATACACGTTAGTGTAGAAATTTCTGATGCCAAATGACTACAACTTATTTCAAACCTGTGTGACTGGCAGAGTTTATTTTAGTAGTTTAGTAGAGTTTATTTAATACAGTTGATATTAAACTTTATATATATAGAAATAATTTTCTTAAAATTACAAAGTTTCTATTATGCCACACATAACTTTGAGACACTAGGGGCTTAATTCACTCTATTTACAGTTAGTTGTTCATATTTGTCTACAGAACCTGATATATGTATTCAGAAACTAGTGTAAGAACAAGTAACTTTCCCTACACAATCTGTGCAGATGAAGCTTTGATGAACACACCCATCACCTAATTACAAGTTTGTATTTCTAGTCCCACTAAGGTGTACCAATTAACAGAATTAGACTTTAATTCCAAGCAACATATTAGCCCTAATTAGTGGATGCACTGTCTGCTCTAAATTTTGTTTAACCCTTGATGTGGTGTGCAGATGTGTAGCTAATACCTATTCTGTCATGTTTTGTGAGTTAAAAAATATTTTTATAACTTCTGCTACAAGCTATGATTTTTAAAAAATGAAGCTGAGTAAAAATATGGCATCTTCACATGACACATTAGGATATTAAGGAAAATGAAATTATAAAATTTGCAGGTGAATGGGTGGAACTTGAAACAATTATTTTGAGTGAAGTAACTGAAACATAAAAAGACAACTGTTGCATGACTCCCTTTCCTCAGTGGATGCTAGCTTTGAATCTCCAGCTATGTGTGTTTCAGTTGGAATATTTATAGAGGTCAGGGAACTACTAAGGGCCATCTAGGAAACTTTCTTTTTTCTTTTTTTCTTTATAGGCCACAGACATATCTGCCATGGTGTTTTCTTTTCTTTCCTAGAATAGTGAGAGTTTTTAAAAAATATCAACATTTTTTATTAAATATATTCTTTATTTACATTTCCAAGGTTGTCCCCTTTCCTGGTTCCTATCCCCCCCCCCAAATCCCTTAACCCATCCCCCTTGGGAGACAGAAAGCAGTAGTATAAAAGGGTATAAGACAAAAATTCAGTAGAAGGGTTAAATTAGTATAAGAGAAGGGAGTTTAGAGAAGAGGATAAAATATGGAGGATACATAATAGCACAGAAGATCTTTAAAATATCGTATAAAAACTTACTACTCCAGGGACTTCCTAATGTAATTATATTTACAATGGAATCACCATAGAAGAGGGTAACAAAGTCTCAACTAGACACCATAGGTTAAACAAATAAAAAGTCAGGGATTAATTCCTTATTTTGGAGTTGTTTACTAGTGAGATCTCATAGACCCTCAAACATTACAGGGGACTTTCAATTCTCTTGACTACTTTCCAATACTTGACAGTAAGACCCTATTGTTAAAGACATGTGTGCACATCCTAAAACATGGAGAAATCAGCCTAATTTTGCTCTGGAAGCTTCATCCACACTGTCCAGCTTTCATAGTGCTACCTGATTCTATGCAGCACACTAGAGGTGGAAATTTATTATCAGATTACATCTGGCCAGGAACCTTGTAAACTACAGCAGTGATTAGCTTGACAAGACATGCTCACCAATGCAATAGTGGTGCAAACATCATTTCTGCATGAAATTAAACTCTACTCCAGAAAATGAAACCCATACTTGGCATCATTATCAGGCCAACAACCTATGGCTAGATAGGCCCTAGGGGGAAAAAACTACTATTATTATTCTGTTAAATTGATATAATATTAAAATGACTCCTAATGACTTTACATTGATAGATTAATGTGTCCTTCTACCTAAACCAGAGGAGCTTTTGTCTGTAGTAGATGGTAGTTAACATAGAGGTCTACCAAGGGGTAGGCCAAGGCATAGAGAATAAGATACTGAAGAATGCTTGACCCTCTACAGATGTATATCCACACTCCTTCCTCCCCAAGGCTCTGAGATGATTACAGAGGAGGGTCAGAAAGAATCTACACTAAAGGCTGACTACAGAGAAACTGTCTCTGGACACAGCACAGTAACTACACTTACGAACTCACAGAAGCTTTAAGAGCACAGAAACATCTGTATGTATGTTCCAGCCAGACCTATTGTTGTAGCCTTCCCATACATTGTTGAAAGGTGTGTCCCTGTAATTTCAGTTGTTAATTCCTGTACTGGCAGAGAGCTAAGCGCAGGGAGGATTTTGGTATCATCATTTCTACAGCCCATTACCAGTTTTCTATTTGTAAATGTTTGTTTATCACCTGCCCAAAAGATGAAGGTCAGATAGCCTTCAGTGCTTAAAGGCAACTAAGGGATAGATTGGGAATCGTCTTGCTGCTTTCTGGTTCAAACTGGGCTGTGGCTGTTTGGTAATAAAGAACTGACAGCCAAAAGCTGGGACAGGAAGTATGGGGGCAGGACTTCCTGGCTGAGGGAGAGTGAGATACAAGCAGATACAGCAGAATTGGAACCTGGAGGGCAGGCAGGAGTGAGACAGATGCGCTGTAATCAAGCATGCAGTCAGGAGTCCATGGAGAGACAGTATGGCGGAGAAGCCAAGGTTATGTTAGTATCTAGCTGAGAGACTGCCCCAGCAAAAGGCCAAACTTCCATGTTTAAACTATATGAAAGTCTTCATTAAACTTCTAAACCTGCAGTGGGATCCTTGAAAGCCCCACAATACAGACCAAATCTGAGACTGTATGGGGGAAAGTGAGCACAATATCTGAGCCCTAGAGAAGGAACTATTGAGAATGGGTAGCTACTGAGAGAGGGAGAGTCAGTTTTCTCTAAGAGTGTAGTTCGATTCCTCCTGTCAAAAGGAAATGCAGGAACAAAGAGTGGATCAGAAACTGAAGGAAAGGCCATCCAGAGACTGCCCCATCAAGGGATCCATCCCATCTGCTGACGCCAAACTCAGACACTATTGCTGATGCCAAGAAATGATTCCTGACAGGAGCTTGGTATAGCTATCTCCTGAGAGGCTCTACCAGAATCACACCAATACAGATGTCAATATGCACAGTCAAACATTGTCCTGAGTGCAGGGACTACATTGGATAAGTTAGGGCAAGGACTGTAGGAGCTGAGGGGTTTGCAACCTCATCAGAAGAACAATTTCAACCAACCAGACTCCCAAAGCTCCAAATAAAATCACCAACCAAAGAGTGCACATGGGGTACCTATAGCTCCAGCTGGATATGTAGCAGAGGATTGCCTTATCTGGCATCACTAGGATCGGAGCCCCATGGTCCTGTGGAGGCTTGATGACCCAAGATAGGGGAATGCTACAGTGCTGAGGCAGGAGTGGGTAGGTGGGTAGGGAGCACCTCCACAGAGGCAGGGGAAAGGAGGAAGAGATAGGAGATAGGCTTGTGGAGGGAAAACTGAGAAGGGGGATAACATTTGAAATGTAAATAAATAAAATAACCAATAAAAAATGAAAAAAGAGTGTAATTCCAGATAAGTAAACTGTACTACAGAAGGCCATATATGCAAGATTATTTGGGCATCACTTATAGCTATTGATAGTACCTTTTTAAAATGAAGGACAGAAAGTTCAGTGTATAAGAATAGGTTTGTGGGTCAAAATTCCTTGTACAAAATTCTATAATAACTAATAAAAATAGTTTTATGAAACAACGAAGATATTCAAAAATAACTATCATGGATCTGCAAGACACCTTCCCCCACCCAGCATTCCTCGGATCCTGAAACTCTCAGATCCATGTGCTCTGACTGACATAGCCCTGTATCTAAAGGACCTTTGTTTCAGCCTCTTCAGCCTTATAATGCTCTAGCCTCTTTTCAACCACTCTACTCACAAAGTTCTATAAAAGTCCATGCGAAGATATCGATTTTAGCACAGTCAAAGCATTGCTATACCTTTCATGTCACACTTTTCTAATATCTGCTTTTACTTCATCAGCTCCCGAATCTGTTCCTGTGTTTGTTGAACTTCTTCCCTCCTTAGGTCTATGGTTGTTGTATCATGGTCACATACAGTTTTATCTTTATCTTTCACTTTTGTGTGTAACTTTCTTTCTTATTTCTGCACTCCTCCCAGCAACAACCCCCCCACACACACACACACTACTCTACACCAGATCAACTGCTCCTGCACTTCTCTTCAGAAAAGAACAGCCCCCACCCCCAGTGATATCAGCTGGGAGATAAGTGGATATCACAACATAGGTTGACTGGGGAACATGGGGGGAGGGAAGAGGGCTTATGGGACTTTCCGGGAGGGGGGAACTGGGAAAGGGGAAATCATTTGGAATGTAAGTAAAGAATATAGAATATAAAAAAATAAAATAAAATATTCACACACACACACACACTCATATATATATTAAAAAAAGAAGATGTAATAATACTAGGCAGCAACCCCTTATATCAAGGCTGGACAGGGTAACCCAGCAGGAGGGATCAGATCCCAAGAGCAGGCAAAAGAGGCAGAGACACCACCACTCAAATTCTTAGCACAAAATAACACTCAAAAAGTCTTGGTTGAGCCTTTGCTTTCCTTTGAAACATGGCAATCTAGGTCTCCATGGTCTGCATGCTCATGTCTCTGTGTTCTTATTCTCTCTACTCCTCCTTAGATCCCACTAAATTCTTTCTGAGCACTCAATGGCTTTCAGGCCCAAAGTTCAAATGCTACTACAACCTTCCCCAAAACTCATGCTCAGGTCTGTCACAGAGGTACCTCATGAACTGGCACGAACTTCAGTCTTAGCTATGGTTCCCATTGCTGTGATAAAACACAACCAAAAGATACTGGGGTAGGGGTATTTCAACTTATAGTTTTTACTCCATTATCCAGAAAAGTTAGGGCAAGAGATCACAGCAAGAAGCTGGAGGCAGGAACTGGGGTAGTACTACTGCTTACTAGCTTGCTCCTGATGACTTGCTCAGCCAGCCTTCCTCTTAAAGTAACACTTTTATTGGCTCATATCTCTTATGATTTCATGAACTTCATATTCTTCTCTGTTATTGCATAATTTATTGCCAATCCAGCCAATATTTCTGATCCATTATATACAAGGAGCACTTATCAATAATAGGGATAACAGATAACTTGGAAACAAATAGAGTAGTGTCACACAATGACCTTCATCCGTCAAATGTTCAGGTTACAAAAATAAAACTGTCAAATTTTCTATAATGAAGTCTTAAAATGTTGATTATAACAATCATTCCAACTTTATGTAATATAATAATAACATAGAGAAATGAACATATGCTACGTTCATATCCATTGTAGGCAGGCTTGCATCTGCTTGTAAAAGTTTCCAAATGTATGCTGATATTAAAGTATTAAGTTTCAATCTAAAATATTTAATTTTCTCATGAGAATAAATATCCAGGAACTACTGCAGCATAATCTATACTGAGAACTGGGGTTAAGTCAGTGAACTAACCCCAGTAAACTAGAACAATTTTTCAGATTCTGCAATAAGTAATAATTTATAGAGGCTTATTGATTATACCTGCTATGAGTCTCTTCAAGTTCATAGGCAAAGTTTCTCTTAAGTAATTTTAATCTGTTTTTCCTTCTGTATGTGCTATAGCATCTAGAGTTTTAAACCAATCTATGTGCAGCTCCATTCATTTTAAAAATACTGTTTGAAAACCATTGTTAAAGATTCTGGGATACTCAGTAATTTGGGTATACATACTGTAACAGTAACTTTTTATTTTCAGTTTTCCTGTTGTCTCCAAGGCTTGTTGCCTCAGTCTGCTAACCTAAACCTAGTCCTGGAAGTTTCTAGCCTCCATAAAAATCTAGGCCTAGAATTTTTCAACCTCTGAGACTCATTGCTGAATAAGCTCACCCTTTCTTTTTCTTTATTAACTTTGGCTGGCTAATCAACTCAGCTGTTCTGACTCAAACTCCTCTCCACACTAACTGACTCAATCTGACTTCTTTTACTTCTGACTGTATTGTTCTGCTTGGCCTCAAACTAACTTTATCAATCTCTTCTAGTCCCTGGCTCCTTCTCATTGTCTGGATCTAACTTTTACCTGTATCTAGCTTATTCTCTCTCTGCAAGTTGTGTCTGTATAACTGTCCCCTCCTCCTCTCCTTCAGGGATGGTCTCTTAAGTAAGTAGCCTCTTTTTCCTCTCCTACTGTGGGATGGTTATATACTATCTCTGACCCATTCTGTCAAATCTCTTTTCTGATTCATCACTTTGCCTTCCATTAAATTAGACATCACTTTCAAATATGATATTTCCTGCTATGAACTAACTTCACCTTCGTTGTTTGAGATGAAAGGTATGTGCTAAGGGAATGTCTCTATTCCAGCTAGAGGGATTAAAAATTCTGAAGGCTGAGCCATACCACAACTAGAAGCAGCTTTGTTTCAGTAAATAACACAGTGTCAGGGTTAACAGTGTGATCAAATATCCTGAAACAACATACTAGACTCAGAAATACATTACTTGTTCTTCACAGATAATTTTTCTTGATAGTCTTGTGCTTTTGGCTGAATACAGTAAAAACATAAGTAGTTTAATTGATTGTATTTCCTCAGGGCTTAATATGCTCTATCTATCTACATGGTTCTGTTGTTTGTTTGCCTTTTCCTTTTGGCAATGAAACCTCTGATATTCAAGCTTTAAATTAGCAGAGAAAATGGTATTCATCAACACTGAATTATGTCATTCTGCTAATACTATCTCAATTGTAAAAATGGCATATCATCTTGGTTCTCTAAACAAGATATATTAGCTTTCACTGAAATTTGGCCTCAAGTAAATGCCTTAGAAAAATGCCTGAAAATGTGGACTGTTCAGTCTAATATAATCATGAATTTCCCTATGTCTATTCAGCTGCACAGGCCTCGGGAAAATGGAAAGTGACACTAACTGCTCTGTGCTCAGAGCCATGAAAACTGCTTGTTCCCAGAACACTTTGATGTTATTTATCCTCCTTGTGATTGTTTGGAGGTGGCCTAGTTTTTTAAGTAATACAATAATGGACTTTGAAAGACAGAATTTTGACAGAATGTATTGTCTTCCCTTTTCCCTGTTTCTTTGTGCTTTAAGATATACCCTTTAAACAATACGAAGGAAATCACCATGGTTTTGTTTGTTGGTGATGCCAGGTGAAGTCCTATTCCACTACCTGCTCCCCTCCCAGGCTCTGCACACATCATTACCTGTTCTCACACTTGTTAATCTCTTTCTTTTTCTTGACAGCAACTGTGGAAAACATTTTTTTTTTTACAGTCCAGTCTTTATTCCCCTTCCGGTCTGTCCTCTGACTGTTCCTCATCCCATACCTCCTATTCCCTACCTCCCCGGCCCCTGTCTCCAAGAGGATGTCCCCATTCCCACCATCACCCTATCAGACCTACTCACTTCCTGGGTCCCCAAGTCTCTCGAGGGTTAGATGCATCTTCTCTGACTGAGTCAAAATCCAACAGTCCTCTGCTGTATATGTGTTAGGGGCTTCATATCAGCTGGTGTATGCTGCCTGGTGGGTGGTTCAGTGTCTGAGCAATCTCGGGGTTCCACATTAGTTGAGACTGCTGATCTTCCTATAGGGTTGTCCTCCTCCTCAACTTCTTCCAGCTTTTCCCCAATTTAATCACAGCTTCTGTCCATTGGTTGGGTGTAAAAATCTGCAACTAACTCTTTCAGCTGCTTGTTGGGCCCTTTGGAGGGCAGTCATGATGGGTCCCTTTTTTGTGAGCATACCATAGCATCAGTACTAATGTCAGGCTTTGGAGCCTCCTCTTAGGCTGGCTCCCAATTTCAGCCAGTCACTGGACCTTCTTTCTCCCAGGCTTTTCTCCATTTTTGTCCCTGCAGTTCTTTCAGACAGGAGCAATTCTGGGTCAGAGCTTGCTTAACAGCACAGTCCTTATAGGACTTGACTTTGGAATTTCAATTACTCATAATAAATTTTTTAAAAAAAAGTTTAAAAGGTAAAATAACTAGAAGGCACTTAAGAAATAGCACTAATATTTTGTTGCTTTGATCTTCCAAATATTTTCGTAGCAATTCCATTAGCTTTCTAATTCATTAACATGCCATTATTTGGGGAGTACAGAATACTTTCATGTAACAATTCACATTGAAATTATCTTTCACCTGATGATGTCATGTTTCACAGGATTAAAATGAACATATTTTCAAAAGAGGAATACTAATAAAAGATATTGAAGGCTATTTTTTAGAATAATGGTGTTACTGATTACATCTAGTGCACCTAGGTCTTTATAGTCAGTATACTTTTATAATCTGAAATCAGCAAGTGTTCCCTGATAGTAAACTTGGCAAGGGAGAGTTCAACTGAGGAACTGCCTCCTCCAAACTGCCCTGTTAGAGTGTCTGTGGGCATCTTCCTGATTGATAATGATGTAGGAGTGGTCCTGAGTTGTAGAGAAAAGCAAGCTAAATAAGACACAGAAAGCAAGTCAGTAGCAATGTCCTTCTTTTTTTTTTATATTTTTATTTACATTCAAAATCATTTCCCCTTTCCCATTTCCTCCCTCCCCGAAAGTTCTATAAGCCCCCTTCCCTCCCTCTTTTTCCCATTCAATCCCCTCTCCCTTCTCTGTCCTGGCATTCCCCTACATCCAGTCTTTCCAGGACCAGGGGTCTCTCCTTCCATCTTCTTAGAAAACTATTGATATGTGTATTGTGTCTTGGGTATTCCAAGATTCTGGGTTAATATCCCCTTATCAGTGACTGCATACTATGTGTGTTCTTTTGTGATTGGGTTATCTCACTAAGGATGATATTTTCAAGTTCTGACCATTTGCCTAGGAATTTCATGAATTCCTTGTTTTTAATTGCAGAGCAATGTCCTTCTATAACGGCTGCCCCTGTTCTTCTCTCTAGTTTCCTGTCTTGAGTTCCCTTCCTGGCTTCCCTCATGAAAGGTGCTCAGCTATAAGCTAAAATAAATGCATTTAGTTCAGAGTTGCTTTTGGCAATGATGTGAATCACAACATCAAAAAGCAAAATAAGACATGATATATATGACATAAAATGTAAAGAACTTACATGCATTTAAAATTATTTGACCTTAAACACAAGCAACTTAGATTTCCCATGATAAATTTGCAATATTTTAAACAGTGCAAATGAAGGTGATTATTATCCACTCTATTGAAAGAAATGAGGTTGCAAACATATGTGTAATGTCAATGTAATGTCATGCAGAACACAGGATGGACACAATTTCTTAGGTTCTTTGAATTATACTTTCTCAAAGCCAATTAAGAAGGTCTGCTACACTGGTCAGAAAAATGGTGGCTGAAAAGATTTTGATGAGTCTGGAAACCACTCAGTACAAGAAATCTTTACATTCTCATTTACGAATAAAATCTTGTTACTTTTATTTAAAAGGGTTTTGCATGAAATTGTCTTCAAAACAAAGGCAACATTTAAGCATTTTTATGTTGGCAGAAATGGAAGGTGTGACTTGCTACTGTATAAGATTTTTGTCACTAAGGAACAAGTGACCAAAAATGTATGTTTTAACAAAGCACACTTATATTATCATTTCAGCACATGGGTCTGTCTCAACTGTCTCTTCAGCTAAAGGTTTTTCCTAGGATGCATTTGAAACATTGATCAGGAGTTGACTTTCATCTAATGGCTTCTCTGGAAAGAATATACTCCAGATATGACTGGGAGCCCTAGACATTTGCCACTCACACTACCAGGTTCTTACCTCCTGACCTTCTTCAGAGGAGATTAACAGTATAGTTAACTTATTCATAGCCATAATATAGAGGGAACAAAACTGCCATGAAGAACAGAGTTTATAGAGCATAATGAGAGGGAGATAATTTATCATAAAGACAAAAACATCACCACAAGGGGGAAAATTATATAACAAGCATGCCAGAATGGGAATCACTGGGGATATCTTGGGCTTGACTGCCATCGAAGTTAACCAAAGGATATATCTACAGATTAAAGAGTTAGGTAAATCAGTAATTAAGCAATAAGTGTTAACAAAATAAAATTGCTAACTAAAATAATTATATTGAAGTCACTGTGATGACCCAGCAGGTAAGAGCACATGGTCCCAATTCTGATGGCTTGATTTCAATCCATCCTGAGAACCCACGTTAATGAAAGCAGAGAAGAGACACCTGCAAGCTACCCTTTAACACCCTATATGTCCTATGACATGCATGTGCATATATACACACAGTAAATGAAATAAAAGTTCAAAACGTTTCATTGTTATCAATTAACTTTCTGATGTACATTTACTCTACTTGGATAGAAACCTTGGGAAGCTAAGAAGAGGCTCTTCTTCGAGTGCTAACCCTTGGCAACCTTTGTATTCCCTCTGGCATCAGATGAAAGCAAGTGCAAAAGAAGGTTGCATCTATTGCCCAGGGCAATGAAGCCAAAGCCTTTAACCCTATGAGTGTTAAAGATCTGTGTGCTTCTAACGTTGCGATTTCTCAGCATTTAGCAGCAGCTTGTGGTGCAGCTTGCTGTAGCTGCTGTTACAGCTGTCACTGCCCACGGAACAGAGACAAGAGCATCTTCTCTCTTACTGCTTGGGTCACCACAAGCTGCTGCTCTCATAGATCCACCTCTTTTCAAGATGTCACTGGGGCCTGCGATTTGTGTTTGCAGCTCGGTCGACTGACTTCTCAACTCTGACTCTGGCACCTGTCAAGGCAATGTGGCTCCCACCGTTGAGGTTTTACTCCCTGTCAATCTGTGGACTCTCTTACACACCACCGCCGTACTCCAAAGCTCTTCTGCAGCTGTCAAAGTAGCCAGCTGCTTTTCCCCTTCCGTAGCTTAGCTCTCCAACCTTTCCTCAATCACGGACGCTGTGCTCTGTCGTCTCCGCTCTCCTTCTCTCTTTCGTGCTACCGAATGAGATCATTCACCAACTGCAAGCAAGGAAAACCATTCCAGATTGAAAGCCTTTCACTGGGCTGAATGTTGAAATACCAGGACAACACCCATTCCCATTCCAGCCTGGATGGGAAAGACTCCGATGAGTTCCCTGGGGCTTTTAATAACAAAGTATCCGGTGCAAATGGTACTTGAGAGAGTTATGACTGAGTTGCAGCTCCAGAAGTGTGGTTGCCCCTCTACTGCAACTTGAGATAAACCTTTCTCAAGGTGTCTCTCAACATGACCAAAGCAACCAGTATCTGCATAATGGTAGTCCAGACAGCTTGCTTGCTTGCTTGCTTGCTTGCTTGCTTGCTTGCTTGCTTGCTTTTTTTATGCCTACCACCACTAATATTTCATTATAGGGAGTCTTTTTCGGAGTGCATCTTACATGTACTTTTTTGAGCATGTCGGACATGAGTACTGTATTTACATAATTTCTGCCTCACCCTTTACTCCTCCCACTGCTCCTGAGTCCCCCTCCTCAGCTCCTTATCAAATTCATGGCCTCTTCTTTTTTTTTTCTTATTAGACATTTTCTTTATTTACATTTCAAATGTTATCCCCTTTCCTGGTTTCCCCTCCAGAAACACTCTATCCCATCCCCGTGCTCACCCACTCCTGATTCCCTGTTCTGGTATTTCCCTATACTGGGATGGGTGCTCTCAGCCAACCATTGGACTGAGCACTAGGTTCCCAATGGAGGAGCTAGAGAAAGGACCCAAGGAACTGAAGGAGATTGCAGCCCCAGAAGAGGAACAATATTATGAACCAACCAGTACCCCAGAGCTCCCAGGGACTAAACCACCAACCAAAGAGTACACATGGAGGGACCCATGATTCCAGCTGCAAATGTAGCAAAGGATGGCCTTGTTGGACATGAAAGGGAGGAGTGGCCCTTGGCCCTGAGAAGTCAGCTGGCTTTCTAACAGTCCTTTTGTTCATGGAACCCTGCAGAGGGGGAGAGAAACTAATAGCTGTCACTTCGAAATCCAAATCACATTTCTCTCATTTCCTGGTAGACAAATATCAGAAGCACTTATAACTTATATTATTAACAGTTTTAACATGTAGTAATACGTTTAATAAATTTTGTTCTTATCAGGACAACAACCCAGGGAGAGATGAAGCTCTCTTATCTATTACTTCCAGGGAGAGATGAAGCTCTCTTATCTATTACTTCCAGGGAGAGATGAAGCTCTCTTATCTATTACTTAGATGGTAGGACTCTATCAGGTCTACATTCTCCCTTTCAAATAATGTTCTAAATGTCTATGAAACACTCACAAGTAGGTATATGAGTTTCTCTTCCTATTACCATCATAAAATGTCTATTATTTTAGACAACTAATCATAATTTTTCATATATGTATATGCAAGCATAAAACCCAAGGCACATATTACTGAATAGCTATTGTATTTTAGAATGAAACTAAACTGCATATCTTCTCACCCAAATTCCCTGTGCTACTAAACTATATTCTTCTTGGGGTTTTCTTTCTTTTCTAAATTACTGTCAAAACAATACCCAGCAAAAATATTGCTAAACAATGGATTATTATGAAGTAAATTTTAATAAATTAAAATATTTTTTTCCTCCTCTGAGGAAAGAGTTGCTACGACTGATTGCTGTGAGCAAGTTTGTAATCAGTCCCAGCTATAATTTTACAACTTCAGCCATTTTTAGTAACCAGCACATTAAAAGCTGCATTTTAGTGTGTAAGAAAACAAAATGTTACTTAGCTATATTGTATAAGAGGACACAGATGCAGATGTTTTTAAAATGTGCATATATCAAAGAATAAAAAGTTGCTGTGATTTTGGTTTCATAATAATAGAAAATAAATATAACTCGCTTTTTGACAGAAAAAATGCTACTGATTCTATTATATTTGTGAAATTGATACCAAAGATAAATTGGGGAAATCTTTGAGGCAAGTTCACCAATGACAAATGAAAATTTAGGTAATTCTGCATGGCATAAAAATACTCTATGACAGTTATCTGGCTTCAGATTTTAAATGTCAGTACTGATTAAATTTTAAATGACATAAATGTTATTATTTTAATAGTATGTACTTGAGGGCTGAAGTGAATATTCAGGATTAGGGTCAAGTGCTACTTCACATCCTCCTGTTCAGAGCTCCCTAAACCCCTGGGAAGGGATTGTATGGAGTCATCCTATTTAGGGATGAGTGTTCTAAGAGTTGTATTCTATCGTAAAATCTTTTTAATTTCTAAATTGAATGCTATTATATTGTCCATATATACACAAAGAGATTAAAGATATTATTTATTTTAATTTCAAATAGGAATTTTCTAGTTTATGATTTAAATAGTAATTCATGATAGTAGTTTTAATTTTAGCAAATGAACCTTTTAGAAAACTTTACAACACTGTACTATGTATCAAAAATTACATATTTGAAGTTATGGTACTGTTTAACTTTTAAATAGTTGGTGTGGAGAACAGAAAGGGTCCGAATTGTTCAGTGGTTCATTTATGATTTGAGCAAGGCAAACTGACCCAGGGCATAGTAACTTAGTGATTTATTAGTTCTCACAAATATTCATGTCAGTTAGGGTCTCATGTCTCTTTCATTTGTGTTTCATGCTTTTTCATTCACATAATGTGCAAGGTGGGTGTGGTCATGCCCAAGGCAGTGTCAAAGACATCTGTGTCTTTCCCCAAGTTTCATTTATGAGAAGAAGAGATAGATGTCTGCATTGTATTAGACAAATAGTTCTTCCATTACCATTTCTGCCATATTAATCAAAACCAACACTCAGACTATAGAAATAAAATCTAAAGACTGGAAGTGTCACATTGTACTGGACCTTCCAAATCCAGCCATATTTGCAATAGTTATGCTTTCTCAGAACATTAGTGCAGATTTTTTCATTAATGTGTGTATTTCAAATATTACTTTTATGAGAAGGTACTCTCTCCTTCTCCCTCCTTTCCCATGCTGTCTCTTTTGAGATGCTTTTAAGATTTAAAATTTAAAGATTTAAGATTTAAAAATTAAGATTTAAAAAGAAATCTTGCCCTGCTACTCTCTTTCATTGTGAATTAATTTCCTTGGAGCAATTTCCACTTTTCTTGTGAATCTGAGCTAACTTGCAAATATGTTGCACATTTTAACTTAATGTCACTACATCATATTCTAAGAGTTTAACACTAGATGTGTCTTCACAGGACATCAAACTTACTATGAGTGCTGTTATTTTCAGTTTATGCTTTAAATAGTAATCCATTATAGTAACCTCTAATTTTAGCAAATGAACATTTAAGTTTTCCTCCAAAACATTTTCCATAGAAATTCAGTAAGTAAAAAATGTAAGAGTTGTGGTTAGTTAATATAAAAGTATAGGTAATAGTTATCTTTTATCATTTAAATCATTGAAGAAATGGAAGGAATCAGGTACATTTGTAAAATATATAAAAGTGATTAAAGCAACTGGGGATCATGGGACACACTTGAGGTGCTAGTGCTTGAGAGGACAGACAACCCCATCTCAAATTGTCAGATATACTGATGGATTCAAATGTAGTTCAATGATAGAGTGCCCATCTAGCATGTTCAATGCCTTGACGTGCATTCTTAACACTATGAGTAAGGAATTATATAATATGTATGTATGTATGTATGTATGCATATATACATATATATATATAAACATGAATATTACATATTCATCACATCAATATATTTCTTAATTTCTATTACCTATTAGATCCAATGTTCCCCATTAGTAGCCTCAACTTTCCTTTTTGTTTTGGTCTGTCTTTTTTTTATTAGATATTTGCTTTATTTACATTTCAAATGGTATCCCCTTTCCTCATTCCCTCTGAAAATCCCCTATCCTATCCCCTCCCCCTCCCCCTGCTCATTCCCCCTCCCCCAATTTCCTGACTTGCATTCCCCTATTCTGGGGAATCACAGCACCAATGGTCTCTCCTCTCATTGATGTCTGAAAAGGTCATCCTCTGCTACATATTTAGCTGGAGACGTGGGTCCCTCCATGTGTGCTCTTTGGTTGGTGGTTTAGTCCCTGGGAGCTCTGGGGGTACTGGTTGGTACATATTATTGTTCCTCCTGCAGGGCTGCAAACCTCTTCAGCTCCTTGGGTCCTTTCTCTAGCTGCTCCACTGGGGACCCTATGTTCATTCTATTGGTTGGCTGTGAGCCATGGGTATTTTGATGCACTTCCCAATAAGGATCAAAGTATCCACACTTTGGTCTTCCTTCTTCTTGAAAAGTCACAGGGCCTCTTATACAGTCTTCTGAAAGAATGAGTCAGGTTTGTTTCTGTCCTTCACTCTGATGTTTCTCCTACCTAAAAAGTTTCCTTTTCTGCCATCATCCCAAAATAGATATTTTGCATTAATGTTCACATGTACCATTTATATTACCTTTGAACATGTTTTAGCATAAAGTTTAAAACTAGGAACTAATATGAAAGCTTACATTTTAAGGTAATATTTAACAAGAAAAATCCCATTACCGAGTCCTGCTTCTGATCATATTTTAGTCAAATGTGTTTGCTCCACATAAAATTATTCATTTCTTTAAGATGCTGCCATAAAAGAAGTCTTAATGGAATCACCAAATAAAAGAGAGACTGTGGTGGATGGGCCTGGTGCTGTTCTTGTGAACCAATCCCCTAGTGAATAAAGGAGCCAGTCACTAGGCGAGTAGGTGGGACTTCCGGGTTGGACAGAGGAAAAGAGGAAGCAGGAGAGAGTTCTTTTTTGGAACTTGGACAGCAGAGGGGTAAGATGTATGTAGCTGCTTGGGTTTCCTAGTATCATGGTGGATCCACAAGGATCCACCACCAGAAGGATTAGATTTTAATAAGACTTACAAGTTTGGGTTTTAGTTGTTGTGCCCAGAGACTGAGTTACCATTGTTTCTGAACTAAGTTTGTGTTACGTTTTCCTTTACATGGTGCCTCATCTGGGTTCAAGAGAGAAAGGTTTGGCGGCCAAGTGTGGGGTTGCCTAAGGTGCTCCAGAAAGGTTGTGGGGGATTTGAAGCCTGGGGTTGGTGTGGTAGCGACTTACCAGTGGGAACAAAGGAACAAAGCGAGCTGAGTGGAGAGATTGTGGAGTTCAGAGTCAGAATCTCCATGAGAGAAAAACAGCTCGGTCATTGCCTGCCAGTGCATGGCCGGCAAGACTGCTGGGGGAGAGGCACAAGTGTGGGGTTGAGCTGGATCAACTTTTTTAATATTTCCCTCAACAAGAGAGAAAGTCACAACTAGACATCTCACAACACTAATGAGACTTCCAGTGCTATGAGCGAATTACACATAATTGATGTTTTTTAGGCAGTCGGATCCCATGGAAACCCCCAAACAAACAAGGCTTATTCTTCACAAACTGATAGCGAAGTTCACTCATTGAACACAGAGAAGTAGAGTTGATGTTTACCTACAATTTACGTCTACTGACTGATATGGAAGGGTACTCTGAACACTACTAAAGAAGAAAGGCAAGCACCAATGCTGCTTACAAATCCTGTATTCTACAATGGTGACCTGCTTGCAAGTTACATTGGAACAATAATATCACAAAATTGTGGCAGGAACCAACCACCATCTGATTAGATTTCAGGCCCATTTTATGACATAGACCTTGTACCTAGTTCTGCTCTAGCGGTTTAGAACCTGAGACCAGATAGGCCATGTATCTAGAGGAAAAACAAATACTCCTTGTCTGGTAAAGGAACGCAGCAATAAAATGATTCCTAACAATATTCCGCTAGACTCAGGTCAGTGTCTTGCTTAGCCATCATCAGAGAAGTTTTCTTTTAAAGTAGATGGGAACAAATAGAGATTCGCATAACAATGTGCAGAGTTAATAAAAAAAATCAGTCTTAAATGGGATGTCTTCATTTTACTCCTCGGGGACATGGAGAACCCTGATGAAGAAGAGGCAGAAAGATTGCAAAAGCCTGTAGGGATGGAAGACAGCAAAGAAACGAAGGAAACAAAGGCTTTCAGGCACAGCATGTCTGATGCAAATGTGGACTCACAGAGATTGTGACAGCATGCACAGGGCCTGCACAGGTCTGAGCCACATAGAGTCCAAGCACTGAGAAAGGAAGTAGAAATAAAGTCCAATCCCTAACCCTGACTCAGAAGTTATCTCTAATTGATAACTGCTCATAAAAGACAAAAAAAATGAGCTTTTTTTTTTCCAGTGGAGACTCATTGGGCATACAAACCACATTAAAGGGGAGTCCCAATGCATGGTCAACGTTAAACAAACCCAGTGGTATTTGGAATATATTTATTTATTTATCTCATAAGGCTTTGTCAGGCCTTTCTCTTTCTCTCTCACTCTGTGTGTGTGTGTGTGTATGTGTGTGTGTGTGTGCTTTTTAGATATCTGTGTTGTAAATGTGCGTGTCTATATGTGCTTCCTTTGCTTTATATTTTTCTCCTTCTTAACACAAAAGGAGAACATGATTGATTTTTAATTCAAGAGAGCAAGAAAGGATGTGTATTCGTGTGGATGCGGAGGTAGGGAGGATATGGGAATAGTTGGAGGAGGGTAAAATCTAATCAGAATTAATTGTATAAAAATCCACTTTCAATAAAACAAGAGAGCTGTAAGCATGTAATAATTCTCAGTCCTAAAGTATAAGGTGATGAAGACATGGGGCCAACACAGCAACAGGAAGGAGCACGTCCTAATCTACACACTGTGCAAACCTAGAGCATGGGATGACTCACATTATTATAGCATTTCTCCATCTAATTATACATATATTTATTAATTAATTTCAATTAGCATCTGCATACTTATCACTGTTTATCTCCTTATGTGTAAATAAGGTAAACTGTCACAGGGGAAGTGATATGTACTCTCTAATTATTTAGAGAACATTGCGTGAACTTTTCCATAACAGTGACAGATATTTAAAGAAGGAACTAGTTTGACAGGACAATTTGACAACCAGGTTGTCTTTTGAAAATTAATAACATAGTAATTGATTTTTAGATACTAACTTCAAGTTCCCAAACTACTCTACAGACATGTGGACCTTGGTTAGTTACATCATCTAAACACACTTTCTGTCTTGACTATTATTAATGAGCTACCAATACCTCTCCTGAAATTTTGAGAAGAAAAACTCTTGTATTGAAAAGAATAAAGAACTAATGTTGTATAAGTTCAAAGTAAATGGTTGTAAGCAAGGGGGAAAAGTTCCTCAGTAGAGAAAGTCTTTAAACAAATGGCCCTGAAACCATATGATATCGAGATGAAATATGAATAAATTCAATCCATATAGCATAATCCATGCAAAACCACTTTTAAATAGTTCTAGAAAAACATACCATATCTGTATTTGTGACATGGGATTACTTAGATACTTTTTAATCATTCTCTGATATAATAAAATCATAAAATGTTGACTAAGGAATATGCTGGTTTTGATCTAAACGTACTATAGACATTTTTCTTCTTGAAAAAACTTTGGAGCTATTTATCAAGCTACTGACAATGGTTCTAAAGTTAATTATATATTCATATATATGTATGTATACATATGTATATATATATGTATACATACATATATATATACTTACTGAATACTGCATACTTATTAGGATGCCTAGAATTAATCAATAAATACATAATAAATGATATATCTTAGAACATATTGCTGGTGAAAATTTATGTTAGGATAAATGCTTTACATGACAGAATTGTCACAGGATCCAAAAATTCTATTCCTTGATATGAAGTAGAAAACTCAAGTTTGTGGAAGATAAACATATTGGGTTTTGAATAATAAAAAATCTAACAGAAAACAGGTATGGCGGCATATATTGGTAATGGCAGTACTCAAGAAGCTGACACAAGACTATGAAAATGAGTTTAAGATTTGAGTTACATAATTAATTCAAGGCTAGCCCACCTACATAGGAAGGCCCTTTCCCAAGTCAATCACCACAACAATTATGGCAAAGAAGGAAACAACTCAAACTTAAACACACAAAAAAATTACCCAACAGTGAAGTTACTTACCAGTTTTAACATACAGAACAACTTGGATGGATCCTAAATGTAAAATACTAAACAAAAGAAACAACATTCAAAAAAACCATATAGTAATGCTCCTAAAGACACGGAGAAAGGTAAAAATGTATAAAAGCAGAATACGGTGCCTGCCCCAGTCTGCATGGGAAGTTGCCTTCCATAACGACATGGAAGCAATTGAAGTCAGAAAGCCTGAGGAGTTCTACTTTGGTTCAAGGAGAAGAGCTGCCATTTATTCCCTCTTACACAGAACTCTGTCAAACATCAGAGTCGTATAGACATTTGGGTAGCTAAAGAAATAAGTAGTACTTAAAAAACTTTGCTCACCTTCGCTCACCAAAAGCAGACCTTCTCTGATATAACTTTTCAGGTATTACTTGTTGAGCAATGATTCACGAAAGGTGTATGTGTCCTCTACTCAAACCATGTTATGTGACTGGTGTGACAGAGGACTCTGTCTCATGAGCTAATTACTTGTAAGGCTACACTCGGCACCAGCTAATGTTTTTCTTGTCATGCTAGTCACCTATTTCCCAGGTGCCATTGTCTTTTGCAGCTTTATGAAGTCCGACAGCTGAGAGAATAACAGTTTTATGTGTGCATGTTTATCTGTAAATGTCAGAGAGGCATTAGGTAGGTGCCATGTGATGCAATTTAACAAACATTAGAAGAACGTTTGATTAAAAGCCAAATGGAGGAAAACTGACATATGAGGAGTCATGTTTAGACCTAAGTGCGTGCACTTGTGTGTTTATTTAATTTATTAAGGTATTCACTCATAACTTCACTTGGAAAATAATTTACAAAGGTTTATAAGAATCAGTAATTTGTGTTCCGAAATTTATTGATAACGGGGACTAGGAGATAGGCCACCCTGTGGAGTGCTTACCTGACAAGCACGAGGACCTAATCTCAAGATTAATCTAATCTCAATCTCAAAAACTCATGTTAAAGACACAGATATGGCAGCACAGGTTTATAATCCTGGCACTGGGTAAGTGAGACAGGGATGAGGGTAGGGGTGTGGGGGTGGCAGCAGGTAACTGGGACTCAGTTCGTTACCCGGTTTAGCCAAAAGAGGAAACCCAAGTTAAGCGAGAGACCTTGTCTCAAAATATGCAATGGATTGCCCCTGGGATATTCGACCTAAGATGAAACTCTAGATTCTACCTGTACATACACATATACTCCCACTTATACAAATAAACACACACAAAGTAATATATGATACCGAGAGGAAATTTGATTAAGTGCAAATGTGAAAAGATTAGGTAAAAATTAATGTTGATATAAACACTTCATCATGATAAGCAGTTTAGTACATGTTCAAATGTGTCTGCATAGAATATAGTAGTATGGATAAGTAAGTGCACATGCTCTAATTCCTGAAAATGGAATCAATGCTCAGTTATCTTGCATATAAAACCATTCCTACAGATTCACATGCATATTTGTCATCTTGGGATCAGGAGAGCAAATGTCAGCAGTTCATGAACTTAAAGTGCTGTGATAAGTAAATAAAAATAATAACTTCCACAAGTCAGTAACTGCTGACCACGAAAACACATTCGTTTCAGTTATTACTAAACTCTATCTCACTAAGCAAGATAAAACAGTTGAGTCAACAGGAATGATTCCCTGTCTCTACGAGGCAGGTGCGATAGATCAGTAATGCAAAAATAAGCCTGTCTTGCATCTAATGGAACAGTCATCCTGGAGAAGAGAAATATGCAGTTGATTCTTGCATTTGATCAAGAAAGTAGTGAAAAATGCAAGAGTGAGATGTTGTTGCAGCAAACTGTTCACAGGACTGGTCAGAAGTCAACAAGTCCAAGATTTCTTTTGTTAGCTAAGAAAGGAGATGGACATACAATTAATCTACAGATGAAATGTGACATTCATCACCTCATTTTCAGCAATAGGCATCTGAATGATAGTGCCACTGGTCTCATTACATTAGATGGTTGATGGACCCAAAAACAAAGCCTTTTCTTGAGTTGATGTGGATGTAGCATTCTTTCTCTTAGCATATGTCTCTCATTGAGAAATCTTAATTAGGGAAACTTTAGGATTGTTAACACACTTTATTCCTACTTCTTTGTCTCGAACACAATTGTTCTCAAAGGTGTTGAGCCCACATGTCTCGCCCATGATATGAATGGAGAGGTGACTAAGCAGCCATCACCTTAATATGAAACAAGCCCACCATGCTACATGTTTTCCTGATCAGATTCAAAGTTAGATCAGTCATCTAATAATAATGATTTACTTAATTGGGTAAATATGTAGTGTAGTAGTCAACCATATATAAATGTACATTATGTAATAGATACTATTCTATATCTATGTCAATGTCTATATCTATGTCTATGTCTATCCATATCCATATCTATCTACACCTATATATTTATATATCTACATATCAATATATCAATATGTAGATATATATTAGAATGGCTTCTATGCTGTGCTCCCGCTCGTCTAATGATGACTATCTAGCAATAGAAGATATAACAATTCCAAAAGTTGTTCAGTCCACAAGACTGGATGTCTCAGCTTGTCTTCAGTATATACCTGAATCCTGAAACAGTAGGCTCTAATGCCAGTGAAAGAATGGACTTACCAGTGAGAGTGAGAGCATCGGGCAAAGACAGAGCAGTGTGTTTCAGTCAACAAAGTGGAAAGGAGTTGGAGTTCTGAAGAACACTTCGGCATTCAATGTGAAGATGAAGAATCTGATATTTTCCCTGCTGGGCTTCTATTGCTTTGATCCAGGATTTCCTTACTATAGTCCCCTTTCTCCTTTTTGTAATGGTAATAAATATTCCTTGACATTTTATGTTGGAAATAGGTGATCTGCTTTTTCATTTTCATTTTACAGGCAGGTACAATGAAAAGATTGCTATGCATCTCAGAAGAGACTTTCAACTTTGGACTTTAAAAAGTGTTGCCACTGTGATGAACTATGGGGACTTTGATGTTGGACTAAATGCCTTTTGCATAAACGATATGATTATAAGCATATGGGGGCCAGGGAATGGAATGTGGCAGATCTCAATACTTCTCCATCAGCATGCCTGCTACTTTGTTCCCCACCATCAAAGTGATGGACTAAGCCTCTGAATCTTTAAGCAAACCCCCAGTTAAACAATTTTCTTGCCACATTCATGGTATCTTTTCACAGCAGCAGAATAGTGACTAAGATGCATTGTCTTAGAATAATATATATTGAGTTTTACCAATTAGTGTCATTGATAAAGCAGTAAATTATCAATTTAATTAAATGTAAATGTCAATCCTTGCACATGAGTCTTTGTAATAAATAGTACATTACACCGGAGTAAAAGAGAAGGATGAATAAAAATCTCTGTTGCATACTGATGTAAGATCTTATGTCAGGTAAAGCACTTACACATTGCTAAACTACAAGCCCCAGTACATGTTTCTATAGAAAAAAATTCTCTCTTGAATACACAAGTGGCAGCTATAGTGTAAATATTCAGACAGGTTTGACAGATATCATTTCAAAATTTAATGAATAGACCTGCCACTTTAAGGAAGTAACTGACAAGACTAGTTGCAGTTTGGAAAAACATTATTTTTTTTAGCCATGACATAGACAAATTCTCAATATCCACATAATATTTTGATGTAAACATTAGTGATGTTAACAAGTAGATAATGAAGCTTCTGTGGGCTTGTGGAAGCTCTAACTCAGTTAATAAATATTCTTCAATATAGATAAAGAAATAAACTCCAAGATGAAGCCTGAGTAAAAAGGCAAATTGATTGTATGATAAGATAAGTCAATAAATTTACTTTTGTTAACATGAAATGTTTATTGTTATTTGAAATATCAATATTCCTTTGATTGTTTTCCTGCACCTCAATCAGCCATAAGTAAACTGACAGTCATCACATTTTCTATATTTCAAGGAATCTGCAATAGGCTAAAGTAATTATCACAAAATTCTTCCTTTCCAGTGACATACCTGTGAAGATTTGAAAGTTCCATGTATTTAATCCAAACTTATCAAACAGTACATACCAGAGGCAAGTATCAGAATGTAGACATTGACATGATCTTCACACGTGGCATAAAATATGAGATTTTCCTCAATGTTTCACTTGTTTTGCAAGAGAACAGTTTTATGGAACAGTAAAATCATTAAAAATTTTATTAAAGTGATTATGTTCAAAAGAAACCCACAGTTATTTCTTTTATAAGCCCTCAAAACTCTCCCAATGTGGAACTCCTAATGGGTGTCCAAACACCTGAAAGTGCTTGGACCTAGGAGATTTTCAGTAGCAGCAGTGTAGCAACAACAAACCTGACCAGAGCAACAGCAACATCAACATTGCAATTAACTGACTAGCTGAGCATCCGCCACCGTGTTCAGTCACCTTACTGCTTACTTAATTTGATTTTTATAATATTTAAAGGAATTTTCTTAAACTAGTTATAGCATTTTCCATTATACACAATATTATGAGACAAGGAACCTCGAAAGAGGTCCCAAAGTCATTTTCTGTTGGACATTTGCTGCTGGGCAACAAATGAAGTTTGTTTCCTCAGTCTCATAACATTGTGTCCTGGCTTTCCCTTTATCACTTCTTTTATTTTATCTTATTATTCTTTCATTGTTTACTTTATATATTATCTTCCTTCTACCAGACATATGCTTCGCATGTATTCTGTGGTTTCCAGTTTAGTGTTTTTATGAGATTCCTGACTATACAAACTAATTGGTCCCTGTTTCTTCTGTCTTCTCTTGGTGTCTTTTCCTCCTGTTTGTTCATTTGTTTTCTTCTATTCCAGTTGTTTTAGTGTATGTTCTATCAAATTATATATTATATTATATTATATTATATTAATATTTATCCTTTAGAAGCTTTGTTTCCTAATATGAGACAGAAGGGGGTGGACCAGTGTGAGGAGGATGACGATGAGGAACTGGGAGGAGTAGAGGAAGGAGGAACTAGAATCAGGGCATGTTATGTGGGGAGAAAGTATGTTCTCAATTAAAAAGAGAAAACAAAAATGAAACCAGCAACAACAACCCGAAAGGATTACTTAAATTTTGTAGTGCAGTCACTTTGTACATACTGAATCCAGAAGGAGAATTTCAGGGTTGATTTGGCAGCACACACAAGCCAACAAGATAATCACGTTTTGCCGTTTGTTTGCCTTTCCATGGTCCCTGTTGGATTCTTCCCTCTTGTTCCTAATGGTTCCAATATGTCTTCTGTAAATTCGCCAAACTCACCTTCCTGTGCCAAACTCCCAAATGCAAGCAGTCGTGCAGAACAAACAATTATCTCTAAAATGAGATTTGCACCAAGGGGGAAATCTTTCAGGAGACCACAACTCACTGGACAGCCTTTGCCTTTAATGTCTGTGGCAATCTTTATCCTACCTATAAATTAACCACAACTGTACACTAACTTAAAAAACTACGACTTTGCTTCTTTCTTTAGGAATGTTGGGTGGGCTGGATAACCCAGAGTGAGTTCTCCAGAGAAGGGTCTGGTAGAGTTACAGTAAAGGTTCAGTTTCTAAGATCAAGATTTCACCATTCTGCAGACTTAGCTGTTCTTGTTTCCCAGGAAGTAAAAGGAGAAATGAGGCAATCAATAACAAGCAGGATTTTTTTTTAAAGAATATTATCTGAAACTTGTGCACACTAATTGCAATTCACAGTAACTAAGATGTACTTACTTGTAACCAACTAGACTATGAATGCAGGCCACATCTGGGGAATTCAGGGGTCAATGAAAACGTGTACATATGGTGGAGTTGACTGAATTATATTTACTGAGCTTACAATAAAGCTAATGAAGCATAAACTTCTGAGCCTTGCATGTACGCCGTCTTTTTGCGCAGTCTCACAAAACATACACATTTATTTATTTCAGATATTTTTTAACACTTATGTGGTGTTTTATCTAAAAGTGGCTCATATATTTGAATGCTTAATCATCAGGAGTGGCACTATTTTAGAAGGATTAGGAGGTGTGGCCTTATTGAAGGAAGTGTGTCAATGGAAGTGGACTTTTTCAAATCCCACACCAGTGTTCTCCCCTACCCTGCCCCATCTCCAGTCTCTCTCTCTCTCTCTCTCTCTCTCTCTCCCTCTCTTTCTCTCTCAACTCTTAACCCCCACCTAGAGATCAGGATGCAAGTCTTAGCTACTACTGCAATGTCAAGAATTCCACCAGGCTCCCACCATGACCCTATGTGTGTCCATAATGGACTAGCCCTCTGAAACTGTAGGCAAGCCACTAAGCAGCACTCCATGGCCTCTGCTTCTGCTCTGCATCCTATTTGAATTTCTGCACTGACTTCCTTCAATAATCAATAGTAATGTGGAAGTATAAGCCAAATAAACCCTTTCCTCTCTAAATTGCTGTTGGTCATTGAGATTCATCACAGCAATAATAATCCTGATTCGTTCTACCCACCACAAGTAAAGCCCATTTTCAAAACCAAGACGATGAAAATGTATTGTTTAGAAAAACTCATCCACTCTACCGTAAAATCTTTTCCTTCATTTTACAAATGAGAACCAAAAGGGATAAATATTTAGCAATAAGTCAAACAAGGCTGGGGTTAAAATGAAAACATGGGTCTTTATTGTGCAAATACTTTTGACCTTTTTTAAATGAATCAAGTATCCATATCATTTTGAATTTTGTTTAGAATTCTTTGAGATTCTTCCAGAAAAACAGTTGAGCAAGCTAGAAATTCCAAGGTAGTTGGATACATCGTTCTGTATCCATCTGTTCAGCTGTTCTTAGAGTAGGAAGGGAAAGGGAAGGGAACACAGAAAGCCCAGCTGCCAAGCTGATAAGACAGCCAGTTAGGCAAGGCAGTGCCACATTCATATGAACCCAAAGGTTAATGACACAGATACAGCCAAAAATCTGATGGATAGAGGTTATGAACTTTGCACTAGTAACATACAGTAAAAACCAGATGTAGCAGATGAAGAAGGGCCTCATCAATTAACCATGGCAGTTCATTGTTATAAAGTTGTCAAAAGGATTGTTAAGTTTCACAACTTGGCTCACTTGGGGAAAAGAAACATCAAAGTTTTAAAACAACATTTTGTATAAACACTTGATTCTGGCCTAGAATCAAACTGGCTGCACATTTTGATCTATATTTTAAATTTTTCTGCATCTGAGCTAAACCATATCTTTACACTGATCATCAAATGTCTAAATTAATTAAATATATGGCTAATAATTTTAAGATTTTTACAAGTTGGTAATGTAACTTTATCGATTATTCCACTCCCCAAGTTTGAATATGAATGGGTGTTGAAAATGTGTTCAACAGATTGAATTTGCATGTACATTTCTAAAATTTAATTTTATAACCAACATTATACACTACTCTTCTTTTTTGTATATTTCCTCATTTGCAGTAGGTTCAGAAAATCACATGTGTCCTAAGTCATAGAAAGATGAAGCTGATTTCCCTGGATGTATAATACTGCTTCCCCAATGTGAATACTATGTAAAGTGACTTCCACCTAATTTGACTTTTAATTCAGTGTGGATCATCTTAATTCTCTTACCTTCAAAAGCCAGATTAGACCTTGCATTTGTTAATCTTGCTACTGGAGAAATTGCCTTGTATATCACAAATGTTCAAAAGATCTGGTTTAAATTGTCAACTTGGCATAAACTGGAATCACCTGGGGAGACTCAGTGAAGGCTTATTTAGATCAGGATGACCTATGAAATTGTCTGGAAGGGACTGTCTTGATTGTGTAAACTGAGACATGAAGTTCTGCACATTGTGCACTATTCCATATCTCTGGCTTGGATATTGAACTTCAAAAGTGCAGAAAAGGGGTTCTGTACAAGTAAATGTGCATACATTCCTTGTCTCTCTGTTTTTGACTCTGGATCAAAAATGACAAGCTGCTTCAAGATCCTACCTAGGTATTAGGAAGCAAATGATGGATGATAACCTCGAACTGTGAACTAAACTAATCAACAGGCTCTCCCCTGGGTGTCTTTAGGTTTGGATATTTTAGTCATAGCAACAGAAATGAAATTAAAATTACCACAGTGGCTATACTTCAATGCAAGCATGGCTATAGCAGAAAAGTGCTCATTTGACAAACCTAACATAAAGCCCTTCACACTTAACATTGTGCAGCACTGGATCTAAGACTGTTATCATACTATTCCTGCCCTAAGGCTTTCTAGAGCAAATGTCTTACATTTTTTTTCTATATTTTTTTTTATTTACATTCCGAATGATTTCCCCTTTCCCAGTTCCTCCCTCCCTGAAAGTCCCATGAGCCCTCTTCATTCCCCCTGTTCCCCATTCAAGCCCCTCTCGCTTGCTTCTCTGTCCTGGAACTCCCCTACATCCAGTCTTTCCAGGACCAGGGGTCCTATCCTTCCATCTTCTTGGAAATCTATTGATATGTGAATTGTGTCTATTCCGAGATTCTGGGTTAATATCCCCTTATCAGTGACTGCATACCATGTGTGTTCTTTTGTGATTGGGTTACCTCACTAAGGATGATATTTTCAAGTTCTGACCATTTGCCTAAGAATTTTGTGAATTCATTGTTTTTATTTGCAGAGTAATATTCAATTGTGTAAATATATCACATCTTCTGAATCCATTACTCCAGTGAGGGACAACTGGGTTCTTTCCAGCATCTGGCTTCTATAAATAAGGGTGCTATGAACATAGTGGAGAATGTGTCCTTACTGAATGCAGGGGAAGTTTCTGGGTATATGCCCAGGAGTGGTATAGCAGGTTCCTCCGGGAGTGTCATGCCCAGTTTCCTGAGGAACAGCCAGACTGCTTTCCAGAGAGGTTGTACCAGCTTGCAATCCCACCAGAAGTAGAAGAGTGTTCCTCTTTCTCAACATCCTCGCCAACACCTGCTGTCTCCTGTGTTTTTGATTTTAGCCATTCTGACTAGTGTGAGGTGGAATCTCAGGATTGTTTTGATTTGCATTTCCCTAAAGACTAAGGATGTTGACATTTCCTTAGATGCTTCTCAGTCATTAGATATTCTTCAGGTGAGAACTGTTTGTTTAAATCTGTACCCCATTTTTTAATAGGGTTATTTGGGTCTCTGGAGTCTAACTTCTTGAGTTCTTTGTATATATTGGATATTAGCCCTCTGTTGGATGTAGGGTTGGTAAAGATCTTTTCCCAGTTTGTTGGGTGCCACTTTGTCCTTTGGACAGTGTCCTTTGCCTTACAGAAATTTTGCAATTTTAAGAGATCCCATTTGTCAATTCTTGACCTTAGAGCATAAGCTATTGGTGTTCTATTCAGGAAATTTTCCCCTGTTCCCATATGTTCAAGGTTCTTCCCTAGTTTCCTTTCAATTAGTTTCAGTGTGTCTGGTTTTATATGGAGGTCCTTGATCCACTTGGAATTGAGCTTAGTATAAGGAGATAAGAATGGATCGATCTGAATTCTTCTGCATGCTGACCTCCAGTTGAACCAGCACCATTTGTTGAAAATGCTTTTTTCCAATGGATGGTTTTAGCTCCTTTGTCAAAGATCAAGTGACCATAGGAGTGTGTATTCATTTCTGGGTCTTCAATTCTGTTCCATTGGTCGACATGCTTGTCACTGTACCAGTACCATGCAGTTTTTAACACTATTGCTCTCTAGTACAGCTTGAGGTCCAGGATACTGATTCCCCCAGAAGTTCTTTTACTCTTGAGAATAGTTTTAGCTATCCTGGGTTTTCTGTTATTCCAGATGAACTTTTGAATTGCTCTTTCTAACTCTATGAAGAATTGAGTTGGGATTTTGATGGGGATTGCATTGAATCTGTATATTGCTTTTGGCAAGATGGTCATTTTTACTATATTAATCCTGCCAATCCATGAGCATGGAAGATTTTTCCATCTTCTGAGGTCTTCTTCAATTTCTTTCTTCAGAGACTTGAAGTTCTTGTCATACAGATCTTTCGCTTGTTTGGTTAGAGTCACACCAAGATACTTTATATTGTTTGTGGCTATTGTGAAGGGTGTCATTTCTCTTATTTCTTTCTCACCCTGCTTATCCTTTCAGTATAGGAAGGCTACTGATTTGCTTGAGTTGGTTTTATATCCGGCCACTTTGCTGAAATTGTTTATCAGTTGTAGGAGTTCTCTGGTGGAGTTCTTTGGGTCAGTTAAGTATACTATCATATCATCTGCAAATAGTGATAGTTTGACTTCTTCCTTTCCAATTTGTATCCCTTTGACCTCTTTTTGTTGTCTAATTGCTCTAGTTAGAACTTCAAGTACTATATTGAAAAGATATGGAGAGAGAGGGCAGCCTTGTCTAGTCCCTGATTTTAGTGGGATTCCTTCAAGTTTCTCTCCATTTAGATTGATGTTGGCTACCGGTTTGCTGTAAATTGCTTTTACTAAGTTTAGATATGGACCTCGAATTCCTGATCTTTCGAAGACCTTTAACATGAAAGGATGCTGAATTTGGTCAAATGCTTTTTCAGCATCTAATGAAATGACCATGTGGTTTTAGCTTTGAGATTGTTTATGTACTGGATTACATTGATAGACTTGCTTATATTGAAACATCCCTGCATCCCTGGGATGAAGCCTACTTGATCGTGGTGAATGATCGTTTTGATGTGTTTTTGGATTTGGTTGGCAAGGATTTTAATGAGTATATTTGCATGGATATTCATAAGAGAAATTGGTCTGAGATTCTCTTTCTTTGTCAGATCTTTGTGTGATTTTGGTATCAGCATAATTGTGTCTTCATAGAAGGAATTTGGTAGTGTTCCTTCTGTTTCTATTTTGTGGAATAGTTTGAAGAGTATTGGTGTTAGGTCTTCTTTGAAGGTCTGATATAATTCTGCACTAAAACCATCTGGACCTGTGCTTTTTTTGGTTGGAAGATTTCCAGTGACCACCTCTATTTCTTCAGGGGTTATAGGACAGTTTAGATGGTCTATTTGATCCTGATTTAATTTTGGTATTTGGTATCTGTCAAGGAAATTGTTCATTTCCTCCAGATTTTCTAGTTGTGTTGAATACAGGCTTTTGTAGTAGGATCTGATGATTTTTTGAATTTCCTCAATTTCTGTTGTAATCTCTCCCTTTTCGTTACTGATTTTGTTAATTTGGATACTGTCTCTGTGCCCTCTGGCTAGTCTGGTTAAGGGCTTATCTATCTTGTGGATTTTCTCAAAGAACCGACTCCTCGTTTTGTTGATTCTTTGTATGGTTTTATTTGTTTCTACTTGATTGATTTCAGCCCTGAGTTTGATGATTTCCTGCTTCTACTCCTTTTGGGTGTATTTGCTTCTGTTTGTTCCAGGGCTTTCAGGTGTGTGGTCAAGCTGCTAGTGTATGCTCTCTCCCATTTCTTTTGGAGGCACTCAGGGCTATGAATTTTCCTCTTAGCACTGCTTTCATTGTGTCCCATAAATTAGGGTATGTTGTGCCTTCATTTTCATTAAATTTTAAAAAGTCTTTGATTTCTTTCTTTATTTCTTCCTTGATCAAGTTATCATTGAGTAGAGCACTGTTCAGCTTCCACGTGTATGTGAGCTTCCTGTTGTTTTTGGTTGCTATTGAAGACCACCCTTATTCCATATTGATCGGATAGGAGGCATGAGATTAGTTCGATCTTCTTATATCTGTTGAGGTCCTTTTTGTGACCAATTATACGGTCGATTTTGGAGAAGGTACCATGAGGTGCTGAGAAGAAGGAATATTCTTTTGCTTTAGGATGTGTGGAAGTCACCCACCATTATTGTTTGAGGTGCAATGTGTGCTTTGAGCTTTAGTAAGGTTTCTTTTATGAATGAGGGTGCCCTTTCATTTGGAGCATAGATGTTCAGAATTGAGAGTTCTTCTTGGTGGATTTTTCCTTTGACCAGTATGTGCTGTCTTTCCATGTCTTTTTTGATGACTTTAGGTTGAAAATCAATTTTATCTGATATTAGGATGGCTACTCCAGCTCGTTTCCTGGGACCATTTGCTTCTAAGATTGTTTTCCAGCCTTATACTCTGAGGTAGTGTTTGTCTTTGACACTGAGGTGCGTTTCCTGCACGCTGCAAAATGCTGGGTCCTGTTTACGTATCCAGTCTGTTAGTCTATGTCTTTTTGTTGGAGAATTGAGACCATTGATATTAAGAGAGATTAAGGAATAGTGATTATTGCCACCTGCTATTCTTGATGCTATCTTTATGTTTGAGTGGTTATCTACTTTTGGGTTTGATTCAAGAAGGTTATTATCTCATTTTTTCCAGGGTTTAGTTTCTCTCCTTGTATTGTCGATTTCCACCTATTATCATTTGCAGGGCTGGGTTTGTGGAAAGATATTGTGTAAATTTGGTTTTATCATGGAATATCTTGGTCTCTCCATCTATGGTGATTGAGAGTTTTGCTGGGTATAGTAATCTGGGCTGGCATTTGTGTTCTCTTAGAGTCTGTATGAGATCTGCCCAGGATCTTCTTGCTTTCATAGTCTCTGGTGAGAAGTCTGATTAAATTCTGATAGGTCTTCCTTTATATGTTACTTGGCCTTTTTCTCTTACTTCTTTTAATATTCTTTCTTGTTTAGTACCTTTTGGTTTTTTTTTATTATTATGTGATGGGAGGTATTTCTGTTCTGGTCCAGTCTGTTTGGAGTTCTGTAGGTTTCTTGTACATTCATCGGCATCTCTCTCTTTAGGTTAGGGAAGTTTTCCTTCATAATTTTGTTGAAGATATTTACTGGCCCTCTAAGTTGCAAGTCTTCACTCTCATCTATACCTATAATCCTTAGGTTTGGTCTTCTTATTGTGTCCTGGATTTCCTGGATGTTTTGGGTTACCCATTTTTTTGTATTTTGCATTTTCTTTGACTGTTGAGTGGATGCTTTCTATGGTATCTTCAGCATCTGAGATTCTTTCTTCCATCTCTTGTATTCTATTGTTGATGTTTGCATCTATGACTCCTGATTTCTTCCCAAGGTTTTCTATCTCCAAAGTTATCTCCCTTTGTGATTTCTTAGTTGTTTCTACTTCCATTTTTAGATCCTGGATGGCTTTGCTCAGATCCACTTGTTTGTTTGTGTTTTCCTTTATTTCTTTTTTTTTTCTTTTTCTTTTTTTAATTTACATTCCAAATCATTTCCCCTTTCCTGTTTCCTCCCTCCCCGAAAGTCCCATAAGCCCCCTTCCCTCCCTCTTTTCTCCATTCAACCCCCTCTCGTTTCTCCGTCCTGGTATTCCCCTACATCCAGTCTTTCCAGGACCAGGGGTCTCTCCTTCCATCTTCTTAGAAATCTATTGATATGCGAATTGTGTCTAGGGTATTCCAAGATTCTGGGTTAATATCCCCTTATCAGTGACTGCATACCATGTGTGCTCTTTTGTGATTGGGTTACCTCACTAAGGATGATATTTTCAAGTTCTGACCATTTGCCTAGGAATTTCGTGAATTCATTGTTTTTAATTGCAGAGTAGTATTCCATTGTGTAGATATACCACATCTTCTGAATCCATTCCTCCGTTGAGGGACATCTGGGTTCTTTCCAGCTTCTGGCTATTATAAATAAGGCTGCTATGAACATAGTGGAGCATGTGTCCTTATTGCATGCAGGTAAAGCCTCTGGGTATATGCCCAGGAGTGGTATAGCCGGATCCTCCGGGAGTGTCATGCCCAGTTTTTGGAGGAACCACCAGACTGCTTTCCAGAGTGGTTGTACCAGCTTGCAATTCCACCAGCAGTGGTATTTTTCTGTTTCCTCTTTCAGGACTTCTGCCTGTTGACCCAAGTTCTCCTGCATTTCTTTAAATGATTTTTGTGTTTCCTTTGTAAGGACATGTGCCTCTTGATTCATGTTCTCCTGTATTTCTTTAAGCAATTTTTGTGTTGCCTCCTTATGGGCCTCCATCTGTTGACCCAAGTTCTCCTGCATTTCTTTAAGCGATTTTTATGTTTCCTTTGTAAGGGCTTCTACCCATTGTTTCATGTTCTCCTGTAGTTCTTTATGAGATTTATTTCTGTCCTTCTTGAAATCCTCTAATATCATCATGAGAAGCGATTTTTAAATCCAGATCTTGCCTTTGGGTGTGATGGGGTATGCAGGACTTGCTGCTGTCTGAGAGTTGGGTTTGGATGGTGCCATATTGCCTTGATTTCTGTTAGTACCATTCCTACGTTTGCTTTTTAGCATCAGGTTATCTCTGGTGTTAGTTGGTCCTGCTGTCACTAGCTGGTGCTTGAACCACCTGTGAGTCTGCAAGGCTATTTCCGCCCCCCTAGATGACTGGGTTTCCCCTGGCACCCATTGCTGAGGGGCTGCCCTGCTCCTGAGTGTCTTTGGAGCCCTGGTGTGCCTTGCCCCAAGTGATGTTATACTTGGGAAATCCCTGCGTACCTGAAGACTCAGTATAGTCTATTACTGGAGCAAATGTGACTGAGTGGAGGCAGCTGTCCTCCCTCCCGGCGCCGGTCACTCTGCAGGGCAGATGTCCCACAGCGTAGCTGGCGTGTAGATGACCACAGAACTGCCTAGCTCTTGGGTGCAAGGAGCATACCAGCTGGCTGTGTCCCAGGAGATGTTATGCTCGGTTATCCCTGCACCTGGAGGTCCCAACTGCTCTGTTGCCAGATCAAAGATGGTGGAGGGTACTGTGCTCCTTCCAGGTGCAGGTCACTCTGCAGGGCAGATGTCCCACAGTAGAGCTGGTGCCCAGACGACCACAGAGCTGCCCTGCTCTTGGGTGCAGATGGAAGCCTAGCAGGCTGTGTCCCAAGCGATGTTATGCTTGGGAAATCCTTGCACACCTGGAGACTCAGTGTAGTCTATCCCAAGAGCAGAGGTTGCTGAGGGTAAACTGCTGTGCTCCCTCCCGGCTCGGGTCAATGTCTTACATTCTTTAGCATTAATAGAATCCTGTGGTTCTTTTTGTTTGTTTGTTTGTTTGTCTAAATCCTTGCCATGTCGGACAATGCTAACCATTGTGTTTAAAGTGTTCCCTGATGGCCTGTATGCTGAAAGCCTGTACCTGAACACTGTTGATAGGCTATGGAAACTTTACTGTTGGAGTGTCATTGAGGTTTCTTCTGCTTACTGCAGAAATAAGCGGTAAGATGATGTTGAGTTTCTGATCCTCTTGGCTTTCTCTTTTTGATCTTTGGCCTGATGTAGTAGATGGTTTTGTTCTGCTGTGCTTCTGCACCATGACATGCTATTCTATAAAGGCTTAGAACAGTTCCCCAGCTCTTCCACTTTCATTTCTGTTGCTGTAACAGAAAGAAGCATAGGAGACAAAAGGATAATTGGCTTGCAATTCCAGGTGATGTCCATTGTCCATCGTTTGAGGAAGTTAAGGATGGACCTGGAGCGTGCAGTCACCTCACAGCCACAGTTAAGAGCAAAGTGAGAATAAATGAGCTATGTTTACTTTTTTCCTAGTGAGGAGAGCTAATGTTCTCTAGTCTTTAGATTCAAAGTCCGGCCTATGAAATAGTGCTGCCCGCAGTCAAAGTTGGCCTTCAAGACTATCATGTAATAAAATTCTCATCTAGATAAAAGTTTCTCAACCAAAGCACCCTTCTCAGGTGATCCTAAACCATAGAAAATTGTCATTTCAACATGTCCAAGACACCAACCGTCAGCTGAAACATCCCAAACAATGAAACAAAATAAATCTTTTCTGTTTATATGTCAATCATCAGAAGGTTTTTTTTCCTTAACTAAAGATGATTAAACCATATTCTGCTCTCTGATATGTTTCACTCAATAATGATGTGATCAATGAATACCATGAAAAAAATTAAATCTCATTCTTAACCAATCCTTGATATTATTGAGAAGCTACACCCAACAACTGACTCAAACAGACACAGACACCCACAGCCAAACAGTAGGTGGAATTTAGGGACTCTTTTAAAAGAATGGGAGGAAGAATTGTATCCCCTAAGGGGATAGGAACTCCACAGGAAGGTCAACAATGTCAACTAACCTGACCCTTGGGACTCTCAGAGTGAACCACCAACCAAAGAACACAAAGGCTGGATCTGCCCCCCACCAATACCCCATACCCCCACACATAAGTAGCAGATGTGCAACTTATTCTCCATGTGGCTCCCAAACAACTGGAAAGGTGACTATCCCAAAACCTGTTGCCTGTACATGGGATATGTTCTTCTAGCTGGGTGACCTTGTCTGGTCTCAGTGGGAGAGGAAGCTCTAGACTCACAGAGACTTGATGTGCCAAGGTAGAGGGGATACCAGGGGGACCCCTACCACTCAGGATAAGGGGAGGGGAGATAGGAGAAGAATTGTGGGAGGGGTTGACAGGGAGGGGACAGTGAACAAGAAAATAAATAAATCTCAAAAAGTAATATTTTTCACAGTTGTTACTTTGTAGTTTATACACTAAATTATGCTCATATTGGGGCAAAAAGACAGGAAAACTTACTGAAAGCTCTGTCCCACAGACTTACTCAACAAAGAAAAAGGAAAATTTATAATTTATAGCAGTTACACAGGTCAGTAGTCTAATAATTACGCATGAGATACATGAAGACCTAAATTTGATTGAAATCACACAATGCATTGTCCTCTAGAGCTGATTTTAGACCTTGTATTTTGTAAACTAGCCTCTAATTTTATTAAGATTGAACAGTCTTCTGAGTAGCACAAGCATTTCAATTAAATGCAGCCCTGGAATTTACTTACTGAAATCAGTTTAAAACACTTTTTCATCATTACGTTGAGATTTCTGAACTACCAAGTGATTCTGTTTCTTCTGCGTATTAGCTTGCTCCAGGAGTAAAATCGTATGTGTACTGCCAAGAGAAAAATCTGTATGTTCTTAGTTCCTGTAAAGCTTGACATTGTGTCAAGAAATATAAATGAATTGCTTGACCAGTTGACTGATTTCCACAGAAACCGATTGACTGAGTGTCTGATGGATTAGGGACACAGGAAGGGTCAAGGTCACCATTTTTAAAGGTTTCTTGGGGAAATGTCTAATGTCAAACATAATTGACAAATCTGATATCTGGAGTAAATATGTCCAACCTACAGGTTAACAAATTTCTAAATGTTACAGATTCTCTATAAATATTTTTAAATCATACTAAGATTTTTATTTTATATAAAAAAATCAACTCAAAACAAAAAAAACTTATCTAAGAATTAAATTATGCAATGAGCAACTAAATATGAAAAAACAGCAGTAATATCATGTGTAATACTATCTGACTCGGGAAAATCATATAACATTTATATTTCAATATCCAAGCATAACCCAATGCCATTCTATAGGCAAAACATCTAAACATTAACTTTATTATTTTTGTTGTTTTAGATTTAAAACTCCTGGCATTACTCTGCTATTCTTGTTGAGAAAAATTTGGAAGAGTTAAAGACAAATTTGAGCAAATTAAAAATCATCTTTGTTGGAATGGGCATACATTTTATTTCCCCTCAACTTCACTTGATTTTCCACTTTCTACATCATTTATTTCAATAAACTATCACGGGAACTGTTGGGATTCAGACCCAGGACAAAGTAGACCTGGCCTCCAGGATCTCCCAGCATCCCTTAGTCCCTTCCTGGCATATCCTACCCTCTGCCATGAATTTTCCAGCCCCAGGGCTGGGCTGTCCATCCCCCAGAATTTTTTTTTCATCTTATATAATCCAGACATTTTGGTCCCTCCCTCTTTCTCTGTCTCTTCTCTCTCTGCAACTGTGCTTTCTCTCCTTCTCTTCCTCTTCTCCTCTGTTGCCCTCCAGATGGTGACTTCCCTGGCTATGTTTCCTGGAGTGCCCTAGAGCTGCTTCCCAATAAAGCTGCCTCCATCCCTTATATACTCTAATCTGACTTGAATTGGCTAATTTGGCAGGCAGAGAAATAACTTGTCAGAAACAAGATTATAAATTATGACAAAAGACAAAATTAGTTTGGGGCAAAAACGGAAATGATGAAGTATCATTTTATATATTGATAATCTACTTTAGTATCATTATTAATATGTTCTGAACCTTCTCATATGAGAGTGTAGTATACTTACAATTTAATTATATTTTGACCTGTATTTAACAAATTAAATCTAACAAGTTTCTTTTTTCTTTTTTTAAAAATTAAATTGTTTTATTTATTTATATTTCAAACATTGTCCCCCTCCCAGAGTTCTTCACCCCCGACCCCATCCCCTTTGCTTCTGAGAGGGTCTTCCCCACCACTCAACCTCCTACCCTCCTCATGCACCCACCCACCCCCTCCAGCATCCCCCTTCGGGGGGTATCAAGTCTCTACAGCATTAGATGTAGCCTGTCCCACTGAGGCCAGACAAGGCGGTCCTTTGCTACATATGTACCAGAAGCCACAGACCAGCCCATGTATACTCTGTATTTGGTGGCTTAGTCTCTGGGAACTCTGAGGGGTCCAGTTTAGTCGATTCTGTTGTCCTTCCTATGGGTTGGCATCCCTTCAGCTGTTCAATTCTTCCCCTAACTTTTCCATAGGGGTCCCCAACCAGAGTTCAATAGTTGGCTCTAAGTATCTGCGCCTGTCTCAGTCAACTGTTGGTAGAGCCTCTCAGAGGACAGCTATGCTAGGCTCCTGTCTGCAAGCACAACATGGCATCAGTAATAGCATCAGGGTTTGGTGCCTGTGCTTTGGATGAAAAAGGAGAGACCTAGTTGGGGGAATGCACTACCTTGGAGGCAGGGTGGGGGTGGGGGGGTGAAGAATTGAATGAGGAACTGTGGGAGGAGCGATGGGGGGGGAAATGACTGGAATGTAAATAAAATAATTTTAAAAAATAAAAAAAGAGAAAAGGAACATGACTTTCAGTGGGCAGAGAAGTAGAGAGGCTCTGGGAGGAGTGTGAAGAGAAGAAAGAATAATCAGAATAGAAAATTAAAAAAAAATCTTTTCAATAAAAATAAATATATAAAACAAATATGTATAAAGAATAATAAAATAAAACAACTTATCTAGGCAATTATTAATGGAAGCAGTTAGGTAACCCAGTGATGAGTTTTGTGACTATGATGTTTGAATAGATGACTAAAAATTTTTTTCATTCTGGAGGAGCTAGGGTAGCAACCACCATCTTTTCTTAGGATTAGTTGCTGCTACTGACCTATATTCTACAGGCATGAGGAAATGATCTACTTCCTGTCCTTATATTCATCCTCTTAGAAAACTGTGTGTTTCTGGGGTCTCCCTTAGGATGAGCTCTGCTCTCTGAGTGTGGATGAAGTCCAAGTGAAGTTCGAGATTACAGGTTTTTCTTTTGAAAGTTCAAGAAATCTTTAATGTCTGTCGAGAGTTGAAGAGACTATAGGTTTAAGCTTGTAAAACTCTATTATTTAAGAAAATTGGGTTCATCCTGAACTTTGACTGCATTTAGGTCTATAGCAAACAAAACTAGCTTTAGGTTTTAGAAAGAACACAGATGTAGGTTTCCATTTGTCCCTATGTGCTGAATGTTTTCTTTGTAACCTACATTCAACTTTGCCTTCTGGCCTTTTGAATTTGAGGCCAAGCTGGAGCAGACTTTCTTTGACATCTAGAATTTTGTGAAGTTAAAATCTATGAGAAATGCTTGCTGAACATTATTCATACACACTCAGGTAAAATTCTGACAGAGAATACATTAATGCAGAGACATCAACAAATGCATTGAAGGTTTTAATGTCCACATATTCTCAAAGCTAGAGTCATTCTTTCACCTGCTTTGAGTTTGGTTAATGTCTGTGTGCAATGCTGCTGCTTTCCTAACTTAGTTTAGACATCGTGCAAACCCTCACTGATTTTCTCTGTTAGGCTCTAGCTCTCTGCACTCTTTCCCAAAGATTTTCATTCTGTAATCCCTCTACACTCTAGTCTGAAGTGCCATGTGGCTCTGCATGTCCTTGAGGACTCCATGGATTCTTGTCTTCACTATGTGTTTTCATCCTTTTAAAATGCATGGGTGAAGTTGGGACCTCCAGGCACAGAGATAGCCGAGCATAATATCACTTGGGACTCAGACAGTTTGTGTGCTCCCCACACCCAAGAACTGGGCAGTTCTATGGTCATCTACTCGCCAGCTCTGCTGTGGGACATCTGCCCTGCAGAGGGACCCACACCAGAAGAGAGTATACCAGCCTCCCCTTAACCACCTCTGCACCGGGGATTGACTACACTGAGTCTCCTTGTACGCAGGGATTCCCCAAGTATAACATCACTTGGGGCAAGGTACATCAGGGCTCCAAAGTCACTCAGGAGCAGGGCAGCCCCTCAGCAATGGGTCCCAGGGGAAACAGTCATCTATGGGGGGCGGAAAAAACCTTGCAGGCTCACAGGAGGTTCAAGCAACAGCCAGTGACAGCAGGACCAACTAACACCAGAGATAATCAGATGGCAAAAGGCAATTGTAGGAATGTTACTAACAGAAATCAAGGCAATATGGCACCATCCGAACCCAACTCTGCAACAGCAGCAAGTCCTGGATACCTCATCACACCCGAAAGGCAAGATCTAGATTTAAAATCACTTCTCATGATGCTATTAGAGGATTTCAAGGAGGATATAAATAAATCTCCTAAAGAAATATAAGAGAACATGATTCAGTGGGTAGAAGCCCTTACAAAGGAAACACAAAAATCACTTAAAAAAATGCAGGAGAATATGGGTCAACAAATGGAAGCCCATAGGAGGAAACACAAAAATCCCTTAAAGAAATACAGGAGAACTTGGGTCAACAGGCAGAAATCCTGAAAGAGGAAACACAAATATATCTTAAAGAAATATAGGAAAACAGAAACAAACAAGGGAAGGATCTGAGCAAATCCATCCAGGATCTAAAAATGGAAGTAGAAACAACTAAGAAATCACAAAGGGAGACAACTTTGGAGATAGAAAACCTTGGGAAGAAATCAGGGGTCATAGATGCAAACATCAACAATAGAATACAAGAGATGGAAGAAAGAATCTCAGGTGCTGAAGATACCATAGAAAGCATCAACTCAATAGTCAAAGAAAATGCAAAATGCAAAAAACAAGTAATCCAAAGCATCCAGGAAATCCAGGACACAATGAGAAGACCAAAGCTAAGGATTATAGGTATAGATGAGAGTGAAGATTTGCAACTTAAAGAGCCAGTAAATATCTTCAACAAAATTATGGAGGAAAACTTCCCTAATGTAAAGAGAGAGAGATGCTGATGAACATACAAGAAGCCTACAGAACTCCAAACAGAATGGACCAGAACAGAAATACCTCCCATTACATAACAATCAAAACACCAAAAGTACTAAACAAAGAAAGAATATTAAAAGCAGTAAGAGAAAAAGGCCAACTAACTTATAAAGGAAGACCTATCCGAATCACATCAGATTTCTCACCAGAGACTATGAAAGACAGAAGATCCTGGGCAAATCTCATACAGACTCTAAGAGAACACAAATGCCAGCCTAGTCAGCGAAACTCTCAATCACCGTAGATGGAGAGACCAAGATTTTCCATGATCAAACCAAATTTACACAATATCTTTCCACAAACAAAGCCCTGCAAACAATAATAGGTGGAAATTGCCAAAATAAGGAGAGAAACTATACCCTGTAAAAAAGAGATAGTAACCTTCTTTCATCAAACCCAAAAGTAGATAACCACTCAAACATAAAGATAGCATCAAGAGTAGCAGGTGGCAATAATCACTATTCCTTAATCTCTCTTAATATCAATGGTCTCAATTCCCCAATAAAAAGACATAGACTAACAGACTGGATATGTAAACGGGAACCACCATTTTGCTGTGTGTAGGAAACGCACCTCAGTGTCAATGACAAATACTACCTCAGAGTAAAAGGCTGAAAAACAATCTTACAAGCAAATGGTCCCAGGAAACGAGCTGGAATAGCCATCCTAATATCAGATAAAATTCAAATTCCACCTAAAATCATCAAAAAAGACACGGAAGGACACTGCATACTGGTCAAAAAGGAAAAATCCACCAAGAAGAACTCTAAATTCTGAACATCTATGCTCCAAATGCAAGGACACCCTCATTCGTAAAAGAAACTTTACTAAAGCTCAAAGCACACATTGCACCTCAAACAATAATGGTGGGTGACTTTAACACCCCACTCTCTGAAATGATCCTATCAGGAAAGCAGAAACTAAACAGGGACACAGTGAAACTAATTGAAGCCTTGGACCAAATTGATCTAACAGATATATATAAAACTTTTCATCCTAAAGCAAAAGAATATACCTTCTTCTCAGCACCTCATGGTACTTTCTCCAAAATAGACCATATATAATTGTTCACAAAACAGACCTCAACAGATATAAGAAGATCGAACTAATCCCATGCCTCCTATCAGATCAATATGGAATAAGGGTGGTCTTCAATAGCAACAAAAGCAATAGTAAACCCACATACACATGGAAGCTGAACAATATTCTACTCAATGTTACCTTGATCAAGGAAGAAATAAAGAAATGAATCAAAGACTTTTTAAATTTAATGAAAATGAAGGCACACCATACCCTAATTTATGGGACACAAAGAAAGCAGTGCTAAGAGGAAAATTCATAGCCCTGATGCCTCCAAAGAGAAACAGGAGAGAGCATACACTAGCAGCTTAATCACACACCTGAAAGCCCTGGAACAAACAGAAGCAAATACACTCAAGAGGAGTAGAAGGCAGGAAATCATCAAACTCAGGGCTGAAATCAATCAAGTAGAAACAAATAAAACCATACAAAGAATCAACAAAACTAGAAGTTGGTTCTTTGAGAAAATCAACAAGATAGATAAGCCCATAGCCAGACTAGCCAGAGGGCACAGAGACAGTATCCAAATTAACAAAATCAGAAACGAAAAGGGAGAGATAACAACAGAAACTGAGGAAATTCAGAAAATCATCAGATCATACTACAAAAGTCTGTATTCAACACAACTAGAAAATCTGGAGGAAATGGACAATTTCCTAGACAGATAACAAATACCAACATTAAATCAGGATCAAATAGAGCACCTAAACCATCCTATAACCCCTGAAGAAATAGAAGTGGTCATTGGAAGTCTTCCAACCAAAAAAAGCACAGGTCCAGATGGTTTTAGTGCAGAATTCTGTCAGACCTTCAAAAAGACCTAACACCAATACTCTTCAAACTGTTCCACAAAGTAGAAACAGAAGGAACACTACCCAATTCGTTCTATGAAACCACAATTACGCTAATACCAAAATCACATAAAGATCTGACAAAGAAAGAGAATCTCAGGCCAATTTCTCTTATGAATATCAATGCAAAAATACTCAATAAAATTCTTGCGAACCAAATCCAAGAACACATCAAAATGATCATTCACCACTATCAAGTAGGCTTCATCCCAGGGATGCAGGGATGGTTCAATATAAGCAAGTCCATCAATGTAATCCACTACATAAACAATCTCAAAGAAAAAACCACATGGTCATTTCATTAGACTCGGAGAACGCATTTGACAAAATTCAGCATCCTTTCATGTTAAAGGTCTTGGAAAGATCAGGAATTCGAGGCCCATATCTAAACATAGTAAAAGCAATTTACAGCAAACCAGTAGCCAACATCAATATAAATGGAGAGAAGCTTGAAGCAATCCCACTAAAATCAGGGACTAGATAAGGCTGCCCTCTCTCTCCATATCTTTTCAATATAGTACTTGAAGTACTAGCTAGAGCAATTAGACAACAAAAGGAGGTCAAAGGGATACAAATTGGAAAGGAAGAAGTCAAACTATCACTATTTGCAGACAATAAGATAGTATACTTAACTGACCCAAAGAACTTCACCAGAGAATTCCTACACCTGATAAACAACTTCAGCAAAGTGGCCAGATACAAAATCAACTCAAGCAAATCAGTAGCCTTCCTATACTCAAAGGATAAGTAGGCTGAGAAAGAAATAAGAGAAATGATACCCTTCATGATAGCCACAAACAAGATAAAGTATCTTGGTATGACTCTAACCAAACAAGCGAAAGATCTGTATGACAAGAACTTCAAGTCTCTGAAGAAAGAAATTGAAGAAGACCTCAGAAGATGGAAAAATCTTCTGTTCTCATGGATTGACAGGATTAATATAGTAAAAATGACCATCTTGCCAAAAGCAATATATAGATTCAATGCAATCCCATCAAAATCTCAAGTGAATTCTTCATAGAGTTAGAAAGAGCAATTCAAAAATTCATCTGGAGTAACAGAAAACCCAGGATAACTAAAACTATTCTCAAGAGTAAAAGAACTTCTGGGGGAATCAGTATCCCAGACCTCAAGCTGTACTAGAGAGCAGTAGTGTTAAAAATTGCATGGTATTGGTACAGTGACAAGCATGTAGACCAATGGAACAGAATTGAAGACCTAGAAATGAATCCACACTCCTATGGTCACTTGATCTTTGACAAAGAGCTAAAACCATCCAGTGGAAAAAAGATAGCCTTTTCAACAAATGGTGCTGGTTCAACTGGAGGTCAGCATGCAGAAGAATTCAAATCGATCCATTCTTTTTTTTTTTACTTTTTTTTATTATTTATTTTATTTTATTTTTTTAATTTACATTCCAAATCATTTCCCCTTTCCCGTTTCCTCCCTCCCCGAAAGTCCCATAAGCCCCCTTCCCTCCCTCTTTTCTCCATTCAACCCCCTCTCGTTTCTCTGTCCTGGCGTTCCCCTACATCCAGTCTTTCCAGGACCAGGGGTCTCTCCTTCCATTTTCTTAGAAATCTATTGATATGCAGATTGTGTCTAGGGTATTCCGAGATTCTGGGTCAATATCCCCTTATCAGTGACTGCATACCACGTGTGTTCTTTTGTGATTGGGTTACCTCACTAAGGATGATATTTTCAAGATCTGACCATTTGCCTAGGAATTTCATGAATTCATTGTTTTTAATTGCAGAGTAGTATTCCATTGTGTAGATTTACCACATCTTCTGAATCCATTCCTCTGTTGAGGGACATCTGGGTTCTTTCCAGCTTCTGGCTATTATAAATAAGGCTGCTATGAACATAGTGGAGCATGTGTCCTTATTGCATGCAGGTAAAGCCTCTGGGTGTATGCCCAGGAGTGGTATAGCCGGATCCTCCGGGAGTGTCATGCCCAGTTTTCTGAGGAACTGCCAGACTGCTTTCCAGAGTGGTTGTACCAGCTTGCAATTCCACCAGCAGTGGAGGAGTGTTCCTCTTTCTCCACATCCTCGCAAACAACTGCTGTCTCCTGTGTTTTTGATCTTAGCCATCCTGACTGGTGTGAGATGGAATCTCAGGGTTGTTTTGATTTGCATTTCCCTAATGACTAAGGATGATGAACATCTCTTTAGGTGCTTCTCAGCCATTAGATATTCTTCAGGTGAGAATTCTTTGTTTAGCTCTGTACCCCATTTTTTAATAGGGTTACTTGCCTCTCTGGAGTTTAACTTCTTGAGTTCTTTGTATATCTTGTATATTAGCCCTCTGTCGGATGTAAGGTTGGTAAAGATCATTTCCCAGTTAGTTGTTTGCTGCTTTGTCTTTTTGACAGTGTCTTTTGGCTTGCAAAACTTTGTAATTTAATGAGGTCCCATTTGTCTATTCTTGATCTTAGAGCATAAGCTATTGGAGTTCTGTTCGGGAAATTCTCCCCTGTGCCCATATGTTCAAGGTTCTTCCCTAGTTTCCCTTCTATTAGTTTCAGTGTGTCTGGTTTTATGTGGAGATCTTTGATCCACTTAGAATTGAGCTTAGCACAAGGAGATAAGAATGGGTCAATTTGCATTCTTCTGCATGTTGACCTCCAGCTGTGCCAGCACCATTTGTTGAAAAGGCTATCTTTTTTCCACTGGATGGTTTTAGCTCCTTTGTCAAAGATCAAGTGACCATAGGAGTGTGGATTCATTTCTGGGTCTTCAATTCTGTTCCATTGATCTACATGTCTGTTACTGTACCAATACCATGCAGTTTTTAACACTATTGCTCTGTAGTACAGCTTGAGGTCCAGGATACTGATTCCCCCAGAGGTTCTTTTACTCTTGAGAATAGTTTTAGCTATTCTGGGTTTTCTGTTATTCCAGATGAATTTTTGAATTGCTCTTTCTAACTCTATGAAGAATTGAGTTGGGATTTTGATGGGGATTGCATTGAATCTGTGTATTACTTTTGGTAAGATGCTCATTTTTACTATATTAATCCTGCCAATCCATGAGCATGGCAGATTTTTCCATCTTCTGAGGTCTTCTTCAATTTCTCTCTTCAGAGACTTGAAGTTCTTGTCATACAGATCTTTCACTTGTTTGGTTAGTGTCACGCCAAGATACTTAATATGGTTTGTGGCTATCGTGAAGGGTATTATTTCTCTTACTTCTTTCTCAGCCTGCTTATCCTTTGAGTATAGGAAGGCTTCTGACTTGCTTGAGTTGATTTTATATCCGGCCACTTTGCTGAAATCGTTTATCAGCTATAGGAGTTCTCTGGTGGAGTTCTTTGGGTCGCTTAAGTATACTAGCATATCGTCTGCAAATAGTGATAGTTTGACTTCTTCATTTCCAATTTGTATCCCTTTGACCTCTTTTTGTTGTCTAATTGCTCTAGCTAGAACTTCAAGTACTATATTGAAAAGATATGGAGAGAGAGGGCAGCCTTGTCTAGTCCCTGATTTTAGTGGGATTGCTTCAAGTTTCTCTCCATTTAGATTGATGCTGGCTACCGGTTTGCTGTAAGTACCAAAATTAAATCAGGATAAAATAGACCATCTAAACCGTCCTATAACCCCTGAAGAAATAGAAGTTGTCATTGGAAGTCTTCCAACCAAAAAAAGCACAGGTCCAGATGGTTTTAGTGCAAAATTCTATCAGACCTTCAAAGAAGACCTAACACCAATACTCTTCAAACTGTTCCACAAAATAGAAACAGAAGGAACACTATCCAACTTGTTCTATGAAGCCACAATTACACTAATACCAAAAGCACACAAAGATCCGACAAAGAAAGAGAATCTTAGGCCAATCTCTCTTATGAATATCGATGCAAAAATACTCAATAAAATTCTTGCCAACCGAATCCAAGAACACATCAAAACGATCGTTCACCACGATCAAGTAGGCTTCATCCCAGGGATGTAGGGATGGTTCAATATAAGAAAATCCATCAATGTAATCCACTACATAAACAATCTCAAAGAAAAAAACCACATGGTCATCTCATTAGATGCTGAGAAAGCATTTGACAAAATTCAGCATCCTTTCATGCTAAAGGTCTTGGAAAGATCAGGAATTCAAGGCCCATATCTAAACATAGTAAATCGATCCATTCTTATCTCCTTGTACTAAGCTCAATTCCAAGTGGATCAAGGTCCTCCACATAAAACCGGACACACTGAAACTAATTGAAAGGAAACTAGGAAAAAACCTTGAACATATGGGCACGGGAAAATTTCCTGAACAGAACACCAATAGCTTATGCTCTAATGTCAAGAATTGACAAAGGGGACCTCATAAAATTGCAAAGTTTCTGTAAGGCAAAGGACACTGTCCAAAGGACAAAGAGGCAACCAACAAACTGGGAAAAGATCTTTACCAACCCTACATCTGACAGAGGGTTAATATCCAATATATACAAAGAACTCAAGAAATTAGACTCCAGAGAGACAAATAACCCTATTAAAAATGGGGTACAGAGCTAAACCAAGTGTTCTTACCTGAAGAATATCTAATGGCTGAGAAGCACCTAAAGAAATGTTCAACATCCTTAGTCTTTAGGGAAATGCAAATCAAAACAATCCTGAGAATCCACCTCACACCAGTCAGAATGGCTAAAATCAAAAACACAGGAGACAGCAGGTGTTGGTGAGGATGTGGAGAAAGAGGAACACTCCTACACTGCTGGTGGGATTGCAAGCTGGTCCAACCACTCTGGAAAGCAGTCTGGTGTTTCCTCAGGAAACTGGGCATTAATTCCCAGAAGATCCTGTTATACCACTCCTGGGCATATACCCAAAGGCTTCCCCTGCATGCAATAAGGACACATGCTCCACTATGGTCATAGCAGCCTTATTTATAATAGCCAGAAGCTGGAAAGAACCCAGATGTCCCTCAATGGAGGAATGGATTCAGAAGATGTGGTATATTTACACAAAGGAATACTACTCTGCTTTTAAAAACAATGAATTCACGAAATTCTTAGGCAAATGGTCAGATCTGGAAATTATCATCCTTAGTATGGTAACCCAATCACAAAAGAACACACGTGGTATGCAGTCACTGATAAGGGGATATTAACCCAGAAACTAGAAATACCCAAGACACAATTCACATATCAATAGATTTCCAAGAAGATGAAAGGAGAGACTCCTGGTCCCGGAAAACCTGGATGTAGGGGAATACCAGGACAGAGAAGCAAGTGGGGCTTGAGTGGGGAACAGGGGGAGTGAAGAGGGCTTATGGGACTTTCAGGGAGTGAGGAACCAGGAAAGGGGAAATCATTCGGAATGTAAATAAAAAAAATATAGAAAAAAAAAGACAAAAATATAAAATGTATGCTTGATTTCTCTCTATGTGTTAGGAATGAAATCTTCCAAGTCCAGCATTTACTGTAGACTTGTACAGAGGGCACTGCTCATTTTCTTCTACAGTGTACAGTCGTGGCAGTAGCTGAGTAGAACAGTGAGTGCACCTTCTGTCCTTGAACTAAATCACTCATTATGTAAAATGAACCAGGGTCTATCAGCTAGCTGCCTAAGAACTAGCAGATCACAATTTCATTTTCTTTCAATAAACTTGCTTTTTGACATCCCAAGCACTCCATTTTTCTTCTGTAATAAGTGTATCTGAATCACAAGCCTCCTAGAGGTACACTTTCTTTTTCCTTCAGTCACATCCATTATCCACTGAGGTTTTTACTTTGAATTTATCATAGAGTCCACATGGCAAAACTAAGCCTAGGCTAAGGCTGAGGCTGAGGTGAAATACAGTATGAGAAGTCTCTCAAATCCTTAGGCATCCAAACCCAGGCTATCCAAAGAGGAGAGATGGTGTGGCTTTTGAGGAAGTGAAGTTCATTTACATATACATATACATACACATACACATGCACATGCATATACCCATACACACATACACATATATACATATAAACATATACATCATATACATATACACATGCACATGCATATGCATATATGTTTATTTGTTTGTTTTTTCTAACTTTGAACTGCTGGAGATATGCTTAATGTGAATAATTCCTATATCTTAGTTTCAGTCAATTTTTGCATGGATAAGATGAGAATGATAAATTATACTTCACAGTTAAATGGGAGACACATAAGTTCCTCTGTGTAACTTTAAGGAGATCAAATAAGAAAACATAGTGTAGCTATTGAGGAAAATAATTTACTTTAATAATTTTAATTAATGTTTGAGTAAATAGGAGACATAAAGCTCATAAAAACAGAGGGTCATGGGCAGTGTATGAAAATCAATCATGAGACTGATGTTTATTTTTAATAGTTCACGTCTCTGTATCTCACCACTAAGGAAGAAATTTGGAGAGCAACTAGGTAACAGTTTCTAAATCCCTTTTGCATCCAATGGAAAACAATTAGTAAAAGCAGACTTTTAATTTATATACGTCAGTGAATTCCTTTTGCCCTTAAACAACTTAATTAGATTTCAGTCCATCCTATTGACTAGCACAGACACTTGTTATCCATGAGAGAGTTTAAGCTTCTGGGACAAATATCAAGGTTATGTCAAGAGTCATTATATATTATTTAATATAATTCTTAATAAATACCTTCACGAAGTGGTGAACAATATTGGTAGTTGAACAATGAGCTCAAAGTTTTACACTAGAATATTGTCCTAGTATAACACATGTAAGAAGAAAGTCCTGTCATTAATTGTCAAAACCAGATTTACTATGCATTTTAAATGGGAGATAAGGGATTCACAGCATAGTGAAAGTACAAACTTGCCTTTAATGTATGTAAATGAGGAGGCTGGAGAGATGGCTCAGTGGTTAAGAGCACTGACTGCTCTTCCAGAGGTCCTGAGTTCAATTCCCAGCAACCACATGGTTGATGACTCATGACCATCTGCAATTGGATCGGATGCCCTCTTCTAATGTGTCTGAAGAGAATGACAGTGTACTCACATACATAAAATAAGTAAAGAAATCTTTAAAAATATGTAACTGGGTTAACTTTTAGTGCAGATGCTTATGATCTTCTATTTCGTGTTGCCTATATTTCAGGTCTGTGCTGAAGTGAGTGTTTCCTAAATAACACGAGGAAGGGAGGGAAGGAGAAAGACTGCCTCAGTTGCCAAGATCTACCAAAGTATTTGACATAGTACATATTTTTATTTATATATGTTTTTTAAATAGCTTCTTTTTGTCTCTTTATTTTTATTACTTATGAGTATTTGGCCATTTAATAGACACATATAATTAATTTGGTTCATTTGAAAGCCCACTCTTCTCTCCTGCACATGCCTTTTCTGCTGAAACCCTAGGCTCCCATCAGTACCGTTACTCTTTAAATGAATTCCTCTTCTATGTGACCTGCCTAGTTTAGCGTTTCTAAAGAGGTGGTGGAAGTTTATTTATTTGAGCGAAAGCTACTTATCAATGGCTACCTCACTGAAGAAAACCATATGTTTTCCGCAAACAATCATTGACTACCAATAGTCCTCAGGGTGCCTTGAGACTTCATGGCTACCTCCCAAACCATTATAGAATATGGAAGGAAGCCATCTTGTGTAAATCTTGTGCAAACAATCAGTTATAGTACGTTGGAGTGCAATGGCTGTGTTATCTTAAGACGACAATTCTATGCTTCGTTTCCTGTGACTCTGATGTTCTTTTTGTCACTATTCTTGTACTGAATTGAGCCTTACATAGGGTTAAATAGCTCTCCTCTTAAAAGGAGAGAACTTAACCATCACTTATTTTTGGCACTTTGATGAGTTATAGCTGTCTACATTAACTACCTCTTTCTACAATGAGAAGCCCCTTTGATGACAATTGACGAATCCCAAATGGGAGAGGTTGGTAGGGCCAAATTATGGACTGGTTTTGCTATCACATCTGTCAGACTAGAGTTGGAACAGAAATAACAATGTTCTCCCAACACCAAAATCTACACAGCTTCTTAACATGAATTTATCTTCTAAATTTTATACAGTTATTTAGTAACAGAATCCCTACATTTATGAATGATGTTTTATGATACAATGGTGATGAGATGAGAGATTTCCATTATATTGGCAATATCCAGTGTAACAGTTGACAGGACTTAGAACTCAACTGAGAGATGTTTTATTCCCAAAGAATAGAATCAATGAGTGATGTTTCTGCCTTTGAGTCTGACTATAAGAGAAAATCAATATATCATATGTCAACAAAATAATTTCTATAAACATCATTACTTATTTTGTGGGATGCATTTATCATATTATTTATACCTGGACATATACTTAAATTTTAATAGCAGAGAGTAAGGTGCAAATTCATTATGACTGAATTAGTCACAAACACACATGTACACACACACACCTTTTATTTAAAATCAAATACAAATTAGAAACTCTTCAGAATTGTGTAAGATTGATAATGGAGAAATAAAAATGGTATGAAAACATGGCATATTTTGCAAACATTTCCTGTGAATATTAATAATTGTAATTTTCCTATTTGGTATTAAATGGTAGTGAAGTCAACAGAAAACTGAACTCTTCTCCATAACTAACCAATGATTCACACATGGAATTGCAAAATATACTGAAATGTTTGTGTGATTCTAAAACATAAAGCTTTCTACTACAACAAATCGAATGCATGCTTCCTTATGCTAGTCAGTCTCAGGGAAACTAAAACATTTATGGCAAAAGGCAAAAGTTGTAAATTATGAAAAAACATAAAAATTAGTGGAAAATAAAGCATGTAAATATTTTATGAGTCTCTTAAGTAAATTCTATGTAAACAATAAATTCATATAACTCCAACAACACTGCTATAACTATAGGCAACAAATGTATTGAGAATATGAAAGATGTGTTAAAGATAGTAGGCATTCCATGATCACATGCTTACAGAAATGGTAGTGATAGATAAATGACACATGTAATCTACTATCAAATGCTCATTATTCTGGACAACACTTTGTTGTAGTTGTAGAACTATTTCCCATACTATTCCTGATTTGTTGTCTGAAATCTCCATTTCCAGGATTTTATGGCAGCTATCTTCTCTCTCTCTCTCTCTTCTCTTTCTCTCTCTTCCTCCCTCCATCCCATCCATCATCACTTCTCCTTCCCTTTTCCTTTCTACCTTCCTTCCTTCCCTTTCTTTCTTCTTTCTTTCTTGTTCTTTCTTTCTTTCTTTCTTTCTTTCTTTCTTTCTTTCTTTCTTTCTTTCTTTCTTTCATTTTTTCTTTCTTTCTTTCTTGATTACTTATGAGAATGACTGGAGAAGAGAATGGAAGAACAATATTCTTTCCAACTCTAAAAAGATTTAGAGCAAAATATTTTTTATCATTGATTCAATTGCAGTGCCTTCTTCCTTGGGACAAGATACCACCATGCTTCCAATTTATTTATTTTTATTTATTTATTTTTTTAGATCTTTTTATTAGATATCATCTTTATTTACATTTCAAATGTTATTGCTTCCCCTGCAGAAATCCCCTATCCCATCCTTCCTTGCCCTGCTTCTATGAGGGTGCTTCCCCACCCATCCACCTATCTCTGCTTCCTTGTCCTGGCATTCCCCTACACTGGGGCATCGAGTCTTCACAGGACCAAGGGCCTCTCCTATCATTGATGCCTGACAAGGCCATCCTCTTCTACATATGCAGTTACAGCCATGGGTTCACTCCATGTGTACTCTTTGGTTGGTGATTTAGTCCCTGGGAGCTCTAATCGGTTCATATTTTTGTTCCTTCTAAGGGGCTGCAAATCCCTTCAGCTCCTTCAGTCCTTTCTCTAACTCCTCCATTGGGGTTCCCATGCTCAGTCCAATGGTTGGCTGTGAGCATTCACCTCTGAATTTGTCAGGTTCTGGCAGAGCCTATCAGGAAACAACCATATCAGGCTCCTGTCAGCAAGCACTTCTTGGCATACACAATAGTCTCTGTATATGGGATAGATCCCCAGGTGGGGCAGTCTCTGGATGACCTTTTCTTCAGTCTCTGCTCCACACTTTATCTGTGTATCTCCTCCCATGGGTGTGGCCATCTTGATGATAGCAATCTACAGATTCAATGCAATCCCCATCAAAATTCCAACTCAGTTCTTCATAGAGTTAGAAAAAACAATTCTCAAATTCATCTGGAATAACAAAAAACCCAGGATAGCTAAAACCATTCTCAACAATAAAAGACCTTCCGGGGGAATCACCCTCACCTCAAGCTGTACTACAGAGCAATAGTGATAAAAACTACATGGTATTGGTACAGAGACAGGCAGGAAGATCAATGGAACAGAATTAAATACCCAGAAATGAACACCTATGGTCACTTGATCTTTGACAAAGGAGCTAAAACCATCCAGTAGAAAAAAAAAAGGTAGCACTTTTAACAAATGGTGCTGATTCAACTGAAGGTCAGCATGTAGAAGAATGCAAATAGATCCATTCTTATCTCCTTGTACAAAGCTCAAGTCTAAGTGGATCAAGAACTTCCACATGAAACCAAATACACTGAAACCAATGTTTCCAATTTATAGGCAGAAGCCTGCCTCACATGCTTGAAAAACTGCATCTCATCTCCTTTAACTTCATTCAAATATGTAACAACCAATTTCCCAGTGTCTTACATGCTAATATTTTGCTTTTTAGCTTAAAAAAAAAAAGAAATCCTCTAAGTAATTTTTGTTTTGTTTGCTGAACTTCTGCATATGAACATATGAACATTATTTATTGACTATATTCTAACTGATGCTCAGCTTGTTTTGACTTCCTCATCTTCTTACTTCTCTCTGCCAATGGCTGGGATTACAGGTGTGTGTGATGACCAACCACGTGTCATCACTAACCATATATTTTCATTTAACGGTTGCTGGAATAATGGAGTATCTTACATTGCACTAAAAATAGCACATCTGAGCATGCCAAATATCTTCTTGGATTATTTCTAGTTTGCATGATTTTGCATAAACACAATGCCTTATGCTAATTTTTGTTTATCTGTAAAATGCTAGATATAAAACAAGGGATTTGTGCACACTAAGCCTTGCTCATGTTCTGCCATTGAACTATATCTAGAGATCCAATTAGTATTTTACTAAACCATGTTGAAGACTTAATAACAATAAGGGCTATTTATTGAAGAACAAATATGTTTTGAGATGAATTCGTATATCTAATCTGTTAGTACAAAAACAAATATTGGTCACATTCTGAATGTTCTATCTATTCAAACCTGCATTCCAATGGCCACATTTTGGATGTCTTGCCTATTCAAACCGGCTTTTATTTTTTTTTTTATTTTATTTTTTTAATTTACATTCCAGATCACTTCCCCTTTCCCGTTTCCTCCCTCCCCGAAAGTCCCATAAGCCCCCTTCCCTCCCTCTTTTCTCCGTTCAACCCCCTCTCATTACTCTGTCCTGGCGTTCCCCTACATCCAGTCTTTCCAGGACCAGGGGTCTCTCCTTCCATCTTTTTAGAAATCTATTGATATGCTGATTGTGTCTAGGGTATTCTGAGATTCTGGGTCAATATCCCCTTATCAGTGACTGCATACCATGTGTGATCTTTTGTGATTGGGTTACCTCACTAAGGATGATATTTTCAAGTTCTGACCATTTGCCTAGGAATTTCGTGAATTCATTGTTTTTAATTGCAGAGTAGCTCTAAGATCAAGAATAGACAAATGGGACCTCATTAAATTACAAAGTTTTTGCAAGGCAAAAGACACCGTCAAAAAGACAAAGCGGCAACCAACTAACTGGGAAATGATCTTTACCAACCTTACATCCGACAGAGGGCTAATATCCAAGATATACAAAGAACTCAAGAAGTTAAACTCCAGAGAGGCAAGTAACCCTATTAAAAAATGGGGTACAGAGCTACACAAAGAGTTCTCACCTGAAGAATATCTAATGGCTGAGAAGCACCTAAAGAGATGTTCATCATCCTTAGTCATTAGGGAAATGCAAATCAAAACAACCCTGAGATTCCATCTCACACCAGTCAGGATGGCTAAGATCAAAAACACAGGAGACAGCAGTTGTTGGCGAGGATGTGGAGAAAGAGGAACACTCCTCCACTGCTGGTGGAATTGCAGGCTGGTACAACCACTCTGGAAAGCAGTCTGGCGGCTCCTCAGAAAACTGGGCATGACACTTCCGGAGGATCCGGCTATACCACTCCTGGGCATATACCCAGAGACTTTACCTGCATGCAATAAGGACACATGCTCCACTATATTCATAGCAGCCTTATTTATAATAGCCAGAAGCTGGAAAGAACCCAGATGTCCCTCAACGGAGGAATGGATTCAGAAGATGTGGTATATTTACACAATGGAATACTACTCAAACCGGCTTTTCAACTGCTTCTGTGTTGCCCTTTTTGCTTGAAGGCTGTTACAACAAATTAAACACACCAAAGCTTCCTGTTTCTCAATAACTGAGTACCCTGCCTTTATTATTTGTCTGCTCGAGCTTAAAATAGACTGCAATGGTGTCTTAGCTGATAAGCTATATTTAATTTGAATGTTATCCATCATAATCCTGCTGCCAAATAGATGAACTGACTCAAAACCTAGGGTATTCAGCTAAATGCTTTGAAAACCATACACCTCATTTATAACAGAATGCTTTACATTATAATATAGCCTGAATTGGAGTTGTTGGAAACTATAATAGCAGTTTGAGTTCTACCTAAAAATATCCATGAGAGTCAGTATGATGAATGAGAATGATCCATTAAAGGCTATATTCACAGGCATTACAATGCTCCTAACATTGTTTGAAGCATTTTGTGAGCATTTACTTCAAATTCCCACACTGGGTACATTTATTATCTTCGATTCGTGTATATAGGCATGACTTAAAGAAAGGAAAATAAAGATATTCCATTACAGGATATAAGCCTGTATATAGTTCCACATATTAGTATCTATGTAAGACATACAAAATGCTGCACAGTAAATCACCCAAACTAAAGAAATGACTACCAAGATTCTAAACGTCAAAACAAACACATTTTATTTTATTTGTCCTTGACACAAAGCATTATAGACACTAAATTGTGTGTCCTTCCCCACAGCCTTGAGCATGCTAAATATACCAAAAGTGCTTGCCACAGTCGGACCTTAACAAACCAGGTGGAGTCAATTTCCTACAGGAGTAGACTGCCCGCTGAGCTTGCTTTGCAACAGAATCCAGCAGAAACAAAGGATGTGTCTTTGGGTTTCCCCTATATAAATGCAGAGCTGAAAATTAAACTTTAGGCCTTGATCAGAAACTTTTGTCTTGGTTTCATTCTTCTCTCGCACCTGTCCTTTTTCATTTCCAGCCCCACTGTCAGGTAACCTAGTTCATCCATGGCTGCTGGACAGCTACAAAAAGGATGCAATTTTTTTTTCTGTTATTGATGTTGAGAAGATGAAAGGAATCTTTCCAGCTCCATTCAGGGATAATGACAAATCAAAGTTGCCTATACTTAGGGTATTTTCCTTTCTCAATGCTGTTCATAAATATATGATTATATATGTATATATGAATGTGTGTATGTGGATATGTATGTATGGGATAGGCTTTTTTCTCCATTTTTCTAATAGTTTATCCTTACAGAACTGAATTTTTATGTTGATTTTATTTCCTGCAAAAGTATACAATTTGTTCCACCGCTTTGGTGATATCTTTTTCTATGCATAAGAGCAGATCATCTTAAGCAGAGACAAATAGAACAATGTTTTTTTCCTCTCCATGCTCTGACTATCTATCACATTAATACACTAAATAGAAATCATTGGAATGGACAGTAGAGTATTGTCATAGATCTGGAGAGGACAAACATTCAATTTATAGCTCTCAGTATGAGGATACTTGTATCATTGTAATAAATGGCTTTTATTGCATTGAGGTATAGTTCTTTATAGAATAATTTGTTGAAAGCTTTTAATCACTGGATAAAACACTTTCTGGACCTACTGGGCTTAATATTCTGTAGTATACTTATTAATGTATAAATGTCGAATCATCCTGATCAGGGTTCAGCTTAAAGAATCTTTGTTATCTATTTATAAAAAACAATTTCATAGCTGAAAATGATTCACAGTAAAAACTATGTAAATAAGCTATATTGCTTATATATTTCTATAGGACAAATTAATGCAAATCCGGTTGTAGGTGTAGAATTTGGAAGTGGATGACTGATAATGGATTTGGTTTTCATTTTCTTCGCAAGTTACATCAAGCCTAAGGTTGAGCTGCATCCTGTGATTCCTACTGAAGAAATTCTTACCACGTTGACTTATATGGTCGCTGGAAAAATATTTCAATTTCTTGACTTTTATAATATCGACAGGACTTTGTCTAAATAAAGTAAGCCAACAAATTTATAAATTGCACTCTTTTGAACTATTCATATCCTGAGCTCACTGTTGACATATCCATAGCTTCTGATACATTTTAGTGGAAACGGAAAGGCAGAAAGGCTGTCACAATTTATATTAAAGACTATGGGGAATCAGAGGTCACCTTTAACTCTAAGGATCCCCTAAGATGGACTAAAGTTAATGTTGCCTTTTAGGTAGAATAGAAGAAAGCTCATTTTTTTTTACCATCCTCTAAGTTTCCATCTTTAGAAAAGGTGATATTGTGACATTAATTGCCTTTCTATGTCATAGGTAGTGATAGATATGTCTCTGATATTATTATTCGTGAGAATCACAAAGTAATAATATTTTTGTAAAGAGAGGTATGCTCTAAATTTCAGGATAACCTTGAGTTGTTTTTTTTGTTGTTGTTGTTGTTGTTGTTTTGATTGTGTGTGTGTTTCATGTATTTTCTGCATTCAACACATGGCTTTATACAATTTGTTCCACCGCTTTGGTGATATCTTTTTCTATGCATAAGAGCAGATCATCTTAAGCAGAGACAAATGGCTTTATATTTTGTAGTCTTTATTTCATTACTTAATTTTTTAGATTGAAAAGAGAACCAACCATTCCTCCCTGCCACCCCAACTTTTTTTTTTCCTTCAGAAAGGAGCAGGTCTCCAAGAGACAATAAGGAAACACAACAAAACAAAGCAGACAAGAGAAGTCCTTACATCAAGGCTGAGAAAGATAGTTTTCTTAATGAACGAAAGTTAACACAGTGGCTAAGTATCAAGCCTCGACCTCTGAGGTTCCAGAGTCTTCAATTTTGCCACAAGTTACTATTATCCTCCTAGTGTCCATGTAATGATCCAACTCTTTCTGTGGACTGTGAGACAGATCACTAAGTTTGTCTTGAGGCTAATCTCCATTCTAGTACACAGATATTATTGTTTATTCCATCTGAATTAGCCTACTGAAAATGATGTGTTCTGAATTGGCCATCAGATTACTGTACAGTTAGAGTTTGCAAGTGTAGGTCTCACTCCAAGTTTGTATCTTTAAGAAGGGACAATAATACGTGACACACATTTTCCAATGTATTCTCACGCAGGATGAATTTATGCATTTAAAAAAGGCTTAAAAACTACGAGAATTAGTGAAAGTTATACATGTCTGTGTGTTTGGCTTAACAGGACAGGTATAATTCCAACAGCTGCTCTCTTCATTCACTTTAAGATATCGGCTCTTTTTCCTGTATTGATTTTTCTCTGCTAACTTCAGACTCCTTTATCTTCCACTGATTTGTTTCTTTTACTGACTTGGCATTTCTGTTAGGTGATTCACTTTTTATTAATGGCAGTTGCTGGCTATTGACCAAATATGACATGACTACTGAATTGAAACTTAGCTCACTATTGGTAAGTACAATTTTACATGCTCTAAATTAGCTCGAACTGTGACATTTTAAAATGCAGGGACAGCAAAGAGAAATGCACAATAAAAATAATCAACAATGCAATGACAGTTTCAGAGTCTCCTAATATTGCAGTATACAGTTAAGTACTTTTGCTGATCTAGAATTCAGTGAAGTAGATGATTTTGCAGAGATTCCGGTCCTTAATAGAATTCTGCTTATCTTTGGAATTTTTACTCCACTTGGTATGGTATGAGGAATAAAGTGGTTTATTAACTACCAACAAACAAAAAAAGGCTGATTTTGTTTATTGTCTTATTTTTAATAAAGAAACTTTTACTGTTTTGGTTGACATGCCCAATTTTCACAAGGGCAGTATTTGATGCCTAGGAGTCCTTTCTATCACTATGAGCAATAAAATAAAATAACAAACCCCAGTAGATTCTATAGTCCATTATATTTGCTGTTTTTAGTCTCTTTTATGGTATAGCAAAAAGAAAGAAATTATATAGATACCCCATATACTTCTGCCCTTGCATACTTCCCACCAGAGTACTACATTCTTAATAGATAATGAATCTGTACTGACAACACACTGCTATCATTTAAAAATAAAGGAAACAGATTTAAGAACAGGAAAACAACTTATATGAAAAGGATAAGTTAAAAGCATTATGTTTCTGAAAATATATAGTTATAAAATGTTCTCTAAACATTAAATATGCCTGCCATAAAGAAAATACAAACAGAAATAGCAAAGTAATAAAAGTATAAAAGGAAAAAATACTTCTCTATTAACAAAAATTATTGAAAGCTAAAAATCCAATAAAATTTTACTATACGCTGGACAGTGGTGGTGTACGCCTTTCATCCCAGCACTTGGGAGGCAGAGACAGGTGGATTTCTGAGTTTGAGGCCAGCCTGGTCTACAAAGTGAGTTCCAGGACAGCCAGGGCTACACAGAGAAACCCTGTCTCGAAGAACCAAAAAAAAAAAAAAAAATTTTTTTTTTACTATACATGGTAGGAAAAACTAATTATCACAGATAATATTATTTGTCAAGAAAATATAATTAAAATAAAATAAATTTATTTAATAGAATCAAATCTAATTATGCTCTTCATATTTTATAATGGGGAAATAAAACTATGGAAATCAGCAAAACCATAACATATAAAAGGAAAAAAATATTTTAAAAAAACACAAAAAATATCATATTATTAAATAACCCATGTTCTGTCTTTGTACTTAACTGAGACTAAAACTAAATACTGTATGTTTTGCTGAATATTATTCTGAGCACTTGCATATGTAGAAAATAACTTCATTGGGGAAAGTATATTGGGGACAATCTCTGCCTCAGGTTAGAAAGAATAAAAAATGTGAGGGAGAAAGTATATGGGGAATCTATATATTTTCTTTCTTTTTGCTATGCCATAAAAGAGACTAAAAATGGCAAATATAATGGACTGTAGAATCTAGCATGCTATTGTTTTAATCTCCATTTAAAACGCACAAAACTAGAAAAAAATATCTTTGTACTATAGAGATAGAGAAGAGTTGGCGATGATAGAATTAAGTTTCTACAAAACAAAACTGCAAAAGTAGTTGACCACCACACCAGTCTCCAAGTCTCCTGTTTTGTATTTCTTTGTTACAAATACAACTTCCATTGTCTTGAAATAGATGGTGGAGTTTATAAACCTTCCTCCAGTGCTGATAGATGGTGCTGACAATTCCCTGTAGAAACAAAACAAGAAGCCTCATTTTTTTTTTTTTGTTGGTTTTTTGAGACAGGGTTTCTCTGTGTAGCCCTGGCTGTCCTGGAACTCACTGTGTAGACCAGGCTGGCCTCGAACTCAGAAATCCTCCTGCCTCTGCCTCCCAAGTGCTGGGATTAAAGGCATGCGCCACCACCGCCCGTAAGCCTCATTTTTTATGCAGCCCTTTATTGGCTCTGTAATGATACATGAAGTGGTTAATTTAAGCAGCTACCAATAAGAAAACAGTTACAATAGTGAACAATTCATCTCACCTATTTATGACTGTCAACTAAGTTAGACACTGCACTGTGCATCTTTTGAATGGATTCCACTATTCAACTCACTGATGTTACATCTGTCTTTTTTTCTTTTTCTTTTTTGTTAAATCTGATCTGAGTTCTACAGTCTAAGAATGCAATGTCAATAGTAGTATGGACCCATCTCCAACCCCCAAGATGCAACCAAGGCTGATATCTAAACTGTATTTTTTTTTTTTGAGTCACAGAGACTACCCTGACCACCATCCGAAAGTAGGGTTCTCATACCTGATACTGGGATTTTTGTAGGTCTACAGGTCTAGTGGGAAGCATTGCCAGGATAGACCAAGTAGGTTTGCTTTAACATATATGTACAGGTACAGGTATGTGTACATGTATGTGCATGTGTGCATTTACTTAAAGGTATTATGTATAATTTTAGGTAAATATAAATAACATGATTTCTTGAAACAATCTTGATGTTATTTGTCCCTAATTTCTCCTTTTCCTTTTGTACTCACCTCCCCTCCTTTTTCCCAGTAGACATGCCATCCCCATCCCTTCATTTCTGATGTCATATTATCTGTATTGTATTATTCCCCTCATAATCCTCACACCACCTGTAGTCCCTTTATACTTTCCAAGTTTCTGTGGTTACTCCATGATTTATGCTCACATTGAAGGATTTGGAGCTAGGAATCACAGGTAAGACAGAAATGTGGCGTTTGTCTTCCTGTCTCTGGGTTTATCCCATTCGATATCATGTTTACATGTCCACCTCTTTACTGAAAATGTCATGATTTCATGTTCCTTTAGAGCTGAATGGCACTCCAGTGTTTGTATGAAGCACCTTTCAGTTATCCATTTATTTATTAAAGGACATTTAGGATGCTTCCATTTACTGGCTAGTGTGAATAAGGTAAAAGTGAATACTGTTGAGCAAGAATCTGCAGAAGGTGGAGAGTCCTTTGGGCATATGCCAGGGAGTGGTATATAGTGGGATCATATGGTAAATTTATTTTTAGTTAGTTTTTGGGTTTTGTTTTGTTTGGTTTGGTTTGTTTTTTGAATGATGCTCCACACTAATTAGTAAAAAAGATGCACCTATTTGCATTTCCAGTAACAGTGAATGAGTTTCTTTTTCTTCACTACCTCATGAGCATTTGTCAGGTGTTTTGCTTATCATACTTTGCAAAATGCCAAGGGACAGATAGAATTAAACAGTCCTACCAATCCGCGACACCTATGAACCACCATAATTACCAGCATGTCAAGATATGTGCGAAGTTAAAATCACTGTCATACATATTTCAGTGGCAACCAACAGCTTCCTAATTGGACTTAAAACACACCAAATGTGATGGCTGTAATTTAATTATAAACACATTTTTAAATTATCAGATTTTTTTAAAATTTTAAATGTTTATTTTTGTATCTGATATCATGAACAATGGTTTTATAGTGCACCGGATTTTGCCAGAGTTATCTAAAATCTGAATTTTAAATCCTTCCAAGTTATCCATTTTACCTTTAACATACTTTTAACAACAGTAAGAAAGTATTCTCTAATGCCTGAAATGAAGTTCTAATACTTTGCTGTAATTTGTCCTTTTATATATTTATTTATTTATGCTTTGTTGAACATGGTCCCCACGGACTCACATATGAAAGGCGAGTGCTCCAGCTCTCAGGACACCCCATTTCTTTTGCTATAGTTTGAATATTCCAAGAAGCCGTAGTTTGCAAACATTCCATACTATTGTCTCAAAATAGCAGTCCATAAAGTTCTCTTCCAGAATGAGATTATATTTCCTCGAAAGAAACTTCTTCAAGAATATTGTATGCCTGGAAATGCCACTTCACTGTGGTTATGAAAAAGACTTTCATTCCATTTTGCTTTGCAAAATAAACTTCATAGCTTTCTCAGTTCAGGTACCCTGACATTCTAAATCAAATTCAAGTTGCATTCAGCTTCCTCAAAATTGTTTCAAGAAACAATGTCTTCATTTATAAACCTTCTCACTCAAAGCAATTTATCTTTAAATTTATAAATCTTTAGAGCACCAGCAATTAGAAACATAAAAATTTCACTCATGGGACACTGCTATGTTTTTTGGGAATATTGCCTTAGGGTCAAGTTTAATGTAAATTGACATAAGAATGTTTTGTTGATTGAGAAATGCTCCATACTTTTATACATTCACTTTCTCTACCTTCACTGGAACAGAATTTACATGTAAAAATTATGAATTTCATAAGTACAATGTGAAGTTATGTGATTTTTTTTTGTGTATATACAACTTTGTTGGAGATCACCACAATTAAGCTAATTGATATACTGTCTTTGATAACCTTTGTATGCATGTGTACAGTGTTAATTCTTAATTTCTCCTATTTGAGACAAGCAACACATTTCCTATTAATTACAATCATTAAGCGATGAGTTAGACCTCCAGAAATTTATTTTAGAGCTAAATTCTTATATTCTACTAAGATTCATTTTTTTATATGCTCAGAGGTATCATGTTATGAGAAATTGTAACAGGCATCTGAAATTTATATTTAATAAAAATACTTAGAGTGTTATATTCCAAAAATTATGTATTTTGTAACATAAAGGTTTTAATTTTAAAATTAGAGGTTTTCTATCTTTTCATATGTAAATTAACATAATCACACCACTATTTTTCTTTAAAAATAATTACATCAAAATGAAATATGCTTATTTTAAATCTAAATACGGGGTTGGCACTCAGTAGTACAGCTTCTTTAATGTGCTATATTTATGTACAATTTATTTTAATACATATATATGTGATGAAGGGAAGCTAAACCAAGCATGCACGCTTATCATTAAGTATCTCTAGTCAGTCTCATTTCAATTTGTATCTTTCTCCTTTCCTTCACGTTAGCTTTTTATCCTTTCCTTTCTTTCTTTATCCAGTCATATTTGGAGATATCTGATTTGATGGACCAAATTTTTGTTGAGTCCCTTATGAGAAAAATCCAGACAGAATCTTCCTGTAGATTTCCTTGACCTCTCTGTGGACCCTTGGTGTTCATGCAGTTTGCACAGACACAGAAAATGAAAGAAAACCAGTAGCCACTTAGCTCAGCAAGTGACAATATGCTAAATGATGACTTATGCATTAATTGTGGCCATTTGCAAAGTTGGCTCATTTTAGAATTAATTTCTTTCCCAAAGTTTGTAAAGCAGAATGTATGTGTTCAACATCTATTAGGGAATAGAAAAATCTGTTTTCAAATATTTTCATACCCAATTGTCTTCTTGAGTGTCTCTAAAACATAAATTTTTATACCATATCTTAACCCTGTAAACATGAAACTCTAAACCCTACTTTAGTGTTTATGTCCTATGGAATGTAGCTGCAGACATGACTGTTAACAGATTATAGGACCCATGACCTGTGATTCAGGTTAACACTGAGAGAAAACCAATCTCTCTCTCTCCCTCTCCCCCTCCCTCTCCCCTCTCCTCTCTCCTCTTCCCTCTCCCTCTCCCTCTTCCCTTTCCCTCTCCCTCTCCTCTCTCCTCTCTCCCTCTCCCCTCTCTCCTCTCCCCTCCCCTCCCCTTTCCCCTCTCCCCTCTCCCCTCTTCCCTCTCCTCTCTCCCCTCTCCCCTCTCCCCTCTCTTCTCTCCCTCTTACTGAAGTCTTTGTAGTTTACAGAATGTTTGAAACATTTTGATCTCTTGTCTCGGCCTAGTGGCCAGGATTACAAGCTTGTGACACTAGAGATGGATGCTTGTTTCTACTTTAAATACTCCAAGTGGTACATATGCTAAGGAAAAATGATGTATAGCAAAGACATGCAGTTAGTCACAACACACTTGTGTAATGAAGTCTCAGTGTCTTTCTTCCCAAAGCTTATAGTGTCTGCATTAACATTCATTGCCAGTCTACTTACTGTTCCTTAATTTCAGTATACTAAATCACTCCACAGAATTGCATATTCATTATCACTATCTTCCTTTCAAAGACTTGACCTCCTGGAGTAATAGGATCAATCATGGAAGCTATACTACTCTAAGACTGTCTGCTCACAAAAGTTTCTTGTGTTTTTGCTCATGTTTTGGCTATGGTCTCCAGTAGACTTCTACAATTACTGTTCTGTAGGTTGATGTGAGTTACTGAGGCCTATTTGCTCTTTGAATTGGGTGTGGTGGCTCATTCATCTATCCTCAGCTCTTGGGAGGCTGAGTCAGCAGAATTGTTAAGTTAAAGACATGTTTGACTTACACAGAAAGTTCCAGACCAGAATAGATTATAGAATGCATCAAAATGTGAATGAATGAATGAATCAATCAATCAATCAATAAATAAATAATCCTATTTGCTATTTAATAGCTGCCCCTGTTCTAGGTACTTGAGTTTTAAACCAAAGGAGATTTTTAAGTCTGTAAGAGAGAGGAAGACCAGATCCTGACCAATACAGATGCAGATGCTTGCAGTCAACCATCTGACTGAGCACAGGGATCCTAATGGAGGAGTTAGAGGAAGGACTGAAGGAACTGAAGGGGCCTTATTTGGCATCAATGGAAGGGGAGGCCCTTGGTCCTGTGAAGACTTAATACTCCAGTGTAGATGAATGCTAGGGCAGTGAGGTTGGAGTGGGTGGGTAGGTGGGGGAGCATCCTCATAGAAGCAGGGTAAGGGGGGGGATGAGATAGGGGGATTATAGAGGGGAAACCAGGAAAGGGGATAACATTTGAAATGTAATAAAATAAAATATCCAATTTAAAAAAAAGAGGTAGACTTAGCAATACTCTTAATGAGAACAATATTATACAATTAATTTAGGAATAATTAGGTAGCACAAGTGTTGAAAGACATTTCAAGAAAATGATATCATGAAAGATGTGTGTGATAATTCATGATTACCAACCCAGTATCCAGAGAGAGAAGCAAAAGAATGAGTTCCTTTTGAGATATACTGATTTCAGTTCTTGGTCAGATTTCCAAATAAGATTTGGCCTCAACAAAGCAACACCCAATAAAAATGAAGCAAAAATTAAGGAATATATTTAATATGGTGTCACAAATAAAGTGGGGTGTTTTGGTATGTCAAACCTAGATGTATTTTTAGATAAGATATTATATATATTATATATGTTATATATATACTTAAATGTTATATAAACTACATTGCTATCTATATAAAAATATATAAAATTATGTGTATAATGTTTGGTTTATAGAGTATTAGGATTTTGGAAATTCTCACAAGGGTGGAAGTACCTTCTATTTTACGTAATTAATTTTCTTTAAGGTGTGTGTGTGTGTGTGTGTGTGTGTGTGTGTGTGTGTGTGTGTGTTTTGGTAATATCCATTATTTTTTTCTGATCTACTGTTAGTAATGTCTTACAAAGATGTTTTTATTTGTTGTTATACACATTGGCTTTTCTTGGACATGCCTGTTTTTGTTTATTTTGTCTGTCTTCTGGACATATAACAATATCCTTTATTACTTTAACACTATATGGCATAAATATTCTACATCAGTGTTTGGGATTTCACATTTCCCATGTACCTCTTAAGGCTTTATATGTGATGATGTAAAAATATTAGAAGGGTGTGAGTAACTACACAGGCAAATAAATATCATGTTCCTCAGTGAATGTTTGTCATTTTATATTTCCTTCTTCATTTATTTTACAGATGGGCTGAAGCCATCTCCTGTGTACTGTGACCATAGTTTACTTTGATGTACAATAAATGTAGCTGGATAATATTATTTTGTTTAATGTTTTAGTTCTTTTAATCAATTGATTGAGAGTTAAAAGCAGGTCTTTCTACCCACACAGTTTCTATTGTCATTTGCTGCCTTTATTTTCAGTTAAGGTTTCCAACTTTGCACTCAGTCTGAAAAAGTGTTTAGCATTTGTTGTCATATTATCTGCTGAAATGGAAGTTTCTTATATTAAACTCTCTTAAAAAATCTTTATTTTTATTACCATTTTCACTGATAGTCTGGGGAACTTGGGATCTGGATTTCAAAACTGCTATCATTTGGTGTCTTTTGCCATTTCCACAAAGCTCCTGAAGTCTCTTTGGCTGCCTGTTCTTCTGAGAGGACTTGCTGACTCATTTATGCTGATTCATTTGTGCTTGCAGGTTTTTCTGATTTTCAGTGTCACATGTGACTCTGATGCTTGTAGATGAGGATCCTTTTTCATTTCTCTAGCACACTAAACTCTGACTTTTCTGAAGCTTGAAGTTATACTTTTCTCATTTTTTTTTACATCATAAATTACCTTTATTTTCATTAAACTCAGGAAATACTTCTTGAATGCTAACCATGTATAAGACATTCTCTTAGGCACAAAAATGCTACCTGTAAATTCATATTGGGTAGCAATACACCAATACACACACACACACACACACACACACAGACACATTTCTCTTTTACAAAGCCCAAAGGTGGTAAAAATCCATTAGGCAGAGTAACACTGTGGTATTTTTTAATTTAACTTTTTGTTGATTCTTTGAGAATTTAGCATCATACACCCCAATCTCACTCATCTCCCTGTCCCTTTGAACCTACCCTCTGTCTTTGAAATATGCACCCCCCTCCCCCTAGAAAAATCTCGCAGTGGAAGCTGTAGTGTCACAATGTATCCACAGAATACCTTTTGTCAATTTCCTCACTAGCAAATGTTCATTGCAATGAGTCCCTGTTCTGATTCAAGGTCTCTGGCTTCTGTTACACTATCAATACTAGACCTTCATGGGGATCCTGTTGTTTTCCTGGGTCATGCAGATCCTGCCACATTGTATTTGTAAGACTTATACTTTCATACACTCCAACTGGTTCACAAATCTGGTAGATGTTGAGGTGAGCCAACTCAAAGCCTTGGATCTGAGCCTGCTTGGTAGCTGAGTTGGTCAGTTCACCAGCTCTCCTGCACACACCACAGCATCGACAGCTCTCTAGCACCACCCTAGCTAATTTATCCAATGCCAGCAGAGGACAGGACAAGCTCTCCAGGTTCTTGGGGGTGGGCTTACCTGCACCTGTCACCAGAGGCAGCGCTATTGTGATGCTAAGGTTCGTTCTTTCTCCCAAGTGCAGTGGCAGAGGAGGGGCTAGGCCAGCTTTCCAGCACTCAGGTCCTCAGGGCTGACTCAAATGTAAACCCCCTTGCCTGCAACCAGGGCCAGCTCTAGTACTGCAGCTGGTGAGGAGCAGGGCTATCTTTCCTATGAGGCCAGCTCTCCCATGGGGTTCAGGCAAGGGGTGGGGCCAGCTCTGCACAGCCTTCTGATATCAACACGGCCCCAGGCACCAGCCCAGCCCAGGGCATCTGCCTGGACTTTGTGGGTAAAGGACCCGTTCTGCTGCAGGGGCATCGACCCTATATGGCCTTCAGACTTTACCACGGCTTTAAGTGACTTTGCTGGTCACTCAAATCAGGATGTTCCTCACTATTCTCCGGTCTTCAGTTTCATTTCTCTTCATTGTGCACACATCCTTCTGCTTCTCTTTCTTTTCCACTTAGTTGTTCATCTTAGTAGTGCCTGGGGTGTCTCTGTGTCTGGGGTCATCTCAGGAGCGCTATGTCCTGACTGTGCTATGTGACACAATGCAGACATCAACTCAAGCTTGCTCGCTATGCAGGCTTTTTGGCATCAGGTTGGGGATTGTCTCTGTGTGGCCTCAAATTTCCTACCCATCAGGTTTTAAAACTGTCTAATTTACTACTTCTGTTCTTCTCTTTTGGATGTTTCAATGAGTATTTATTTAACCATAATTTTTTTTCTACAATTGCAGGAATGTCACCATCTTTATTTTTTTTTTTAGATCATTTCATTCTTTAAATAAATGCCCATAATTCCTATAGAACTGTTGTCTGGAGAGCTCAAACTCTCACCGAATTGATAGGTATCGCTCTCCTAGCTCCATTTCCTCTAAGAGCTCTGTTGAGGCTAGGTTTTAGGCTCTAGTAAAATGAATCTGTGGTTGCCCTGACTAGTTCTCTGCAAAGGAATGAGGGACATGTGGACAAAACCCACTGGATTTTGCTGCCTCGAAGCACATCAGATTCTATCCATTGTGAAAGCAGAGAGCTATGATTTAACTAAAGGTTTCTTCCGTGTATAGATTGTTCTACAAAGATATAGAAAAATTGTGATGTTTCCTTGTTTGTTCTTCCCAAGAGCCACAGCCCATTTGTGGTGTTTCCATCTTTTTACATACTGTTCATATTCCTATTTGGCAATGCTCTATCAAGCAGTGTTCTTTTCTCATTATTGTTTTTAATTCTTTCTGTGGAATTTCCATTATGCCTTTACCTAAAATTTTAATACATTCTACTAGACCATTACCAGAAAGTTCTGTGTTCTTTACCTATTTTATTCACTGGATTATTGATTTTTATCTTTGTGAAGACCATTCATTTATCTTATGTGGAAATTGCCTACTGTGAACTAAATGGGGACCACCTCCTGATTGAACAGAAGGAATGGCAGAGATGGAAATTGGACTGTTGTCATTCTTGCACAGGTAATCTTCTGTTTGCTTCCTTGTCATTGTTGCAGGGAAACATAGTCAAAGTTCTGAGAATAAGTAACTGTTCAAAAGAGAAAACATGATCACTTCCTCAAGAGATCAAAGATGAAGTAAACCAAATAAAACCAGTGGATGGGAGGGGGAGATTGCTATGGAATGCTGTCATCCAGATGGGATACATTTCAACAGTCCAGAGAGGAGAACATGAGATGAATACAGAACTTTGTGGAACTGGGCTAATAGAATGCTCAAACCCAGAATGTCAAGGTTTGCAGTGTCAGATACAGAGAAAATTAATGCCCCCATTCTCTTGTACAACACACACACACACACACACACACACACACACACACACACACATACACACACTCACCCCATGTTAAAAAATAAAAATTTAAAATGTTTTTAAAAAACAGTATGAATATGTGATGTTCTTTCCATCAGGTACAATAGTAACACACGATAAGTAACATTGACCTCACCATTAATAGACAAGCATGGAGATTTTGATGTTGGAGAATAATTAAACCTTTTTCCTATCGATGATTCATCTGATAATGGAATACCTGTCAATATCAAATTTATTTTTTCCCTACTGACATAAACATAGCTGCGTTGGAGACCCAAACATGTCCTTTAAAATGCTGAACTCCAGAGATTCCTCGAAAACTACATACATTCATGCTAACTGTACCAGCTATCAATGAACAGCATCAGTTGAGATTTCTCTTTTATGTTAACTTTTATCTTCCTCATTGAAAATAAACAAACAGACTGTTCCTCTCTATTTCTGTTCTCCAGTACCATTCTATTTGATACTACCCTTGAAAAGGATATGGTATCTTCAGTACTCTGATCCTAGAAGAAAATAAGAAGTTACCTGGTATAAATGAATTAAACAGGTAGCCTCGAACCAAGCACAGATATGTTTAGGCGAGATTACTGACAAGATTTTAATCATGAATATATGAAAGAGAAATGTTTACTTGGGTTATGCCACTATGATTTTATGGTTACTGGTTATGGTCTATTATCCCAGGAACAGCAGATTGAGACAATAAGCTAGAATAAAGCCATATGCATATTTAATTAGGCAAATATAATAACAAAGTAGTAAATAATTTGTTTTCTGGAACCACAAGGGGTCTGTATTTAGCAATACGATTAGTTGCACGTGTTTTATATTATATTATATTCTCAGTTTTCTTAGCTGTAAATTAAGAACAATAATGGTGTATTTTTGATAAAAACAAGATAATGTATCTTGAAGCCTGCCCTCACAGTAATATAATATGTCCTCGAATAAGGTCTCACCTACTCCAATAAGACCACACCTCCTAATAATGCTACTCTGTAAGGTTAAGCATTCAAGCACATAAGTCTGTAGGGGACAAACCTATACAAACCATTACAGTTGTGATGACTCTACTTCTGATCATCTTATAGTTCATCCAGATCCAATGGTGACAAAGATAAAGAATTCATCAAGGAAAGATAATATAGAGGAAACCACTGTATCCAATATTGCAAAAACTGGGAACAACACAGAAGACTATCTCCTGGTAGCTCAAAAAGTGAGCTCAACAGTCTACTTAAAACAGCCAAAAAATAAAAAAATAAATAACAGGTGTTATAAGAATGTCTATACTGATTACAGCAGACTTGTGGGCAAATGACAGTGTATTTGCACAAATTATAGCACAATGCCTCATGGGAATGAAGGATTGTGTTGGTATTAACCAGAGATCTCTTCTTGGTCAAGATGGTTTTATGGAGTTTTTTTTTTTTTGACCCCCGGGGAAATAGCACAGAGTCAATTAAACTATAATTAAAAGATGTATTGATTATCTGCTATCAGGACAATAGCCTTAAAGCCCAAGCTCAGACATGTTGTAAGGAGTGGTATGGGGAAGGGTTTCTTAAAGGCAAAACTACAATATCTTCAATATTTATGCAAGTCACCAAAAAACTGGTCTGTTCTGCCAAGCTTAAGTGGATAAGGCAAAACAATCTTTGGATATCTGTATAAGCAAATTACACAATTAAAAAAGTGGCTAGTCATATCATAATGTCATGGCCGTTCATATCTGCATGTGATCACTGAGTCAAGGTTCCTGGGAACTTATCTTCAGGGGAATAGAGTCGGAGACAAATGGCTAGTGGGTACCAAGTTGGATGCTTAGCATAAAATGAAGTTTCCTTAGCCCTCACAAGGGAAATGCTTCAGTTCTTGGTTGAAAATGGCTGAAAAATTAAGTAGAATTCTCAGATACTTGCCTTGCATCATCTTGCATTTTAAGACTGGTGCATGTGTTCAGCTGTGATTTTAGAGATCCTCTGTACAGCATCTTCAGACTGATCCTGATAGCTGCCAGGACATGAACTAAATTGTAGTTCCAGACCCTTAAACAGCTGACTCTTGACAGATGTTTGAGATAGCCTTAAAAATCTGTTTACAATAAAGACTGAAAGTTCAAGAAAGAACTAACCATATTCATACACAACCCATGCCCCAGGGAGGTGTCTGCCTTTTCTCAGTGTTACTTGATGGAAATCTTACATAAAGGCAGCATTATTCAAATGTAAGAGAACAAAACTTTTGAGTTCAAGTTCTGTAAAGTAAAATTGAGTAGGCAGATCACAACTCCATGTATATGCTAAGTTAATGTGCACACTTTCTGTCTTCTATAAGTTCAGGGGTAGTTTTGCAGCTTGAGGCAGTCCAAAGCAAAAACTAGTAAACAGGGACTCTATTTTCTTGTTGGTTATATTTCAAAAGGTTGACTGTAGGTCCCTGGAAATTGACAAGAGGGTTTTTACAAATATTTACATTTTAAAGGGGGAGAACCTGAATAAACATCTCTACATTTTCTAAAGAAAAGGTTCCCAAGAAAAGTCGATACTCTTAAAGCTAGGAAAAGCTCTCTTTAAAGTTTTTAATCCTCCTGAGGGAACTGAGACCAAGTATTTACTGATTAGATGTAGTTATAAAGTTTGACATTAAGGACATGAAATCGAGTTTCTTATTGCTCTCGTTTCCACCACTTGGACAGAACTGACGGCACAATGGTTCATCCTGTTCAGGTTACCCATTCTGACCCAGCCTTTTCACTATTAGGCACAATCATGAAAAATGGAAAACCTAGATTGGACCGCCCAAAGTGAACCACAACTGCGCGTGCGCAATAGCTTCGACCCTCTGACGTCACTGAGCGCAGCCCGCCCCTACATATTAGCAACCGGAGGCGTCCGTAGCAGCAGTGGCTGCGGAGATGTACGAACTTCCGGTTGTCCCGGCAGGCCGCCGCCGCCGAAGCCGCCCGGCGCAGTCTCAGCCACCGGCTCTCCGCCGGAGAGTCGGCTCTGCGGTTCCGGTGCGCCCATGGTCGGCGCTGAGGACCGGGAGGCAGGCCCGGCGGCTGCGGCGTGCTGAGAGGCCGGCGTGGAGACCATGCCGACCCCGCGCGGCTGCTCCGGGCCTTGCCGCTTCCTGGCTCCGGCCTTCGTGCTGCTGTTGCTGCCCGCGCTGAGCGAGTCCGGGGCGGTACCGTCGACGGTGCAGGTGTCCAAGCCTCCCGAACCCCGGCCGCGCACGCTGTCGCCGCTGCCTCCCGGCCCCACCGCGGCCCAGCCGCGGGGCCAAACTCAGGCTGAAGCCGCCGGACCGCCAGGCGCGGAGAGCCACAATGGCAGCATCCCCGGGGCGGGGTCTGAGGCGGACGGCCTTGAAGGGAAAGCCGGAGAAGGCTCCCTAGGTGGCAGCCTGGCCGTGAGTCCCAATCCTAGCGACAAGCCCATGACCCAGCGGGCCCTGACCGTGCTGATGGTGGTGAGCGCCGCGGTGCTGGTGTACTTCGTGGTCAGGACCGTCAGGTGAGGCACAGCCTCGATGGGCACCGCCTGCGGCCTAGAGCTGACTGGCAGGTGACCTGCTCGGTGAAGCTGGGCGAATGTCTGTGACCTGGGCTTAACTCACCCTCTTCCCCCGCCCCCAGCATCAGGGACTGGAACCTGAGACCATATGGTTGGCTGTCTTAATGGCATGTGCTACCTTAGCTGGTGACACAATTTGTAAATCAGTAGCCTACCCCCCCCGCCCCCCAATATCTTGCTCTCAGAGGCTTGCCTCTGCCTTAACAAACCCCCCGAAGTGGAAATGCTCTCCCGTCCCCTGGAATTTTGATTACACTGCTGTGCAATACTACTGTTACTACTATGCAGTTGGTGCAGCTAACATGTCAGCGTTTTGCCTGTTAGAATGCACTCCTATTTGTGAGTCAGGGTACCATAAAAGTAGCGCAGAAAAGTCCTGATGGATGTTTCACTGTTGCAAAACTTGCCAATTGTGTTTCTTAGATGGGTGCCCTTAATCTATCCCTAAGTGAAGTTTCACTCAATTAGTTGGGTACCACATCTCTGGAGCGTGTCAAATAAAGGAAGACCCCACCAGAAGGGGCTAGCCAAGAGAACAGCTGTGGAAAAGCTAATGGCTTCCCTTTCCCTAAAATAAGAGCAGATGGTATTTGTGAGATTGGTACTGACTTGTTTATTTCCTGTTTTCCAAATTACTTCTCGCTTTCCCCCATAACTGCACACTACCATTACTTAGTATGTCTTTAAATCCTCAAAACGAAATTTAGTTTTTTATAAAAAGTACTTGTGAATGGAAAACCTACGTGACTTGTCTTAAGTGGTTGATTAAAAAGGTACAGTGTTTCTGACTATGTTGTCCTAAGAGTCTTAGAGAATTTGTTTCTTTTACACATCTTACTTAGCGATAGTTTTACAACTGTTTTCCAAATAATACATTATCTTACAAGTGTATAAAATACAAAATATTTACTGGTAAGGTTTGAAATTCTACACTGAAACTGATATTAAGAAAATACATCGTGTCAAGTTTTAGTGTTGAATATATTCTTAAAAAAGAATCAGAAAAGGGCATTAAAGTGCTCCCTTCTTTTCCAAGTTGATATGGATTTTATTTGTATCCATTAACCAAATATTACAAATAATTGGATGCAGACACAAATTTGAAAATCTAGGGTTCCCCCACCCCCCGCCTTTATTTTTTATACATGGTTTAGACCAAATGTTAGGTAGAAATCCCCTCACATAAGCAATGTCATTGAGCTAGAAGCTGTTGATATTCAAAGTTCAGAAAGTCCACACCCACTTTGTCATTAGGAAGTTAGTGTTCAGAAGTTATTAAAAGCTTATGACGACCAAAGTGGGACTTCTTGATGTTTAGAAATCTTAAAGGAAAATTAAATCATTTTTACTATGCAATTTTTCTGTAATACTGTGCATAACGCCTGTAAGAACGGCATTGCCCTTGGTACATAGAAAGCACGGTTATACTGACCATTTTCTTGATAGGCTTTTTTTTTTTTTTGCGTTTTTAGTTTCGTTCCTCCTTATTGGAATCTTCCATATAAACGGTTATTGCTGTTGTTTTTCTGTGTTCATTTCCACACGACTTGAAAGGACTCAGCCCTTTCTGATTCCCTTGGATGATCCCCCATGCCGTTTCGTATGAGAAGCGCCAGATTCAGAATTGCTGCCGATAAAAACCGCACGCTCGCTCCAGGCAGCATCTGACACATGGGTGTGGTCCAAGTTGTAAGTTTAGTTGGCTGTCTACCTTCCACAGCGTGATTGATGCTGACTAATCTGGGTCTCTCCAGAGCTCAGCCTCCTTCCTTCCAGATTGTGCTCTTTATTCTCATTATGGTGTTTGCTCACTTTGGCGCCTTTCCCAAAGTACGTGCGACAGAGAACCAGGGCTGCTTATTTGCGCCAAGGGAGTCCATTCCCAGATCATTTCTACAACTGATATGGGGTGAAACTGATTGTTTTCATTGTAAAATTTTACTATATATCAAACTCCACGAGACTTTGAAAATATTTTGTCTTAATCTAACTTGGCATCACAAATATTTGGATAGAAATAACGTACTCTGGTAGTATAGACTTATTCCAAGCAATGGCGTTCTTTCCATAGAGGAGCGTGAATACGTCACTGGTGTGCTGTAAGAGCAAAGTAAACTTAGTGCGATCAATACAGCCTCTCTCTGAAAATGTTCTTGTCTGTTGTGTTCTTTACTGTGTGGCCATTGCTAAGCTTTGTAGCACTGTGCACAGTGTATAGAGAGCCTAATGTTACTTACTGGATGGGCCTCGGTTCATGCTTTATGTCGCTGAATCGGTAACCGGTGAGGATAAACTTAAAGGGTAATTGCTACTTGCTGATAGAAAAAGAAATACTCAATTACTAGTTAATTTCTTTCTTCTTTGTAGGACTTTCTTCTAGAGTAAACTGTGTAAGGCCAGAAAACAACTATAGACAGTTATTGCAATTTTAAGGGTATATGTTGATTGTTGATTATATAAAAACGTCTCTATTATAAACTTATGATTAATTGTTCTTGTCTTAAAGCAAACATTCTTTTTTTTTGGGGGGGGGTCATGCTGTGTCCTGTTTTTCATTGTGGTGCATCTACTTTTCCTTCTTTGGGAAGTTCCTTGACTTCTCCAGTCACAACTCTATGAAATAGAGATAAAGAATTCTTTGAAGTGCTGGCCATGGGCAACAATTTAGCATTGATTGTCTTCATTCAGCCAGTCAATATTTACTCAGCAACCCACACTGGGCAATCACAGTATCCTTTTGAAATAAATCAGCATTACTGTCCCCATGGCACTCAGAGCCTAGAAGAGCACAGGGACATTCATCCAACAGTCACCGATAATTGAAAAGTGCAGTCCCTACTCAACTGTCTCCTTCATTGCTAGTGGTCCGTTCTTACCTTTCCACCTTAGCTTCTTTGGATGATAGGTACCATATGTACATACACTTATTGTACTGCAACTAAAATAGAACTATAAAAATTATGCCTGGGCCCTATTAATACTTAGCATGCAGAAACAGCACAGCATTAATATAATCTTAACCATTTACTGGAACCTTTAAAGGTAATATGAGGCTTCCCTCACAGAACCTGACATTGTAACTAAAACACTACTTTTGAGATTTTTTTTACCTGTCATGTGCATAAGCTAGTCAGTATTAATCGCTGATTGATGTATGTCATATACCATGTCACATATTATGAGTACATTTTCTATTTTAATTCTTGCAAAATTCTCAATGTAGGCGATACTCTTCTGAAGGCAGTTGAGCATGAACAAGGTTAAGTGGTTTATCTGGAGCACATAAATCCAGCTCTGCTTGAATCTAACATATCCTGTAACTATAGTCTCTTAACAAATATACCTTATTTAGGGTGATAGTGTGCATGGAAATGGCCAGCTGATTTACGAAAAAAAATAAAGTTGGTAATGTTTCTGTGTAAAATATGAGTTTTGATGAATGTTTACTTTTTAAAACTTTATAAATTGAAAAAGTAAGACAACTTTAGTATTCATTGAACTTCATTACTGTGCTAATCTGAAAATAATTTAGTATGCTATGTTAACCTACTTTCCATCCTTCAAAGATTTTCTTGGTTTGATAGATATAGTCAAAGAATGGCTGTATTTTAAATCAACTACTACTGCTATACATTGTCTTGTTTGTCTGACTCCTTTTTATTTCTGTCTGCTATCCATCCATCCATCCATCCATCTATCTATCCATCTATCTATCTATGTATTATATATCTATCTGGAGTCTCACTATGCCAGCCTAGATGGCCTAGTACTTGATATGGAGAGCAAGGCAGTGTTAAGCTCAAATTCATACCTGCCTGTGCCTCTAGTGGAATTAAAACTGTGTGCTACCATAGCCAGCTTCTTACCTGCTTTCTTAAGAATATCAGTTATTGAATGAGTAAAATTAAGTCATTGATGGAAATTCAATTTAGATGGTGATAAAGATAGAAAGCCTGTATAGCTATTTTTATCCATTAGTCACTACCATTAATTTAGTAAGGATTGCTGAGTGCCTGACAGTTCTAGACCTTGGAATAAGAACTAGCTGTCGGTAAGATGAGAGGTTAGTTCTACATTTTTAAAGAATCTATCTAATTGTTTAGATATCCTTTGAAAGTGTCATTTGTGCTCTGGTTTTGTATCAAGAAAGATGAAAGTGCATTAAACATTTAACACATGTGACTTCTTAAAAAATTGTATATTTTTTAAGGGATGAAATTTTCCCAAATATTTTTGCATACTGTGAAATAATACAGGGCGAAATATTCTGTGTGGCCTTCTCTCAAGATGACAAAATATGACCCTGAGTGGTGATGTCAGTGACGAGACAATGTAGCCTGTTAGTCATCAGTGTGGAATGAAGTTACTGGAGCAGATTAAAGAAAAGTAGAGACGAGTGGCTGTTTTACTAACACATATCATACAGGAAGAAGCACAGTGGTTCCACCCAAATATGGGACCGAGCAGACTGAGAATGTAAATAGTTTCCTAGGAAAAACAGGAGTTATTTCATTGAGTTTTTTGCAGAAATATCCTTTCTCACCCTTCTTTTCCTACAAAACATGAAGAAATGAAGGGAGGGAGGGAGAAAAGAAGGAAGGAAGGAAGGAAGACAAGACAAGACTAGCTAAGTGATAGAATTTACTAGAATTTTGAGATATCAAGCAGTCAAAAGGAAGAAACAGAAGAAAACAGAAAATGTTGAGGATCTGAGCAGCAGCGAGGCTTTCTTCCTAACAGGCCACACTGAAATGCGCCTGGCTAGGAGAAGAGAAGGCACCGCACAGCCCTGTATGCTGTGTATTCCCAACTTGACGTGCAGGGTCCATGCTGTACTCCAAGTTCAGCTCAGATTTGTGAATCAGGGAAAGTAAAGGTATCTAAGAATCTACCTAACCTGGGTAGTGCAGGTCCTACTAGATAACAACCATTTACTGAATTTTGAGGGCAATGAAGGTTATTGTTTTTATTATTTTTCAATATGATCTGAAAATCTACCTCTTCTATCATTTAAACATAATACCTGTGAGAGGTTTTTTTTGTTTTTTTTTTTTTGTTTTTTAAGATGTTTTATCTCATGTAGCTCTGGCTGATCTTAAATTCCCTATAGAGACTGGACTTGACCATCTGATCTTCCTTCTTTCGTCTCCTTAGTACTGGGATTACAGTTGTGTTCTATAATGCTAAGCTTTTTGAGCATTTCACTTTTTAGTTGTTTATTATTACTATCATTGCTACTGTTAGTGTATGTGTGTGTGTGTGTGTGTATGAGAGAGAGAGAGAGAGAGAGAGAGAGAGAGAGAGGGAGGGAGGGGGGAGGGGAGGGGAGGGGAGGGGAGGGGAGAGAAGAAAGAAGAGAAGAGAGACAGAGATAGAGACAGATCATGTGGACCATGGCCCACAAGAGTTCAAAGGATAACTGAGGAGTTCATTCTGTCTTTTACTGTGGGATCTGGGATTCAGGTTGTCAGGCTCTTTACAGGAAGACATCATGATGTTCCTGAGCGTTTTTTAATACAGTCTTTTCACTCTGCCCTTAGTGTATACCAAAACGTCTGCATTTAGTCAGTGGTTTTATGTCTATAGCTGAAAAGTGAAGTGTGTTTTGTTTGTTTGTTTTTGTTGTTGCTGTCTTTTTGTGTGTGTTCGGTTGTTTTGGGGTGGGGGTGGGGGTGTTGGTTGCCAATGCCGGAACTATGCTTCTCCATCATTTGACACACAAGGAAATTGATGTACATATGGTTCTTTTACATTGTTCTCTCTGGCCCCTGCTTAGTGACTTCAAGAATGAAGCGTGGGAAGGACTTTGTCTTATGATTGAGCATGAATGTACTGGTGATCATTTGTGTGTAAGGCATGTTATTTGGGAAGTGTTTGAAGGATGGTTATACATTGGAAGTATTTAAAGTACAGCCAAGCAAGTTTTATGACCTGCTTTTGAATTTGTGCAAGTTAGTTCATGGTAAATTTGAGTGATTTAAATCTTTCAAAGTCTTTGGTTGTTGGGACTTGAAAGGTAACAAGCCACATTTCTCCTAAAGGAGTCAGCTTATGCAGTGGTGGGGTTTTATTGATGATTGAACATAAGTTGAAGTCAGAAGCATAGTAGATCACTAATGTTACTTCCTTTATTACTGTTATACAAATTGCTTTAGATTAATTCTTGTTTACAAATTGCTACATTAATTCTTTGTTTCTTTTATGGCAAAGTTATGATAAAAAGTTTTATTTGTGTAAAAATATATGCATATAAATATATGCTGATGTAGTTATATACCGAGATCCACTTTGCTTTATGCCTAAGCTCATAGAGAGTGCATATGTGAATGTGTTTGTGCGTGTGAATGATTTACGTATTTCCTCATTCTAGCTTGACTGTATTATGAAGCAAGGATGCTGCTATTTATATTAGTTAATACTTAATACAGTCCTGACACATATTCCATTAAAAGAAAATGAAACAAATTTGTGAATCAAGTCAGGTGTCCTCATGTCCATAGAGTAGTAAAGTGGAATGGAATTTTATTCTGTTGTGTTTATTTTATGTGGCATCAAATGTTTTCACATAAAATTTTATCAAGCTTACTTTAGTACTTTTGATTCTATAAATGACTGATGCATATTATTGCAACAGAGATAGTTCTGACTGAACTGAATATATTTAGTGAAACATTAAGAAATCTACATCTATGTTAATACAGCCACGTGAATGACTTATGCTGTAATTAAATGTACCTCAATATATATTACTGTTTCACTGTCTTCTTCTGCCAGTTCAGGATTCCATACTTTTGTTCTTATTTTAGATAATAGTCCTAATATTCATTAGGCACCAACAAAATATACCTTCATGTTACAATATGTATTTATTATACCTAATTGAAAAGTATGCATATTAGTGACTGAATGTATATGATTATTAGCACATTTATATGTATGAGAGTAAAGAATATAAGGAGTGGTTTTAAAGCCCTATTTAGATTTCAATTGAAAAATAATGTAAACTGGATAGTAAAAGAAAAAATAGCGTTTTTACCTTAATATTTTTCTTTATTAAAATGTATAGTTTATTTTATGCTTAACACTTTAAATAGTTCATTGTGTCATCACAATGATTTTAATGATTTTGTGTTTTTGATTTTTCTTGAGAAATACCACTACATATAGCATAGTTTATATAGCAGTTGATATTTTTATGGGGTATAACTCTTATGATCTAAGCTAGGATCAGACCTCACAGATCACAAAGTCATACAACAGATCTCACGGGACAGGTTTATTGGGGGAGGGTGGTATATTGACACTGCCTGTGGGGGAGGGTAGAGGAAGAAAGAGAAGGGAGAAGAGGCACTCACTGGCTTTTTATAAGGGATGGACCACGTGCGCGTAGGGAGGATCTATGACTCATGATGACAATGGATAGGTGTAGTGAAAATGAGCCATATCTTGACAACTAGCAATGATATATCCTGTTGTAACTGGATCCTTGGGACAGGCCAATGAAGATTCCTGGTTGTTAATACTACTAGAATGAGGAAAGACAGTTTTAGAGAAATGACATTTCAAGTTATTCTATTAATATAAGACTTTTAAGTTTTGTTTAATTTTTATAAGAGTCAATACATATATTAATTGATAACTTTATTTTAATCAAGATTCATCTCCAACTAATTAATATTTAGCACGTAACTGTTCTGTCTCTATGTATAAATAGGTTCTTGGTTTTAAGAGATTTTTGAAAGATAGTATTTACATATATTACTAAATAAATCTACAATGTAAACTATAGAGAGAATATGCCCAGATTATATATAAGCTGGAATTCCTAAATTCACCCTGATGTTTATACCACACCTAGGAATGGGATGTAGTGTTAGATAGATGCATTTATCTGTTTGCTGAAGATTAATCATTATTCAACTTGTGGTGACTTGGATTGTAGTTTAGCATTAGCTGAATTAATCCAGGATACTAGCATGTTGCTCATTTGTTGTACATGACCTGGGAGTAGTAAGTTTGTTACCAAAGATGCATTCCCATTATATCAAGTTCCTTGTTGACTGAAACTATGGACTTGGAAGTCATGTGATTTAGAAAAGCCACTGAAAGAATAGCCAGAGAGAAAGAGGCTCTCGTAGAACTGTCAGGATCCACAGCCTGTGCTGTGTCAGTTTTGCTCACTGTGTGAGTGTGCAAATCACCACAGATATCTAAGTAGCACCTTAATTACCAGTCAAGTGAAAAGGACCGATAGTGAACTACTTATGTCCCTTAATTTTTTTCTTCTTTCCAAAGTAATATTGATAGCTTTTCTGTTAAGTACTTTAAGAAGTCTAAATTTAACTTGGTAAACAAGCTAAATCCCATCTGCCATCAAGTTCTTGTAAAGTCCTAGACTGAAGAATTTTTAAGGACTTTAAACAAAACAAAATATTAAGACAGATATGTGACAGAAATCATATTGGCCTATAAAACCCAAATAGAAGCAAAAACTTAGTATTGTGTTTTATATGATTTGTGAGAATGTGCAAATGTCTGTGTGTTGATTTATACATCAACACATTTTGCTTTGCAATTTGCTAGTTTAGGCATGTAATTTCTTGCTGTATAATGCTACTTTATATACGTTACACTGTCTTGTTCTTTCTAGTTAAATTAAAGCATTTATTATGCTTTACATGTGGTTAAATATGTGATGTTAAATACTGTTCTGAAACTAGTTTATTACTTTGTCACCTTTAGGTAGATAGAAAGATAGGTTTGTAAGAAATAACTTGTAGAAATTATATTTTTCTCTAGATGTAGTATTAGTTTACAAATTTTTATATCTAAGAATACACATTTTATACTCAAGAACCTAACATAATGTCTATTGCTTAATATGGCACGAACACTGATTTTAATGTATGCATGTTTGCATAAATGTACAGGCACTTTGTCTTTCAGGGTTCTCAGTTATTTTGAGGGGACTCTTAGTACTCTGCCATTGGAGCTCAAGTTAATATTCTAAATATCAGTTAACATTATGATAAGCTGCGTAAATTATACATTAAGTAAAATGAATTTCATTTGTGACCACTTGCTGAGATATTTTATGTTTTGTTTCTAATTTCCAAGTCCTTGTAAAACACCCATGGCATATCCTGTATATAGTGTTGACATTACTGTCCTTTATTCTTAGGTGTTGAATGCGTCATCAGAGTTTGGATCACCGAGTCAGAAATCACCAGCTTAGTGATGCTGAGTTTCTATTCCTGAAATTTTTGGGTTACTTATGCCCCAAGTATGATCATTTTAAAATTCTCAGTTGATTCTGATGTGTAGTCTAGGTTATGAGCCACTAATCTAAATCGAAGTGTATGTATAGGGCTTATAATACCTAGCTTTTGGGTGCTGATAACATTACTTAGTTGTGTCTGTCAATAATAAGGCATCAAGGATAAGAGATAAAGGCTGGAACTAGAGTCCTTCAGAAAGATTTAGTATCTGAAGGAAGACTTGAAAATTATCTCTTGGGGCTGGAGAGATGGCTCAGCAATGAAGATTACTGCTGTTCTTCCACAGGACACTGGTTGTTTCCAGGACCCATTGGGCCATTTCAGAACTAACTGTAGCTGCAGCTGTAGCTGCAGGGGTGTGGCACCCTCTTCCTCCTGGCTTGTGTGGCATCCACACTCGTTTCATTTACTTACACTTATCCATACACATATACCTACATATATAAATAAAAATAACAAATATCACTCAACTTTAGTTCACAGAGGTTAAAGAGGGTATGATAGACAGGAGAAATATTGATGTCATATGAATAGATAGGAATGAGTTTATTTAATGAATTACCAGTAATCCTTCATGCTAAATTTATTGTTTTCATATGCCTGAATCTTAATCAGTTTTATAATGAGGGTGTGCTTGGTAGGAAACACCAACTAATTTCTTTAATTTACAGTTACATATAAAGATAAGGCTATATTAAAATAAGTGTATTTATTTGTTTGGTTTACTAGGATGAGAAGAAGAAACCGCAAAACTAGGAGATACGGTGTTTTGGACACTAACATAGAGAACATGGAATTGACACCTTTAGAACAAGATGATGAGGATGATGACAACACATTGTTTGATGCCAGTCATCCTAGAAGGTAAGTTGCTACACTGTGCCAGGATGCAAACCTTTGTGCAGACATTGAAGTACACTATCACTTTTTAGTCTTTAGTCTAGCAGATTTTACTGGGTTCTATTTAATGAAGTTCTTTGTCTTGCCCAAGTCATGGATTTCATTCACAAGGCTTTGCTGAAATGGCTATAAACAACAGTGTACATTCCTAAGATGAGATTTCTCTTTGCAGATTTCTTTGCAGTGTTTGCTTGAAATGTTTTATTCTTGCAGTATGCATTACTTTAGCATATATTTGCTTATCTTTGGTTTTGAGAAATATTTAGTAAACTTGGTAAATAGTGCTTCCTGATAGAACTGTAAGACTAGAAGTGTGTTGTTTCATGATATAGCTGTGATCTCCATAATCAGATCTAGTCCCACAACACACCAAGATCCTTCCAAAGGTGTTAGGGTAAACAAAATTACAAGGGTATATGAATTAATATCAGTGCAAATGGAATGAAAAGAGGCAACAAACTTACAGCAGGTAGGAAAGATATGCTAAGAGAACGGGAGTTCTCGTGAAGGCAAAGTAGACTATAGAATCAGAGCTTATAGAAATCCAGAAGTCTCTTTTACTTGATGAAATTTATTCTTTGACAGTTTCTCATTCATATATATATATATATATATATATATATATATATATATATAGAGAGAGAGAGAGAGAGAGAGAGAGAGAGAGAGAGAGAAAGAGAAAGAGAGAGAGTGAGTACATTCTGCCTACCCTCACCCCCACCTTGTCTCCCTCTCCCCTGGAGTCCCCTTACCCTCTTTCTTATAATTTTCTCTTCCACAATTGGGCCTTTTTGTTCAGATGCAGTGAGTTTAACCTAGAGTTGTGAACACTGGTCTGCACATGTCCACTGGAGCATGGTGGTCTCACAGTTAGGTCGTTAACTGCTGTGCATGCCTCTCCCTTCTCCAGAATTGTTTAGTAGCTAGTAGTTCAGCAGGGAGGAATCAGGCCCCAGTTCATGACTATTGATTGACAGGTTCAGTGGTTGAAGACCAAGCACTCAAGCTGCCCTTTGCAATGGCTGCGCCATGTCCCGAAGACAGCATCCCATTGTCCGTCTGTATAACTTCTGGCTGTTGTCTTCTTTCCACTCACTCTTCTCAAAAGTTTTCTGAGCCTCATTGGGGTGGCGTAAAAGCCCTGCTTAGGGCTAAGCTTTCAACTGCCATGTGTTAACGCTGTGAGCAGCCCTGGTTCTGCATTCACTCTCGTTCCTTGCAGAGAGAAGTGTCTGTGATTAAGGACAAGAGTAACATTTGTCTATAGGCATAACAGATATTAGAATGCAGTTTGGTCCCATGTCAATTTATCTGAGCCACAGTAGTGGACCCCACACTGGGCCCATGCTCCCAAGCTCCTAGCTATATGGTTTTTGTTTGTTTTGTTTTGACTTACAGTGTTTATAATGCCGGGCATACATTCCCCTGGTGGAGGCCTACAATCCTGTCTAAAAGCCAGTGGGCATATCATGCGGTTGTCATTTTAGTTGTTAAGGTTCATGCGGGGTTACGTTTTTGTACTTATGTAGATAGAATTGAATCGCTCAACTTTTGTTACCTTTGTTTAGTTCCCAAGATTTTTCTGTTGTTAGAATGAAGATATCCTGCGTAGCTGAATGGCATTGTGCCCAGAAACCATTATTTATTAAATAAAATTCTCCATTGCCAAATTTGTGATTTCTCTTTAAGAGATGATAGTTGAGAGTGTCAGCAGTCTTTATGGTGTCTTCCAAACCTGAGAAAGCTATTAGGGTGAAAGCGTGTGGCTCAGTTGTAGCTTGATTTCTCTGTATCATGGGTCTGAATGTGTGTTGTCTTCAGCCATGGATGCTCTCTTCATCTGGCTTTGATGGACTAACAAGAGGAATGGCACAAGCCTGTACTGTTTGCATGTACGACTGGTTTTATTGGCTATCTCTTTTTAAAGTGTGGGCCAGCTAAATTTGTTAGCTTGCATTTAATAGCTAATGTAAATAATTTGTACTTATCTTCATATTAGAATCAGAAGAAAAACACTGTGCACTAGAATAAGCACAGAGGCACACTGAGTAAATAGATGATGGCCTTGCACACCACGTCAGTGCTAAATAAACAACGCTTTAGAGTGGATTTGCTCTTTAAAACTATTATTATTGTTTGCAATGACCATAATTATATCTAATTATGCTAAATACCTATGAGATGTCTGCTATATACACTCATAGAAAGGAAAGACAAAATGAAATATACAGTTCATCATAAGGTCCCCAATGGAGCAGCTAGGCAAAGGACCCAAGGAGCTGAAGAGGTTTGCAGCCCTGCAGGAGGAACAGTAATATGTACCAACCAGTGCCCCCAGAGCTCCCAGGGACTAAACCACCAACCAAAGAGTAAACATGGAGGGACCCACGGCTCCAGCTACATGTGTAGCTGAAGATGACCATTTCAGACATCAGTGAGAGGAGAGACCATTGGTGCTGTGAAGGCTCGATTCCCCAGAATAGGGGAATGCAAGTCAGGAAATTGGGGAGGGGTGAGCAGGGGGAGGGGAGATGGGATAGAGGATTTTTGGAGGGGTAACGTGTAAAGCGGATACCATTTGAAATGTAAATAAAGCAAATATCTAATAAAAAAAAATTAAAATAAAAAAAAACAAATATTGAATGCAGCCGTCAATGAATTTGGATTGTATAATGTTTTTATAAGCATTAAACATAAAAATTATTCATTTTGAATTTCAAAAAAGAAAAGAAATATACAGTTTATGATTACCTCCACAGAACAACTCAATTGGAGCATCAGTTCATCTATATTAATTGTGTTGTACTTTGAACGTGAACCACCTCCATAGCTCACGTTTGACTACTTGGTTTCAGCTGATAGTGTTGTTTGCTCGAGCTTGTATAATGCACCATCAGCCAGGAGAGCCTTGCTGAGGAAGATAGGATGCTGTCAGTGTGGCTTACCAGCTCAATACCTAGCTCCAGGTTCCTCCTGCTCCTGTTTTCCAGCCATGGAGCCGCTGTGAATAGCCACATTGTCACCCTCCTGCCTGTTGCATCCTTCCCACCATGAGAGAATGTGCCATGAAAACTGTAAGCCAAGTTACAGTCTACTCCTGTCAATGTAGCTAATACAAGAATTCATCAGAGTTTACCACAGAAAATACCAAAATATCAAAAATAATCACCTTAAGTTTAGTTGTTGTGTAGGTGATACTTCAGAAGTAAAAAGGAAAGCTCATGAGACTATGAGACATAATTATAGTTCATCAAGTCTGAAACCTAGAGATAAAAAATGGATACATTCCTAAACAAGCAATTGGTGTAGTGTATTCTTTGCTGGGGAAGACATCCTCTCCTGTTCTCAGCTTTCCTCAGTTGTCTGTAGTAACATACGCACATACATACATAGGCACATTTGTAGGTTTATGTTTCCAACTCTGAATATAAAGGTTATCAGAGCGAAAGGATTAAGATATCTGATGTCAGACTGTTTTTTAGAAATGTCAAAAGCTACATCCACAGATTCTCACCAACACAGCTGCTTAAGATGAGGTAAACACAGTCAGTATCAGCAGGCATGCCGCACTGCAGAAGACCGCAAACCCTCTAGGCAAAGGCGATGCTAAAAGTGCAAGAAATAGTCAGCCTATTTCTCACTTCCTATAGTGAGAAGAACACACCCACTGGTTATCCAACACCAAGTGGTCAGCCCTGCTGTATGTATGTACACTGAACATAGACTGAGCAAGTTGTATATGTGCCTTTAGGAATGTGTGTGTGTGTGTGTATTCAGATGTACAATAATAAGTTATGACAATAAATAAAAAAGAACAATGAATTTGAAAGGAGCAAGCTGAGATATATGGGAAGATTTCGAGGTAGGACAGTGAAATGGAAATGATATAGCCTTAAAAACAAAATTAAAAATTAAAAAGAATAAGGGCGTATTGAGAAGGCAAACACAAGAATCAAGTTTGACTGAAGAATTGTAAAGGAAGCAAAAAGATTAAAACTAAAGCCACAGACTTTGCTTGCAAATATATTATGGTAGCAGAAATGACTTAATTTCAGACGATGCACATGCATCTGTCTTATCCATGTACTTAGTATGTTTGCACAGAATTCTTAATGATTTAAAAAAGAAAGCACTTTATGGAATTATGTAACCCAAGTCACACTTGGTAGGTTTACTTTCATTAGCACGTCATCCTTAAGAATTTATATTACTAAGGTAGCTTATTAAATGATTTTGAGGTTTGGGTATCTCCACATATGTTAATAAAGCATGCCACCACTGAGAATCTTGGGTAGCATTTTATAGTACTTCTATCAAATTTTCAATAGTCCTAAGTGGGGGGCGGGGGGAGATCAGAATATCCCAGTCAGCATCTCATTTTTTTTAATACTATGACAAATTCCAAACTTCAGCAGTTTTGTGTCCCTTCTTTGCTGGCTGACTTTAATTTCCCCTTTATGGCACAGAATATGATGAACATAATCAGGCCGCACAGCACACGTGCCAGCAGTGCCAGCAGTCACAGCGTCTGCTGGGAAGCCTGCTCCTCCTCCTGCTGTGCAGTACTACCTGACCTCCCACTAAAGGCAGAGTCTTAACAACTGAAACAACGGGAGGGAGGGAGGGAGAACGTTACATTTCTCAGCTCTTCTACATCATTAACCTGTAGCTTTAAAAGATGGATGGAGCTACTGGACAGCTTGCTTTACAGAATGGATCGAACACAAAGGGAACAATAAGAAACAGGGAAGACAACGTAATATAGAGGAAGAGGAAACACTGTGGGTTATTTTAATATTATATCAAATTGTATCAAATACAATTTAAGGCAGCGCATTTATTAATAAATAGAATTTTGTACAACCCTAATATTTTTCAATGTACCATTGGATATATATATGTATATGTTTATGTTTATGTATGTATATACGCATACATACATACACATATACTAGTCTGTACCATTATTTTTATATATATATATATATATATATATATAAATATGGACATATATAGTCTGTACTAATTATATATGATACCTATATATATCCAATGATACAGACTAGCATATATATGTGTATATTATATGTGTATATATGTATTATGTATATGTATATGTATATATGTGTAATATATATGCATATATATTTATTTATTTGCTATGTGAAGAGCTGGTCTTGAACTTGTAGTAATCATCTTGAGCTTCCTGAATGTTGAGATTGTAGGTGTGAGCTACCATATCTCAGTTTTATTACTATATTATATAAAAATTAGAAATGAATCTGCATTCTATTAGCAGAAATAATATTAGACATTTACTGCTTAGCAAAATCTCAATAATTGATGCACATTTCGCTGGGAGGGAACAATTTGTTTAGTTTTAGGAACATGAGGTACTAGAACTGTCACAGGAGTGGCTAAATGACACTACAGCACTCATTTTCCTAGGAGTGCTGTCAGAATGGTCTGAAGGAATTCTTACAACTCAACCTCGAGGGAGGAAAATGGGAGCTGTTATAATCTCGATCCATTTGTTTAGTATTATTTGATTCACATCTGAATCATAAACGTTCCCATTCTGTCCCTTCCCTCACCTAAGTGTCTCCATTCCCATTAGTTTTCCAAATACGGATCCAAAGTGAGGACTGGGAGTCCTATGGTTTTCTTTGTTTCCTGCTGCCTGAAGAACGTTAGCATTCTACACCAGCAATGTAATTAATTCTCATTCATATCTAACTTCTGCTGTGTTAATAGTTAGAACATTCTCCTTAATTGCACAGATTCTTTGCTGTTGTCATTTTGTTTGGTTGGTTTTGTTTGTTTGCTTGTTTGTTTTAAAGCACATATCATTTCCAGGGAGGAAGGGGAATCTTCTTCCTTACAGTTTCATAAAATTAGCATTCGTGCTATGTGTACAGAGTGTTCTTTCTTCCCTTGTCCACTTTATCATTTAGAAGTTGTAAACATGGGAAGAACATAGCAGGTTTTTACATGATGGGTGGCATTGTCTCTTCTTTTGGACAGAAAAAAACTCAGGAGATATGATAGCATGTCATCACTGAAACAAGCTATCACTTTTCTAAAAAAAAAAATCTTGCGAGACAATGTCAATAATCCACTATTGGAAGAATAAAATAAGTTTGGAGCACAGAGAATAAATGGAAAATATATTAGTACTAGGAAGTTTAACTTCTGTCAAAAATAAAATTATTATTATGATGATACGAACTAGAAGACAGCTCTACAGTTAAGGAAACAACTTTTAAAAGCTAGAATTAGTGTTGTTCCAGTGCTAGGCTAGTAATTTGTGCTAAATATGTCATTTTAAAGCCCTAAATTTGCTTCCTCACTACTTTCACACTGCCACATTTAATTTAATGTTGTATGTGTTCATTATGCTTTGTACATATAGACATCTAATCATAAAAACACCTTCTAGCTGTTTATATCAGTGTCAGAATCAGAAAATGAGTTTGATTTAGGTGTTTAACAGATGCAGTAATTAGCTGGGCCCTATAGGGCTGGCAATATAGATAGGTGACTGAACGGTGCTGTGACATACACTTAGCAGTAGAATGTGATGGGAAACCAATTGGCCAAATGGTATTTCAGAATAGAGGTCTTCATTTCAGCCCGATTCCCTCTGTCTTATGAGTGACGTCCAAGCTGTGTGTGTACAGCAGTATTACAAGGTAAAGAATTGAGAGTCTTTTAATTTATTAATTGATCACCATCTTCCCAGCTTCCCAACATTAACAATATTCTTGACTCTGAAAATAAAAGAAAGGGATCATGAATTCACAAACATCTTTAGCTATGTGAGACTATAATTAAAAAAAAAAAAGGCAGTACTTCTAAGAGTTAATAAAAACCCCAAACCCCGAGCCAAGCATGGTAGATCATGTAATCCTAAAACTTCAGGGGCTGAGGCAGAAGGATTTCTGGGACTACATAGTGAGATCCTATCTGAAAAAATTAAATCTTTCAGTGTATTTGAGGTGATTAAACAACAACAGAAAATGCTTTTAAACTGTTTTCTAACCCTGTTCCACACACTGGAACATGCTGCTGGTATAATGCACGCCTAACCCTGTTCCACACACTGGAACATGCTGCTGGTATAATGCACGCCTGCTTTGAGCGCACTGGGCGTCATCAGAGCATTGACCCCTGAGGATAATAAAAGATAATTTGTTTCAAATTGTTGCAAGTTTTGTGGAGTCTTAAACCATTACTTCATCTAGGGTCTTACTGCTTTTGGGCTGGTGACTAACATAGCTAAACAAGCTGCAGTTTAACTCTGACAGTGTGATGATACTTCATGCAAGTATTTTCCTCACCGTCTCCCAAGTACTCTTCTCAGATATACGTCTTCAGTACTCTTCAGCAAGCTTCATGTCTGGAATAATTTGGCAGCTTGTGATTGTAGTTACACATCTTGTTTTGTGACAGGCTTATCATCACAGAAAATATTGACCTGTGTTTACTAGGAGAGTATGCCATCTCATGGTGTGGTCTTCTTCATAGGACAGGGTATGCTGGCAGTCCTGTCTTCAGTGGCCACAGTCTGTCTTAGCGGCTTTCCAGCTTCAATGTCTGTTGTTCTTAATAGGCACAGCTCTCAGTACTTGACACCCTCAGAGTGTGCTGTGGCCCTTGACTCTACTCTGACATCTGTGTTATTTCTCCAGGAAGTAGAACTTGATTTTTTTTTTCCTCAAGTAATGCTAATGCCATCCTGGTTTCCTGAGAAAGGGCAACTGAATTAAGGGTAGCAGACAAGAAGGGTGTATTCATAAAGTGATGTTTGAGTTGCAGTTATTTTTAAAAATGCACAAGACAGTCAGATAAGGTCCTGTGGGAGATGTGCCAAGGAGAGTTGAAAGCTCCAGCCATGGTATGGTATTGTATAAGTGTGCACTTGTTCTCATGCTTTGAATGTATAACATAGAAAGATGTATAATAGCTGGAGCCAAGTGAAGGTCATGTCAAAACAAAACCAAATCTCTGAGACTGATTTTGTCATTCAAGAATGCTCCCAGACCTTCCCATGCGAGTAAATGAATGAGTGAGCCTATGCCACTTATGTTGTAGGTGACTCCAGTGACTTGTAAGTGGCTCACTACTAGATATGAGAAAGAACCTGAGGTGCAGTATTTTCAGATACTTTATATGCTCCAGTGTGGAGTGAATCCAAACAAAAATTCATATTCTTATACGTATTTAAGAAAAAAGTGAGACATCCCAGTGTGTGCGTTTATTGAAAACTTGTCCATTGCTGTTCATTCACTTGTCTGAAAACAGGGTCTGACTAGGTAGCCCAAACTAGTCACCAATTTATCCCTGTCATCCACACCCACCAAAACTTTTTCTTGTATAGGATTTTTTGTTGTTGCTATACTACAAATATCTGAAAATTTTTTTTTATTGAATGTAATTTCAGAACTATGGCTTTTGATCTTAATCTCAAAAGCCAAGAGGCAGAAATAAAGAACTGTATTTATAGAAAACTCTAAAAGAAACAAACCAAAAAAAACCCTGTATTGCCTGATGCCCATTGAAATAATTTGTTAGTGTTCTGTGAGAAAAATGTTATTGTGAATATAAACATGAGATTTTATTGCTCAAATATTATGTATAAAATTATTTTGAATAATTAAAATTACAGTTCAAAGGATAATATCCAAAGTAATTAATAGTGACACTGTTACATGACCACAGTAGCTTATAATAAAGATTTTTTTCTTAGTTTTATGTTATGCTCTTCAAAACTTCTGAATCTTTAAATATGTTTATAAACCAGTGTTATTCATATATCTATTTATTCATTTTACAGATGAGTATGTGCCTTTAAAGAGAAGACTTCATCTTTCTACTGAAGAACAGAGTTTCTATGTCTAAGGAATAAGAAGCCACTCTATCAAGGGGAGGGGAATTTAAGTTACATACATATGTCAACCTTTAATTTGTTGTTACTCAATAAATATTGCACCATTTTGTTACAACTTTGTATGTTTGGAACTGCTGTATTTATTAGTGGGCCCCAATGTGTTGGGGACAAACAAGACAGTGCAGGATTTTCTCTTTGTAAATTATTTTTAAAAATGTTTTCTGCAGAGCTTTTGTCCCTTCCTTTTACCATGTTATTATAACTTGGTTTCTTTATTAATCAATTGTCATTGCTTTTATTACATCAGTGTCATAATTTAAAGAACTATAAGCCCCAACTAACTGGTATGAATAAATAAAATTCTACTAAACTTTTTCCCATTTTTGTGGGGGAAAAACCAAATCTATTATGTTGTTTTTGAGTTTGTAAATAGTAATAATTGTCTGTGCTAAAGTATGAAAAAGAATAAATATGATTTAAAATTATTTAAGTGGTACAGACAGAATGTGTTTACAAAATAAATACTGCATAATTATATATTAACATGTGTTTTATATTATCTTTATATACTGAGTCCCAAATCTATGTTTCCCTAACTATAGTGTTTCATACCTGTATTTCCTGTGTTAAGGTGGATCTCTGTGAGTTTGAGGTCAAGGATAAATCAGACAAAGAAGGTTGAATATCTTTGTTAGAGATTAGATATTTTGGAAATCTATGAATTTCAAATACATTTGTAGTGTAATGTGAGAGAGTTAATACAAATTGTATGGTTATAAGTCTGAGTCTTATCAGAGATCAAGAGATTGAAATTTTTCATCTGTAGACTTTGAAGTCAGGATTTTATCTAGAAACTAACTTTATCTCACAGCAAATCCAATTCCACCCAGGACCAATTTTTACATATTTTAAAATTTAGAAGAAAACGTAAAGAAAAAAGCATGGGTCATAAATCTCCATTGCTTGTTAGCATCAGTGAGGTCATTTAAATGTGTGACAGAATGGAATAATCCCTAGTCATAGTGGCTTATAAGGATGTTGTTATTTATTAACATCAACTTTATGTTGTCTACTTCTACTGTGTTTGACATTTTCTCTGTAGCTAAACTGATTAAAAAAAGAAATCTACCTCAAAAGCTAAACTCGGCTATTTTATAGGCTTCTGCTTCATGGTGATGAATTAATTTGATATTGACAAAAGCCAGCCTTCAGGCTACTCTCATTCAACAAGGCCACAATAGAATATCCTCTAACAAGAAAAAGGTAAAAAGAAAAATGGTTGTATATTTAAGTGTAACCTAGGCCTGTAATATTTCAAATAAAACTCGAAACTTTACATACTAAAAAAGTGTTCTTGTCACCACATTCTCTTATATTGAGAAGCTTTGCTGGCTGTCCACCTAGGTTATGTGGCACCATCATTCTGTGGCTGGGGTTGTGGTCATCTTAAGTTTCACCTTGACTGAGACTCCAAAGCAGCTTACTCCCATGTTGACAGTTGGTAGAGAGTTCAATTACAATGCTTAGCATGAATTGAGCAACTAGATTCTAGATTCTGAGATCATCTTAAGGTAAGTGTAAAAAAAAAAAATAAAAAGCCACCTATCTTAGGATTTCATTTCAGGTATATGTGAATTTTGACTCTGACACATTCTATTCATTAAGCCTGTCACTGAGATTAATTTAGAATCAAGTGAAGGAAACTACAGTCTACATGATTGAAGGGGGAGTTTCTATTTTCTTCAACAACTCAGTTGAGTCATGTGATGTTTTTCTGGAAACTGTCTTGTGAGAGAGCATGTGATATTTTGCTAAAAACAGACACTTGAGAGGGAGCATGATGCTTAGAATATAAATAGAACCCCACAAACAGTGAGAGGAAGCTCTTGCATTGCTACACCAGGCAATGCTTTGCTGGCGTTTGATGGTCTTCCTTGGTCTTCATTTCCTAGAAATACACCAAAGAACTTCTCATGACAATGGTTGTCACGATGGAGGCAAGAAGCCATGAAATAGAACAGTGTAATATAGCAAGGGGGATAAATGTTGCTAAAGACCAAATGCTTGGTGAAGGACCATTGTGCTAGCCTATGAGAACAAATCCAATCAGATGAAGTGATAATTAAATATTATCATATCTCTGCAGCTTTAAAACCTTGGGATATGATTGAGGAGCCAGGGGAGAGCCATATCAGACCGTGAAACTAGACAGTCATTGATAAGAGATTTTGGCATTTGAAGATGCAAATACTGAAAGTAAGAGAGCAATCAGACCACTGCAAACATGAGGAACCCTGATAGATGAATGGAAATGAGAGACAACTGCTATTGGTTTCAGCAGTCTCATGCCAATATGATAGTGCAAGCCATAGCTAGAAATCTCAGGAATTAAAACACTCAATGCTTTAATTGCATATTAAGTTTGACCATTTCCAAAGAAATTATTAGGTTAAAAGATTCGGAGCTCAAAGTAGCAGGTGCAGAGGATATGGTATTTGTGGAAGAGAACAAGGTTCTGGCTACTATGAAACACAAAGGATTCCAGGGTATTTTAGCCACTGTGGAAAGGGCAAACATGGGTCTAAGGAGTGTAGGTCTAAAAGACACATATGAGGTAATCCCTTGCCATTAGGAAACAAACCAAGGGACCTGTCAGCTCGAGGCCTTGCAGTAAATAATATGAGCCATCTTCCTTTGGTCAACCATGAAGTACCAAGCAGACAAAATCAAAACTATTTCTGAGCTTAGGCATGTTACAGAAGTGCAGCTTTGGTCTGGCCACAGATACACCTCTTACTCTATCCCCAAAAGTGTATTTATAGTCCTTTACCATTAAGGACAGTAGGAATAATCTTGAGAAGAAGCATAATTTCTCAAGGATTTATTATGCAGCCAAGTATAGTAGATTGAGATAGCAAGGAAGGAATTAGAAGCATGGCATATGTAAAAAAAGGAGATGCAAATTTATGCAGGGAATAGAATTGCTCAGGAGTTGTTTCCTTACATCAAGGTCAAGGTCACTCCAACAGAAAGAACAGGGGCTTTTGTGAATCCTAGAAAGTAAGTGTTCTGGAAAACAGTGCTTAATGATCAGAGACACAAATTAATGGTACAAATGAATGGTGTTATAATAGAAAGTTTGGTGGATACAGGAGCTGAAGTTAGTATACTTTCCCCACAGTCTTGGAATCCAGATTGGTCCCTAGAGAAGGCTTAAACATGTTTATTGGAATTGGTAAATTGTCACATATAAGACAAAATGTCCAGTGTGGACCTGTGTGGGACCAAAAGGACAAAAGGAAGTTGAGACCTTATGTAGCTGACATACCCAAATATTTATGGGTAAGACATCTTTCACAGCAATGTGGTACTCATATTAATATCCCTGCATTTCTGGGGAGAGCTCGTGGAGAAGGTACTGATAACAGGTGACTGAGAACAATCATAACCTGTGCCCATTGTTGAAACACAGGACATCACAGGGACTGAGTTTTCAAATATATAAAAGGGGCCACTGCTGACATGCAAACAGTCTTGTACCTAAATTGTTACCAAAGAGACCTGTGTGGCCCATAACAAAAGAAAAATCGAAGATACTTGAACAACTGGAGTAGCTGGAGTCTCAACATATATAGAAGGGTCTAGCAGCCCATGGAAAATCCCCTGTTCTAAAAAAAATTCAGGAGAATGGAGGGTGATAGCTGATTTAAGAGGAATGAATAAAGTAATTAAACCAAAGATCCTTTACTGCGTGGACTTCCTTTATTTTCTCTGTTACCTATATCATAGTCTAGAGTTGACTTGAAAGATTGTGTGTTCACAGTACTCTTACATGTGCAGGATAGTGAAGTTTACTTTCTCAGTACACACTCTGAACAACAGTGGTCTAATAAAAAAGATACCATTGGAAGATACTTTCACAAGGAATATTAAATAGTCCAACTATATGGCAATATTATGTCCAGCAATCATTAGAAATAATTTGTAGGTGATTTCTCCAGTCTATCATTTATCATTACACAGATGACATTTTATTGGCTAGTTTTGACAAAGATACATTACAGAAAAATGTTTAAAGAAACAAAGAATTCTGCCATGCTGTGGGTTACAGATTTTTTAAGAAAAAAAAAATTACAAAGAGGAGATTCACTTAGTTATTTGGGTTATAAAAATCAGTCAACAAAAACCTCAATCACTAAATGTACAGATCTGTATGTATTCTGAATGATTCTGGTCACTTCTGCTGACTCCTGCTAATTTGGTGGAGCCTTGCTGTTTCTGCTGGATTGTGCCTCTGCTATTGATCAGTGTTTGATGTTTGCTGTTGAACTGGACTGCTGGTATCTGACAAGGAAGTGTAGAATCACCTCAAGGAACTACTTCTGAACAAGTCCACAATATCTTTTGCCTATTAACCTTCTTCCCCTACTTCTGGTCAGTGGGTTATTAGGGAGGCTGAAGCCTTTAAGAACCCTAAATAAAGTTGGTTTTGAAAAAATCTAAGCCTATACTTGCTCATCATGGCAGAAGCAAAACATGCACAGAAGGAATCCAGTGGTGTCCATTTTTGGAGACCACTAATGTAGGCTGTCTATCTACCAGAATTTATAACTTCCTTATATGCAAAACAGGCCAATCTTTTGCCAGTGTTCCCTAAATTATATCTCATTTAAGGCTTGGATTGGACACTATTTAAATATATTTATATTCATATATTTAAATTTAAAGGGAAGATGATGGACTTAAATACAGTTATGGAACTTAATGCAATTCCTCAAACATGGTGTCTCTTTAACAAAACAACATAAACAAAAGAGACAAATGGTCTTTTCTCTTTTCTCTAACAGTCAGTAGTCCAAAGGAGATACACAGGTTTAAAGTTCACTAAAAATTCAAATTATTACAAAAGGATGATAGTGACTGGAGGTAGCTATGCCCTGTCTTTCTAGGGAATACTAAATGATATTTTGGTTTAATACAGTGTTTAATTGTTAAATTGAATGTCTTATTCTGTCTCTCTCCTCTAATACTTAGTACTTCGTCATGAAACCATTTGATAATTGTCCTCCTGGCAATATTGAACCAACACTTTATTATCTCTTTCTTTCACACTCATTCCTCAGCACATGTCACTTATTTGATTGGATTCTAGTTGGACTCCTAGGGATTGCGTATTTGTCACTTGCCCTGTGCTCTAGGCTGCTGACACTGAGCTCTAAGGTCTATGTTTGAGTTTGAATAACTGAGTTTGCTTTATGTTGATAGAAATTTGAGCCTCCTCCTTCATTGTCATTGGGGTGTACACCATTAGACAATGACATCTCTATGGTTTCTGTTTTCAGACTTAGAGTCTTGATGCTGTCCTGCCTTTTGCCCAGCAGAAATTGATATGCATAGGAGTTTGCTTTGTTTGTCTCTGCCCCAAAGTTGTGATTAAAAGTTTTTCTAAGTGCACTATTGACCAGAACCCTGTCTTAAGGTTATAATGTTGCATATTACTGAAAACAACCTAAGACTGTATTTTGCTCTGATGTATTTCTTACTTTGAAAGAAGTCCTGCTACTGGGAAAGACCAGATGAAATGTCCAATTTTGTGTTTTATAGTTTTTGTCCTCTAAATTCTCCTTTAAAAATACTGAATATTGTCCCTTTTAAGTCTGTTTTTACATTATACTATGAATCCAATAGAAAGTAGTTGGCCCTTTTAACCTTTTTCCATGGTATATAAATTATTAGAACTGTTTTTCATTTTCTATGTTTCTATTTGTTTTTTGAGACAGAGTCTCACACAAGCTCAGGCTAGCCTGGAACTTGCTATAAAGCCTAAAAGTCTGAGACTAATGGAAGTTTCCATGCTTCAATCTTCAGCTTTAATCATACTTCCTTTATATACTTTCACTTTTAAGGGGGCATGTTACCAGTATTCTAATTTTTGTCATTGAAAAGTGTTATATGACATCTCAGTTCTCAGATATGATTTCTGCTGTATTTGATTATTTAAATTAGCCTAGGGTTAGGGTTGGAGTTAGGGTTGGGGGTTAGGGCTTGGGTTAGGGTTAGGGTTAGGGCTAGGGCTAGGGCTAGGGCTAGGGCTAGGAATAGGGCTAGGGCTAGGGCTAGGGTTAGGGTAGTCATTAAATTATTTCTTCATTTAAGAAGAGAGTATTTCAATTCCAAGTCTTTTTTTTTTCATTCTTTTTTATTAAAAAAGGAAGTAAAAACATTTTATGATAAAATTGAAGATTTACATGGAAACTATTTCTGACAAAATTGAAGAAATATATAGAAAACACGTTAAAATTGACAACTTTCATGGAAAATTAAAGAGTAAAATGGTAGACATATAAACATTGCTAAATTAATTGAAAAAGGAAGTAGAAACATTTTATGATAGAATTGAAGATTTACGTGGAAAATATTTCTGATAAAATGATAGAAAAATATAGAATAGCATGTTAAAATTGAAGATTATCATGGAAAATTACAAATAAAGTGGTAGGCATAAAATATTTCTAATTTGATTGAAAGTGGAATTATAAACATTTTCTGATAAAATTGAAGATCTTCAAGGAAAATATTTCTGATAAAATTCAAGAAATATATAGAAAAACATTAAAATTATTTCATGGGAAATTATACAGATAAAATGGTAGGTATAAAAATATTTCTAAGTTGTTTGAAAGTGAAATTATAAACATTTTCTGATAAAATTGAAGATTTACATGGAAAATATTTCTGATAAAATTCAAGAAGTATATAGAAAAACACGTTAAGATTGACTATTTCATGGAAAAATTATACAGATAAAATGGTAGGCATAAAAATATTCCTAAGTTGATTGAAAGTGGAATTATAAACATTTTCTGATAAAAATGAAGTTACATGGAAAATATTTCTGATAAAATTCAAGAAATATGTAGAAAAATGTTAAAATTGAAGATTATCATGGAAAATAATACAGATAAAATAGTAGAAATAAAAACATCACTAAATTAATTGAAAGAGGGGTTATAAACATTTTCTGATAAAATTGAAGATTTACATTATTAGTGCATGTCTTTTTATTGGGGAATTGAGTCCATTGACTCAATTGTGATTGTTTCTTCCTGTTATTTTTGTTGCTAGAGGTGGAATTAATGTTTGTGCGGCTATCTTCTTTTGGGTTTGTTGAGAGAAGATTAATTCTTGCTTTTTTCTAGGGTGTAGTTTTCCTCCTTGTGTTGGAGTTTTTCATCTATTATCCTTCGTAGGGCTGGATTTGTGGAAGAATATTGTGTAAATTTGTCTTTGCCAATATAAATGTCACCGATGAGTTTAAACCAGCCTGGTTAGAGGATAATGTTAAGAGAAAGTTCGTTATTTAAGTCATGTTAGTCTATGTCTTTTTATTGGGGAATTGAGTCCATTGATGTTAAGAGATATTAAGTAATAGTGATTGTTGTTTCCTGTTATTTTTGATGTTATTTTTATGTTTGTGTGGTTACTTTCTTTTGGGTTTGTTGGAAGAAGATTACTTTCTTGCTTTTTCTAGGGTGTTGTTTCCCTCTTTGTGTTGGCGTTTTCCATCTATTATCCTTTGTAGGGCTGGATTTGTGGAAAGATATTGTGTAAATTTGGTTTTATCATGGAATATCTTAGATTCTCCATCTATGGTGATTGAGAGTTTTGCTGGGTATAGTAGTCTGGATTGGCATTTGGGTTCTCTTAGGGTCTGTATGAGATCAACCCAGGATCTTCTAGCTTTCATCATCTCAGGTGAGAAGTCTGGTGTAATTCTGATAGGCCTGCCTTTATAAGTTACTTGACCTTGATCCCTTACTGCTTTTAATATTCTTTCTTTGTTTAGTGCATTTGGTGCTTTAATTATTATGTGCTGGGAGGACTTTCTGGTCTGGTCCAGTCTGTTTGGAGTTCTATAGGCTTCTTGTATGTTCATGGGCATCTCTTTCTTTAGGTTAGGGAAGTTTTCTTCTATAATTTTGTTGAAGACATTTACTGGCCCTTGAAGTTGGAAATCTTCACTCTCTTCGATACCTTTAATCCTTAGGTTTGGTCTTCTCATTGTGTCCTGGATTTCCTGGATGTTTTGGGCTACAAGCTTTATGCATTTTGCATTTTCTTTGACTATTGAGTCAATGTTTTCTATGGTATCTTCAGCCCCTGAGCTTCTTTCCTCTGTTTCTTGCATCCTGTTGTTGATGCTTACATCTATGACTCCTGATTTTTTCCAAGGTTTTCTATCTCCAGAGTTGTCTCCCTTTGTGATTTCTTCATTGTTTCTACTTTCATTTTTAGAAACTAGATGGTTTTGTTCAGTTCCTTCACTTGTTTTTTTGTAGTTTCCTGTATTTCTTTAAGGGATTTTTGTGTTTCCTCTTTAAGGGCTTCAACCTGTTGACTCATGTTCTCCTGTATTTCATTAAGGGAGTTATTTCTGTCCTTCTTGAAGTCTTTTATCAGCATCATGAGATGAGATTTTAAATCCAACACTTGCTTTTCTGGTGTGTTAAGGTATCTGGGACTTGCTGTCATGGGAGAACTTGGTTCTGATGTTGCCAGGTAGCCTTGGTTTCTTTTGGTAGGGTTCTTGGGCTTGCCTTTCTCCATCTGGTTATCTCTGATGTTAGTTGGTCTTTCTGTCTCTGGCTGGAGCTTGTCCCTCCTATGGGCCTGTAAGTCTCTGTCCATACTCCTGGGAGACCAACTCTCTTCTGGCAGGGTCTGTGCACAGAAAGCTGTGGAGCCACCTGACTCCCTGGTGCAAATGGCGGACAGAAAAGAAGACTCCTGTCCCAGCAGCTCCACTGATCATATGCCCTGTGTGCTCCTAGCTATTCCCCTCCAGAGAGAAGGTGGAGATCTCACCTCTGTGCTCAGAAGTGAAAACCCTGCTGGAATATCACTCTCTCCTGGTGGGCTCAGCACAGAAGACTGTGGAGCCTCCTGGTTCCCTGGTGCAAATGGCATCTGGAAGGAAAGACTCCTTTCCCATCAGCTCCACTCCAATTCCAAATCTTGATAGAGGGATGGACTTATACATGATAAATAAACCTTTTTTTCATGCCTGACCTTGGGAACTGTACACAGAATTGAAAAAAAAAACAGATTGTGCAGAAATTCTTAGCACTTTTACACTTGATCAATGGTCAGAAGTGTCTCATTCAGAAATGGAGCTGTGCACAAGGGGAAAATACAGATTTTTGTTTGAGTTCATTGTCAACAACAGCAACAGGAGAGGAATGAGCATCTGACTAGAATCCCAACAAAATTATTTGGCTATAGTCCATTCTTTGGTGAATTCTCCATGTGTAGTTTTGAGTGAATTTCAGTAGAGACATAATGAACGAATTAAAAATAAACTCATTTGGTGGTGACTGAGCAAGCAGGTACAGCCAGGATCCCAGGGAACACTGGAATAGCAGAGCACCTGGACCAGGGTCCATCTGAGCTCCACCTGCACCCAGGAGTTGGGCTGAGCCACAGCCATCTGTGCACTGATCCTGCCAGGGGAGAACTGCACTGCAGGGAGTGATTTGACTCCCAGATTTAGAGGTAAGGCCTCCATCTTCACTCCAGTGACTGAGCAGGTGGTTATAGCCAGGAGTACAGGGAACATTGGAGTGGCAAAGCTTCTGGGCCAGGGTCCATCTGGCCTCCACCTGCACCCAGGAACTGAGCAGTGCCACAGCACTCTGTACCAGGGTAGAGCCGGTCACCCAGGGGTGCTGAGACAGGCTTGCAGGCCCACAGGAGGGACAAGTGCCAGCCAGAGACAGCAGGACCAGCTAACACCAGACATAACCAGATGGTGAAAGGCAAACTAGGAATGGTACCAACAGAAATCAAGGCAACATGGCATCATCTGAACCCAATTCTCCCACAACAGCAAGTACTGGATACCCCAACACACCTGAAAACCAAGATTTGGATTTAAAATCACAGCTCATGATGCTGACAGAGGGTTTCAAGAAGGACATAAATAACTCCCTTAAAGAAATACAGGAGAATACAGGTAAACACGTAGAAGCCCTTAAAGAATTACAGGAAAGCACAAAAACAAAACAAAACAAAAAAAAAAGGTGAAAGACTTGAACAAAACCATCCAGGATCTAAAAATGGAGGTAGGAAACAATAAAGAAATCACAAAGAGAAACAACTCTGGACATAGAAAACCTAGGAAAGAAGTCAAGAGTCATGGATCCAAGCATCAACAACAGAATACAAGAGATAGAAGAGAGAATCTGAGATGCAGAAGATACCACAGAAAGAATTGCCACAACAGTCAAAGAAAATGCAAAATGTAAAAAACTCCTAACCCAAAACATCCAGGAAATCCAGGACAAAATGAAAAGACCAAACCTAAGGATTATAGGTATAGAAGAGAGTGAAGATTTACAACTTAAAGGACTAGTAAATGTCTTCAACAAAATTATAGAAGAAAATTTCCCTAACCTAAAGAAAGAGATGCCCATGAACATACAAGAAGCCTACAAATCTCCAAATAGATTGCACCAGAAAAGAAAGTCCTCCCATATCATAATAATTAAAACACCAAATGCACTAAACAAAGAAAGAATATTAAAAGCAGTAAGGGAAAAAGCTTTATATGTTACTTGGGCTTTTTCCCTTACTTACACCAGACTTCTCACCACAGACTAGGAAAGCCAGAAGATCCTGGGCAGATGTCATACAACTCCTAAGGGAACACAAATACCCATTCAGGCTACTATATCCAGCAAAACTCTCAATTACCATAGATGGAGAAACCAAGGTATCCATGACAAAAAACAAATTTACATAATATATTTCCACAAATCCAGCCCTTCAAAGGATAACACCAACAAAAGGAGGGAAACTACACCCTAGAAAAAGCAAGAAAGTAATCTTCCTTTAACACACCAAAAAGAAGAGAGCCACACAAACATACCTCCACCTCTAATAAGAAAAATAAGAGGAAACAACAATCACTTTTCCTTAATATCTCTTAATATCAATGGACTCAATTCTCCAATAAAAAGACATAGACTAACAGACTTGATACGTAAGTAGGAACCAACATTTTATTGCATACAGGAAACCCACCTCAGGCACAAAGACAGACACTACCTCCGAGTAAAAGGCAGGAAAACAATTTTCCAAGCAAATGGTCCCAAGAAACAAGTTAGTGTAGCCATTCTAATATTGAATAAAATCGACTTTCTACCTAAATCAATCAAAAAAAAAAGATAAGGAAGGACACTTCACACTTATCAAAGGAAAAATCTACCAAGATGAACTCTCAATTCTGAACATCTATGCTCCAAATACAAGGGCACCCACATTCATTAAAGAAACTTTACTAAAGCTCAAAACATACATTGCACCACACACAATAAGAGTGGGAGACTTCAACACCCCACTCTCATCATTGGACAGATCGTGGAAATACAAACTAAACAGAGAAACTGTGACACTAACAGAAGTTATGAACCAAATGGATTAAACAGATATCTATAGAACATTTTATCCTAAAACAAAAGAATATACCATCTTCTCTGCACCTCACGGTACCTTCTCCAAAACTGACCATATACTTGGTCACAAAACAGACCTCAGTAGATATAAGAAGATTGAAATAATTCCATATACTATCAGATCTCCAAGGACTAAGGCTGGTCTTCAATAACAACAAAAACAACAGAAAGCCCACATACACATGGAAACTGAACAACATTCTACCCAATGATAACTTGGTCAAGGAAGAAATAAAGAATGAAATTAAAGACATTTTTGAATTTAATGGAAATGAAGGCACAACATACCCAAACTTACGGGACACAATGAAAGCAGTGCTAAGCGGAAAACTCATAGCTCTGAGTACCTCCAAAAAGAAACTGGAAAACAGCTGGGCAGTGGTGGTGCACGCCTTTAATCTCAGCACTTGGGAGGCAGAGGCAGGCAAATTTCTGAGTTCGAGGCCAGCCTGGTCTACAGAGTGAGTTCCAGGACAGCCAGGGCTACACAGAGAAACCCTGTCTTGAAAAACCAAAAAAAAAAAAAAAAAAAGAAAGAAAGAAAGAAACTGGAAAGCACATACACTAACAGCTTCAGAGCACAGCTAAAGGCTCTAGAACAAAAAGAAGCAAATACACCCAAAAGGAGTAGACTGCAGGAAATAATCAGACTGAGGGCTGAAATCAACCAAGTAGAAACAAAAAGAAGTATACAAAGAATCAACCAAACCAGGAGCTGTTTCTTTGAAAAAACCAACAAGATAGATAATCTCTTAGCCAAACTAACCAGAGGGCACAGAGGCAGTATCCAAATCAGCAAAATCAGAAATGAAAATGGAGGCATAACAACAGATACTGAGGAAATCCAAAAAAATCATCAGATCCTACTACAAAAGCCTATACTCAATAAAAGTGCAAAATCTAGATGAAATGGATAATTTTCTAGACAGATACCAGGTGCCAAAGTTAAGTCAGGATCAGATAAATGATATAAACAATCCCATAACCCCTAAAGAAATAGAAGCAGTCATTAATAGTCTTCCAATCAAAAACGCCCAGGACCAGATGGTTCAATGCATAGTTCTATCAGACTTTCAAAGAAGACCTAGTACCAATACTCTTCAAACTATTCCACAAAATAGAAACAGGTGGTACACTACCCAATTCGTTTTATGAAGCCACAATTACTCTGATATATAAACCACACAAAGACCCAACATAGAAAACTTTAGACCAATTTCCCTTATTAATATCGATACAAAAATACTCAATCAAATTCTTGCCAACCAAATCCAAGAACATATCACAACGATCATCTAGTATGATCAAGTAGGCTTCATCTCAGGGATGCTGGGGTAGTTCAATATATGGAAATCCATCAATGTAATCCACTACATAAACAAACTCAAAGGAAAAAAAACCACATGATCATTTTATTAGATACTGAGAAAGCATTTGACATACAGAAAGATCTGTATGACAAGAACTTCAAGTCTCTGAAGAAAGAAATTGAAGAAGTTCTCAGAAGATGGAAAAATCTCCCATGGTCATGGATTGGCAGGGTTAATATAAATAAAAATGGCCATCTTGCCTAAAGCAATCTACAGATTCAATGCAATCCCCATCAAAATTCCAACTCAATATTCATAGATTTATAAAGAGCAATTTCCAAATTTATCTGGAATAAGAATAAACCCAGGATAGTGAAAACTATTCTCAACAATAAAAGAACTTCTGGAGGAATCACCATCCCTGACCTCAAGCTATACTACATAGCAATAGTGGTAAAAACTGTATGATATTGGTACAATGACAGGCAGGTAGATCAATAGAATAGATTTGAAGACCCAGAAATGAACCCTCACACCTATGGTCACCTGATCTTTGACAAAGGAGCTAAATCCATCCAGTGGGAAACCAAAACAGCATTTTCAACAAATGGTGCTGGTTCAGCTGACAGTCAACATGTAGAAGGATACAAATTGATCCATTCTTTTTTCCCTGTAAAAAGCTCAAGTCCAAGTGGATCAAGGACCTCCACATAAAACCAGATACACTGAATCTAATAGGAGAAAAATTGGGTAAGAACCTGGAGCATATGGGCACAGGGAAAATTTCCTGAATATAACACCAACAGCTTATGCTCTAAGATCAAGAATTGACAAATGGGACCTTTTGTACAGAAGCATTGCAAAGCTTCTGTAAGGCAAAGGACACTGTCAATAGGACAGACCAGCAACCAAGAGATTGGAAAAAGATTTTTACCAGTCCTATATCTGATAGAGGCCTAATATCCAAGATATACAAAGAACTCAAGAAGGAAGACTCCAGAGAACCAAATAACCCTATTAAAAATGGGGTACAGAGCTAAACAAAGAAATCTCAACTGAGGAATACCAGATGGCTGAGAAACACCTAAAAAATATTCAACATCCTTAATCATCAGGGAATGCAAATCAAAACAACTCTGAGAGTCCACCTCACACCAGTCAGAATGGCCAAAAACTCACTGGACAGCAAATGCTGGAAGGGATGTGGAAAAAGAGGAACACTCCTCCATTGCTTGTAGGATTGCAAGTTGGTATAACCACTCTGGAAATCAGTTTGGTGGTTCCTCAGAAAACTGGACATTGCACTACTTGAGAGCCCAGCTATACCACTCCAGGGTATATACCCAGAAGATGCTTCAACATTTAATAAGGACACATGCTCCACTATGTTCATAGCAGCCTTATTTAAAATAGCTAGAAGCTGGAAAGGATCCAGATGTCCCTCCAGAGAAGAATGGTTACAGGAAATGTGGTATATCTACACAATGCAGTACTACTCAGCTCTTAAAAACAATGAATTCATGAAATTTCTAGGCAAATGGATGGAGCTAGAAACTATCATCCTGAGTGAAGTAATCCAATCACAAAGAAGACACATGGTATGCACTCACAGATAGGTGGATATTACTCCAAATGCTCTGAATACCCAAGATACAATCCACAGACCACATGAAGCTCAAGAAGGAAGTCCAAAGTGTGGATACTTTAAATGGGAAAGGGGAAATCATTTGGAATGTAAATAAAAAAATATAGAAAAAAAAGGGGATCAAAATACCAATGGCTCACTGCCAACAAATAGACTGAGCACGGGGTCCCCAATGGAGCAGCAGGAGAAAGGACGCAAGGAGCTGAAGGGGTTTGCAGCCCCATAGGAGGAACAATAATATGTACCAACCAGTATGCCCAGAGCTCCCAGGGACTAAACCCCTAACCAAAGATTACACACGGAGGGTCCCCACAGCTCCAGCTACATATGTAGCAGAAGATGACCATTTCAGACATCAATGAGAGGAGAGGACATTGGTCCTATGAAGTCTCGATTCCCCAGAATAGGGGAATGAAAATTAGGAAATTGAGGGGAGGAGGTAAGCAGGGGGAGGGGGATAGGATAGGATTTTTTTGGAGGGGTAATGAGAAAAGGGGATACCATTTGGAATGTAAATAAAGCAGATATGTATTAAAAAAACATATTGTCTATTTTACAAAATGTTCTTGTTTTCTTCTAAACAACACCCTTCTAGCAACTAATGTTTTTAAACTTACAGTACATGAGAACTCTAAAAGAAACACTCTTCTGCTTATTAGCACAGAGAGAAACACACATGCATTCACGTTGTAGTGCGTTTTGTTTAGTGTCTATGTTAAAGCACTTGTGTTTCAGTTATAGTGCATTGTATGGTTTTCTCTGAGAAATGCTTGTGAAGTAATTACAAACTGTTGCAGAAAAAAACAAAACAAAACATGCATTTGTCTCCATTTAAGGACCAGAACTGATTTCACGAAGAAGGCCATAAGGTACTGGCTCCAGGAACAGACCATAAGTCCCAGGAACTAGGCCATAAGACACCAATTCCAGGAACATATCATAAAATCAAGGAAAAAAGTCATAAAGCCCCCTCCCAAAGAACAGCCTGGGGATAACCACATGAATGAGAAAAGATCTTATCTCAGGATGGGCCATCTGTGTTTGGCAGCTCTAACGCATCCTGTGGTTAAATGTTTGTGACATAGGAATGAAGACCACTGACCACTTGCCACAAGCCAATTAGAAGCCTATAACTTTAATTTTTCAAAAGTTATTTGTAATTATGGTTCTTAAACAAACGTTTTAACCTCCCTTGTAGCCGCCCATCACCTGCCAGAGGCAGTGGGAGAGAAAGGATATGGGGGAAGTAGACCTGCTTAGAAAGGTTCTTTAGAGCAACTCCTGTCCGTGTTGTCTGGAAATCTGCAGTTCAGTTCACAGGTTGATCCACTTGCAAACTCTTCACAGGATACACCCGCAGTCCCGTTCTGTAAAGTCGGGATAGCAAACACAAATCATCAGTAGTGGCACTACCTAGCAGAGACAGCCAGCCTTCAGTCTTGGCACAAGTCAGCAGGAAGGACCCTGAGGGTCACCAGGAGAAATTCTGAACTGAGCTTCTCTCAGGGAAGAGAAAATCAGCAAAAAGGCAAGACCCAGAGATTTACACAGCTAGTTCTATAATCAAGCCTAGCTCAACCTCTGTCACTTTCCTGCCAGTCCTTTCTATACCCTCCAAACATCATGTGTTCTCCAAGGGTCTTGCCTTACCACATGTGTCTGTCTCAGCTGACATCACTCTGCCAATTAACCGGAGTACACAGAATCGGTAAGCGCCACCAGAAGATTTTTGGTGTGTTTCTCTCTATGGAGTCCTGACAAATGCAGATTAACTTCCGCTGTGTCTACTTCAGCTAAATATTTCTTCACGTTTCCCCATCAAAACACTGTCCAATCGACTTTTCAAAGAACCCTTAGGTTTCGACTTAAGAAGCCAACTCCTGTGACCCGCCCCCCCTAGTTCCCATCAATGAAATTTTAGGTTATGTAATCCTAGAAAATTCTCCTAATGCCCTCTAAGAAGGCCTGTGCTTTTCATACTATCCTAGTTTAGGGTCTTCCTTCAGCAATTTTTGGACCCTTACAATCTCATATTCTCCCCTCACAATAGTGTCCTATCCTATTTAGATAGAATTTAAGTTGTATGCCTGACAGTGTGTCTTGTTACCAATAGGGGTTCCTATCCTCAGTTTCCTGTACTTACAACTCAAAAGACAGATCAAATGCGAGTACAATTGAGAAAACACATAGAGAAAGCTTCCATTCAAGAAAATAGTACTATGAAAATTCACATATATAATACATTATTGTACCATATATAATACCTATATATAATATTATATGTTTATACTCATATTGTGAAACCTGAAACCTGGTATAAGTTATTTTTACAAAAATTAATACGATGAAATATTTTTTTATTTTTTAAAAGTTTATCCTACAAGGATTTTCAGTTTCTGTGAATATTTGAAGGCACGTTTTACAAAAATATATAATTTAAAGGTCTGGGTGCATGCATACATGTATAAAGTATACGGCATATTTTTTTTTTGTTTTTTTTATTACTTTTAATTTTTACAGTCCAGTCGTCCCCTTTCCAGTTCACCCTCCCATAGTTCCTTATCCCATTCCTCCTTCCCCCTGTCTCCAAGAGGGTGTTCCACCCATCATCAGGTGTTCCCACTCCCTGGGGCCTATATTTTAATTTTAATCCTTTTTTCCATTCTACATCAAAAGTATTTATCTTTCTATAGTCTAGTATCTATATATCTATATTTATTAAATATATGTATATTACAGCAGATCTCACATATTATATATATTATATATAATACACAGACACATACATACACATACACAGACACAGACACACACAGACACATATACATATATAACAGATCTCACATTCTGCTAAGCATAGTAAGGCCTCCTTACACTGGTTCCAGAGTGAGTTCTTGAGTCAGGCAATCTTTTGTCCTTCTTAGTTTCATTATCCCTTGTGTTATCCTTTGAGATGGGTACAGACCTAAAGCCTCAGACTTTTGTACATTTTCAAATCTGCTGTAGTTGTAATGGGGAACCCCGGAATCTGTTTGGTACATGTTTGGTGAAGTGCTTACTGCCTTCACACTGCTTTACAGTTCAGACTGGGAATCTTCACACTGAGTGTTCTTTTCATTGACTGGCATTTACACTGCCCACTTCCCACCCCCCTCAGGGTACTGGCCATTGGCTGGGTCCATTAGAAGGCATGGGGGGGGGAGGAAACCAAACTCTTACTCTCATTTCTTCCCTGATACTCTCTGACCTCTTCCCATTTACCTCTCCTCTGAAGGCTGCCGTTTGCTATCCTCACAATGGTTTCTATTTAGAGTGCTGGCAGAGCTTTTATCTCTTAATCTTCTAGAGATCTGAATTATAGGATTATCTGGAGAAACAGATGTCAAGCTGTGGGCAGAAAGTACTTCTCTTACTAAAGTGGCATTTTCCCCATCTGTGCCTGTAGGGCCCTTCTCGGATCCAGAGTTTCCTAATAGTGCCAAGCTGGCTCCACCCAACAGACTGTCAGTTCTTTTCCAGTCCTCCTTTCACTTGGCATACGGTGGGCTTCACGTGGTACAACAGGTAAAAGTCTTACTTCTGTTTTCCATTGTACTTCAAAAGTAATTATCTTTCTACTGTCTGGTATCTGAACGTCCAATTACATCTCTGCCGGTTCTCCATTAAGACAGATCCGCAATTTGTTATCCATTATTTATAACAACTTCCTATAGCAATTACTAAATCAATCAAGGCAATTAGGTACAGTAACAACACATTTCAGCTAACTTAAATCGCAAACAACTCATAAAATCTCCAGAATAGCCAGAGAGAGAGAGAGAGAGAGAGAGAGAGAGAGTTTACTCCTAGGATGTTGAAAACTGAAAAGCAGAAACTGCAACAAGCAGCCCCGAAAGCAGATCTTTGAAATGATGTATGCTGGAAGTTCACATCTCCTTGCCTGGAGGCGGCTTCATTTTCTTCTCTTCTACTTCCAGACTGCTCTTGGCATTGGAAAGATATCCAAAGTCTACAGTTGTTAACGTTATTCAAGTCTTTAGTTCACACACACACACACACACACACACACACACACACACACACACACACACACACACACACACACACACACACACACACACACACACAGGCACGTGTATGCGCTAGATGGATGCTAAACCAGGATAAAAGTAGGGGCTTCTGTACCTGGATTTCTTGTGCTCCCACCCCTGCTGAAAAGCAATACAACATATGACAACTACAACATAAGTGACTTTACACATGGGACATTGTGGACGTCCATTCATTCCTAATTTAGGGGGCATTGTTAATAAACTGTTAAAGCTTCAGTATCATGACTTGGAAAACCTTGGTTGATAATCACTATGGCATATGCTTGAATGTGATGGCAGTCCAGGATAAGAAAAAATAGTTTTTTAGCAAAGCGTCTCTTTGAAGTAAATTCTCAACAAGTGATGACCTTTATATCCTTTTTACTTAAAAAAAACCAAAAAAACAAAAAAACAAATGTAAGTTCAGTTCCTCTCAACTTAAAATATTCTCTATATTATCATATATAGTTATTCAGAATCTTGATAATTCTTTCTAGAGTGAGGCATGGTTTGCATAAATGTAAGTAATTCTGTGCTTGCATATTAAAAAGGTGGCATAAAAATTTAAGTTCTGGATGATAATTTCCTTGGGGTGTTTGGCAGCAGTCGAGTATATTTGCCAGACTACTAAAGATTTTCCGGAGAAACAATACCACTTCACATGTGTCCTCGAATGATAAATAACGTCACTTAGTCTCAACACTTAGACATCAGTGCCACAGCAATTTTGTAGAAACCCTGCTGAGCACATAAAGGCAAAAAGATTGAAAAGCAATGCAGCCACATGGAGTGTGTATTCCAGAAACAGAACAGGCAAGCACACACACAAGTTCAGTGAGATGATTGCCAGTTATGACAAATATTTTGAAATACCAAGTTTTTGTGTTAGCAAGTCTCTGGTAGGAACAAAATAAACTGCTCTATACAGTATTCAAGACATACTTTCTCAAACCATGTATATAAAATGAGATATGTAGAGAAAGAGTTAGATATTTGAAAAATCAGTGGGGAAGCATTCTCGGAAATCGTTAACTCAGTGTTCCTCAAATGGGAGCCAATTTGAATTGCTGGAGAAACTTTGAACTTAAAAGTGTCATGGTGGCTTATGTTACAGTACTTACTAAGAACAAACCAGCACAAAACTAGGATAGCATCATGACTGGACTATACAGAACAATTAAGAACTGGCAGGAATCTTGGTGTCATTGTAATGCTATGAATGAGGACCTATGGGAAATTTTTACGTAGTCAGTTATTCTATCTATTTGCTGTTGTATTAGTATAGATGGTTGAGGATTATGGGATTTTCTTTCCTTTTTTCTTTCTTTCTTTCTTTCTTTCTTTCTTTCTTTCTTTCTTTCTTTCTTTCTTTCTTTCTTTCTTTCTTTCTTCCTTCTTCCTTCCTTCCTTCCTTCCTTCCTTCCTTCCTTCCTTTCTTTCTTTCTTTCTTTCTTTCTTTCTTTCTTTCTTTCTTTCTTTCTTTCATCTTTCTTTCTTTCCTTCTTCTCTTTAATTAATTATTTTTTTACACTCCATATTTTATTTCTCCCACCCAGTCCACCCTCTGACTGTTCCACATCCCATACCTCCTCCCCACCCTGTCTCCTCATGGATGTCTGCACCCCCACCCCACCTGACCTCTAAACTCCTTGTGGCCTCCAGTCTCTTGAGGGTTATGTGCATCATCTCTGAATGAACACAGACCCAGCAGTCCTCTACTGTATGTGTGTTGGGGACCTCATATCAGCTTGTATATACTGCCTGTTTGGTGGTCCAGTGTTTGAGAGATCTTGGGTGTCCAGTTTAACTGAGACTGCTGGTACTCCTACAGGATTGCCCTTCTCCTCAGCTTCTTTCAGCCTTCTGTAATTCAACAACAGGGGTCAGCTGCTTCTGTCAATTGGTTGGGTGCAAATATCTGCATCTGACTCTTTCATCTGCTTAATGGGTCTTCCGGAGTGAGATCATGATAGGTCCCTTTTTGTGACCGCTCCATTGCCTAAGTAATAGTGTAAGGCCTTGGGATTGGATTCTACTTGAGCTGGATTCCACTGTGGGCTTATTGCTGGACCTTCTTTTTCTCAGGCTCCTATCCATTTCCATCCCTGTAATTCTTTCCGACATGAACAAGTTATGGGGCTTTCTAAAGAAATAGGCACAGTATAACACAGAAATTCTGGTGAGTAAAATGGGTTAAGTGAATGAAACCTAATGCAAGTTGACACAGGTAGCCAACAGGGCCAATCATCTGGATCCGGAAGACCGAAGGGTAGGAGCAAAAGCTGCCACATGTGTTGTTTCAATGACATAATATTTCCAATTGTGATACTGAATATGATAAAACATATGGGATATAATTCTTAGAATTTAAAGCCTTTCTTTTGCTCAAGTGAAATTTGGAATCTTGAAGTGGTGGTCGAGTGAGTCATTCATTATAGGTCAAGAACTCAGAGGTACTAAATGTTCATTTAAATCAATCTGTCTATCTATCTAACATCTATCTGTCGGTCTACCTATCTATCCATTCATCCATGTATCTATTATCTATCTATCTATCTATCTATCTATCTATCTATCTATCTATCTATCTATCTATCTATCATCTATCTGTCAGTCAGATTATCTATGTTTCGATGTATCTATGTACGTACGTACGTACATACATATGTATGAATGTATGTATGTATGTATGTATCTATCTATCATCTATATATCCATTTATCCATACATCCTATCATCTATTTATCTGTTTGTCTATCATCTATCAACTATCTATCTACCCTCATCTATCATCTATCTGTCTATCTAATCTATCTTTTTATTTAATATTTGTACAAGGGTTTTGCTTGCATATATTCATGTGTACCACATCTATGCCAGGTGTTTGTGGATGTCAAAGAGGGCGTTGGATCTCCTAGAACTGGAATTACAGACAGTTATGAGCCACCATGTGTGTGCTAGGAATTTAACCTAGATCCTCTGTAAGAGAAAGAGCTCTAAACTACTGAACCATTTATCTCACACAGACTATTAATTTAATTACTAACAGCTTGGAGAAGCAATTTAACTAGTGGTAAGTATTCATCAGATATGCAGCATTTACCTAGTGAGATTTGAATATGCATCATAATCATATCAAATCAAATATCAACATAAAGGTTATACTTTTGGGGAAAAATCATTACTAAGAAGAAATTATTTTAGAAGAGAAATTATAAAACCCCTGTCTGGAAGCTTTCAATTTATAGGAATTGTGAGTAGGTCTTAATGATGTATGTTTAACTCATTATGTTAAACATTGGTGAGAAGGTAAGTGTATATGTATTTGTGCCCAAAATGAAATTTGAAAAGGGTCATAACAATATCTGGTCTCCTGTAACTTAGGGAAAAGCATGTAAATTTAGAAATCAGGAAGAGATTTGGAATAGGCTCTCAGGAGTACTGATACCATAGCTGAGGAAGAGAAATGCTAAGAAAAAATACAGTGCTCAGCTCTGTCAGGGAGGGCAAAGAACATTAACAATGTGACATAAAAGTACAGATTGAATACAGAAATATAACAATTCCTGTTTGCTGGAATCAATTAAGTCATGAAAATTTAAGCAAGATAAATGTAAGAAGATAGCATAGGAGATGAAATAAATACTATATAGAAAAAATATTTTTATAAATTCAGATGGAAAGATGGGACTCAGGAAGGAATCAGAAACATTCTGGACATAAAAGGATAATTCATGTGAAGCATTTTGTATTTGTAGGAATGTAGAATCTTAAAATGTTACAAGAGGCAACAAAAACAACAAAAAATGTGTCATAGACCTTTATGATTAATGGTGGAAAAGTGGGAAATCTTGATATCCTGTGAGTGGTCAGTAATTCCATGCATATGACAGGAGAATAGAAGGGAAGGAGATGCATTAAGTACGCAGGTTGGGCCAGCATTAAAGTTTGGTGAACTGTGAGAATGTAGTCTATACTGTGTCTAATTCAAATTATTCATCTTCCCTATTAAAAGAAACAAGGCACGCCATCAACTGTTCAACATCTTCAGTGTCATGGTAGGTAAGAAAAAAATCTTACATCAACTTCACAAACCAGATTGGAGCGCCCTCATAGAAGCAAAGGGAAGGGGGAAGAAGGGGAATGGGATGGAGGGGATATGGAGGGGTAACCAGGAAGGGGGATATCATTTGAAATGTAAACAAAGAAAATGAAAAATAATAATAATGACAATAATAATAATGATAATTAATATATATGAACAAAGTTCACATGTATTATCCTAAAACTGCTTAACTTTGTAGTTCATAGCAGCCTATATTTTTGTTCTGAATAATAAATATTCTATTTATTTTTGTTCATATGTTTTTCTCCTATATGTTACATCCTAACTGGAGTTTCCCCTCCCCCCTGTCCTTCCAGTCCCTCCTCCCCAGCTCTCCTCTCCCCCAGATTTACTTCTTCTTTCCCTTCAGACAAAAGCAGGTCTCCCAGAGACACCAACCAAACACAGCACAACGAGTTACAATAAGACTAGACATATGCCTTCATATCATGGCTGGATGAGGCAACTCAGTAGGAAAAAAAGGTCCCCAAAGCCCACAAAAGCATCAGTGACAGCCCCCACCCTAATATCAGATGTCCTAGAAGAATACCAAGCTACACAACTCATAGGTCGGATCCATACAGGCTCTCTGGTTGTCGGTTCAGTCTCTGTGAGCCCCCTTGATTCCTGGATAGTTGATTCTGTAAGTCATTCACTTGTGGTGTCTTTTATCCCCCTGGCTCCTACAACCTTCTCTTGCCCTCTTTTGTAGGATTCCCCAAGCCCTGCCTAATGTTTGACTGTGGGTCTCTAAATCTACTCTCATCAGTTGCTGGGTAAAGCCTCTCTAATGACACAGAAGTTGTGGGAATGGCCAATCAATGGTTTCACTTGAGACCCATGCCATAGGAAGGAGTCCATGCCTGACACAGAAGCCTATAGTAACTCCATTTTATTTTGGTTTTGATCTTCTTTATGACAATTATCTTTGATTGCAAAATAGCTGCCACCATTACAAAAAGTCCTGTGGAGGTACTCAGTCAAAGAACAGGAACTGTAATGACACTTTCTCTCTGTGAGAATGAAGACATTAATTCATAATGAATTAATAGTCAAAGCATATACTGAAGGCATAGTCAAAGCATTCCTGAGCAACGAATAAATAAATAAATAAATAAATTGAAATGAAATGAAATGGATGGATTGTTATTCCAGACTTCAAGACACATTATATAGCTATGAAAAAAAAAAAACCAAATAGCTAAAAAAATACTACCAAAAGTTTTCATAGTCTTTACCAATCTGGAGAACACAAATTAAAACAACTTGAGATTTCCTCTCACCATAGGCAGAATGGCCACGATCAACAAAACAACTGACAAGGAAAGCTGGTGATGGTATAGAAAAAGAGGAACACTCATCACTATTGGTAGGGATGAAGAGTGCTGTAGCTTCTCTGGAAAACAGTATGGAAAATTCTTTAAAATTAAAAGACAAAATCAAACCTCTAACACAGTCCAAAGGACCCAATGTCCTATTCCACAGATGCTTGGCCTGTCATGATCATTGCCTTTCTATTCACAATAGCCAGAAAATGAAAATGACCTAAATGTTCTTCAGCTGACAAATGGATAATTAAAATGTGTACTCTGTGGAATACTATTCAAGAAAAATAAAATTATTCATTTTTTAGGTAAATGGATGAACCTAGAAAATATATTGAGGAAACCCAGACCCAGAAAGATAAATATGTTCTCTTTGCAGTTCTTAGATCCAAATCCCCCGACATGAGTTCTCAGTTTGGAGTTACCACAGAAACCAGAAAAGTATAAAGGGGTCATAAGCAGGAGGTAGTAGGATTTGGCTTGATAGTGGAACAGAAAGATACTAGTGATACAAAGCAGGAAAGAGAAAAGTGCAAGTGGGCAGTGTAGGAAAGAGAGTGATGAGGGGTAACTAACACTACGGTTGTTTGACAAATACTCAAGGAATCATATTATTCAGTATTTACCTAATATATATTAATTATATTGAGTATTATATAAATTTCTATGAGCTAGTATAGTCATTAGGTTGACAATGTTCTCCATAAAAACAGTGTAACAAACAATAGACTAACAAAAACCCCAATACAAGGCATAAGAAATCTTTTGAATGGTTGTTTAAGATAGTTTAGGATAGTTAAGATAGGTTGTTTAAGTTGACTTCTAAAACAATATAGACAATCAATAGAGCCCTTGGCTGCCCTTCAGGGATTGAGGATATTCCCCTATTGCTGAAAACATGGCAAATATATGAAACAGTACTCAAATAATTTGATATAGATGTGACCCAAAAGTCATTTCCTACAGTGTAGCCTCTATGGTACCAGAGAAAACTAGGCAAACTGCCAAGGGAGGGAAATAATTAAACAGTGCTATCCAGTAGCAACCCCTTTGAACCATGACAAAAACCGGAATGAAAAGCTATGCATAAAGGTTCAATAAGTCACATATGCTGATCAGTAGGGAACAACAGCTGCCTAATTGAACTACAGGACCACCAAAGAGTAAGGTAAATTATTCCTGGTACTGGAAACCTAGCCAGTTATCCAGGGCTCAGTGAGGGCACGGACATTAGAAATGAATCTGTTTTCACCATTTTTCTAGATCAGAATATTTCCTTATTACATTCTCTCTTCTCCTGATACCCACAGATAAGGTTAGTTACCACCCTTTACAGCAAATGGAGATGCTCATAGAAAACTACAACTGGATGCAATGTAGAGATCAATGGACCATGGAGTTCTCAACCCCAATGGATATCCTCATTATGTCTCCTGCATCTCTGGCTCAAGGAATATTCATTGAGAGGAAGTCTACAGTGAAACATTCTCTCGTATAAATGATGTGTGAACAATACAGAAACAATGGCAATATCAATGGATTTATAATGTGGAATGATGAAATTTTTACCAGACTACTCCCCGAGACCAAGAACTACAAGCAACTAATGACCACTGAGAGAAGAATTACCCTTTCTGGTGATGAGTCCCCTTATTAGGTGTTCACTGCAGACTGATTAGATCTGACACAGTGTACAAGCAAACTAAAACAGATAGCCACATATGAAAGACACATACACATACATGTAATAAAAGCAACCAAAGAAAAATAGTTTATTAGCTTGAAATGGGTATTTGAGGGGGTTATTAGGGAAGGTACCTAGGACAGGCTGGAGGGAGAAAAGGGACAGGATAAAGAGGTGTAATCTTATCTCAATAAAAATAATATATTAAAAATAAATTAAATAAAAGAAGTTTTCTTTCATTGATTAAAACTCTCATGGTTTCTAGCTAGGTGATTGGTGAAAAAAATATTCAGGTATTATTTAAGGCATGCTTCTTAATTTTTAAAAGATTGCCATATTGTTCTTTTATTGTTTACTTTTTGAGATTATGATGAAATTGCATCATTTCTTCCTCTTACCCCCTCTATGTCCTCCCATGCACCCCCACTGGTATTCTTTTAAACTATGGCCTCTTTTTCATTAATTAAAGCACTAATCCATATGAAAATAAAATTAATTAATCAAATTTTTGTTTAAGTACAGGAAGCAATAATTGACATATAGGCAAAAAGGCATTCATTTTACTGTTGGGTGAAACTAAATAAATGTTTCACAGAATATTGGAGAAGGAACGAATGACATTAATTTTGTATTGATTACAAATAGTCATTGGAATAATTTAATGCAATGAAAGATGTGTAATAAGAGAATGCAAATATTGGAGCTACTGCGAATGTTTAGAAAGAGGAGACCAGTAAACTGGAAGCCTTCAAGAAATCAAAACTCTGTTTAAGTCATGAGTTGTTACTGAAGTAAACTTTCTGGTGGAAATGGAGTTGTGAGATACTTAAATAATAGCGTGAGTAAATAAAAGCCTGTGGTTTATTTGTATTTCTATCTTAAGGAGTTTGAGAATGGTTTCACTGGCTTTTACTACATTTAGAGGTCTTCTTTACATATCTACTGTAGTCTTTTGTCTAATGTTCAACTGGGTTATCAGCTTTTTATAATATTTTGCTGGGCGTTTATCTAAAACTAGATATCAGCCCTACTATGCTAAACGTTAGCAAGATTCAAAGGTAGGACTTGGAAAAAGGCTAAATATTTATCAATGGACAAATGGATACAAATGGAATATTATTCAGCATTATGAATCTAAACTGCCACATTAATGGCATGAAAAATTTTGGAGGCTGTTGTAACAAAGTGAAATGATATAACTACAGAAAGATCAATTCTATACAAGTCTCATGTGACATATTTATAAGATTTGAGGTTTTGACGTGTTCTTCCGGTGACGGATCCGTGGTTTATCCTGTGCGGGGCAAAATGGAGCTCGAGGCCATGAGTATAACCCGGCTGTCTTCTCTCACCTGACAGTGGTACTTCTGGCCATCAGCATGTTCTTCACTGCCTGGTTCTTCGTTTACGAGGTCACCTCTACCAAGTACACACGTGACATTTACAAAGAACTCCTCATCTCCTTGGTGGCCTCTCTCTTCATGGGCTTTGAAGTCCTCTTCCTCCAGCTCTGGGTTGGCATCTACGTATGAATCTCCAAGGGTACCCACCAGGCAGCTCACCAAGTCTCTGCTTTGGTAAATTAATTTTTTACCATTGCTACGTGTCCCACCTGCTATTTACAATAAAGGCAGATGTGTGACGACAAAAAAAAATGAGGTTTTAAGTGCAAAGGATTGAAAGAAAGTGAGAGTTAATATTCAATGGATATAAAATTTCAATTATGCAAATGAAGGTGTTCTACAGACCTGTTGAACAACACTACACATAGATGATTATCCTTCATTTTGTATGTATCCTATTAAAGTCTAGACCTCATTTCAAATGCTCATATTCTAGTAGTAACTTAAGGCAGAATAAACATTGGTGTTGCGAGGATGTAGACTTTCTTATACCAACTGTAGTTAATTTCCTAATGTTTATCTTAGTATATATTAACATCAACACCTTTAAAAATGGTTGACAGGACATCAGAATTTATTTTTCTATAGCTCTCAAAAGAATATCTTAATGACAGGGTTCAGTTGAAATAAGTGTTTAAATGAAGTTCACTCAGATTGTGTAGAAAAAAATAATGGTATATCGTGGGGAAACAATATAAAATTATACAAATTGCACAAAATCTCAGAAGGCTACTTGCAAAATGTTTTATTTATAGGAATGTAAACAAATGCATGTAAAAATTTGCTGTGTCAGTTACTGACCTTTGCTGAAGGTTATCACTAAAAATTGCCGTTAGAAAAATGAATATTGCTAACCAGAATGAATGATTAGCTAAAGGAGAATTAGAAATAATTATGGATAGCATTTGATGCGACTGCTATCATGACAGATTGTTTCTTTGTGGACTCTGCATTTTAGTTTCCTACTTTGTTTGTGCCTCATGTCTTTGTACCCTTGCCACATCCCTGGGTACTTAGCTGTTCCTATGCAGAGCTGACAGCAATGGATATTAACTGAAGCCACGTGGAGAGCTGCCAAGGTCATTGTTGTCGTCTGATTCTGCCATGCAGCTGTGTCTTACCATCTGCATTGACCAACTCCTGTTGATTTAAGTTTAAGCACCCATGGTCAGCAGGCCTTGTTTTATGTAAAAATATCTATTAGCCAAACATCAGGGTTATAAAACATACCTGCCCCCTCCTTGAATACTTGCTTTCCTCTTTTTATTTTTCTAACTTCACCTACAAACTGAAAGCTATTATTTTCTTCTAAGTTTAGGATGATAAGTCGACCTCAGAATGGGTCAGATCATGGGCTCTTCAGTTAACTTGTGGGTCAAGGTATATCAATATGTACTTAAAAAAAAAACTACTTTCCTAGGAAAATAAGATCTATTTCTGTTCCCATTGATTCTTATCTGAACAGAGAAATAAATAAGCTAATGGCATGAAAAAAAAATACAAGGATAGTATAACTTGCTAGAAATTTCAAAGGTATTAAAGAGAGAAATAGTTGTATCAAATACAGCTACATTTTCTGAATTAAACTGTGTCATTGTTCTCATGTATGTGGTTAGTGTCTGTTACTTTGTATCAGTGTACTGAACTTAATAGTGAGTTCATGATCCCTTATAGCATGGAAATCTCTAGGCTGATGAACTGGACTGTAAATGTTTGGTTTTTTTTAACTACATATTAATCCATACACTTCAAAACATAGATTCTATAGAGTGATTCAAAAGGAACCCAATCTATTCTATTTATTTATGTAAGATCTGTATATGTTGTCTCAAAGAAAACTTAGGGCACATGTCAAAAGAGAAATTTCTGTATTTTTTCTAAGCAGATGATCAAGAAACTACCTCACAATGATCCAAAACTTAATTTTCTTCATAACTCTTTCCACTATTTCCCTCATTTAATATTTTATTTTATAATTCTGTAAACATCTATAATTGCATTAAAAACTGTTCTCTTTCTGGTGGTGCTATTCACTAACTATTTCTATCTGAAAGTCTGATGGACTTTAGTATTTTAATTTTTATCATGTTTTTTGACACATAAAAAGATATTTGTCACACATTTTTTGTCACCCCAAAGTAGATATCATAAATTTTTTTTTATTTTATTTTTTTAATTTACATTCCAAATCACTTCCCCTTTCCCGTTTCCTCCCTCCCCGAAAGTCCCATAAGCCCCCTTCCCTCCCTCTTTTCTCCATTCAACCCCCTCTCCCCTCTCGTTACTCTGTCCTGGCGTTCCCCTACATCCAGTCTTTCCAGGACCAGGGGTCTCTCCTTCCATCTTTTTAGAAATCTATTGATATGCTGATTGTGTCTAGGGTATTCTGAGATTCTGGGTCAATATCCCCTTATCAGTGACTGCATACCATGTGTGTTCTTTTGTGATTGGGTTACCTCACTAAGGATGATATTTTCAAGTTCTGACCATTTGCCTAGGAATTTCGTGAATTCATTGTTTTTAATTGCAGAGTAGTATTCCATTGTGTAAATATACCACATCTTCTGAATCCATTCCTCCGTTGAGGGACATCTGGGTTCTTTCCAGCTTCTGGCTATTATAAATAAGGCTGCTATGAATATAGTGGAGCATGTGTCCTTATTGCATGCAGGTAAAGTCTCTGGGTATATGCCCAGGAGTGGTATAGCCGGATCCTCCGGGAGTGTCATGCCCAGTTTTCTGAGGAACTGCCAGACTGCTTTCCAGAGTGGTTGTACCAGCCTGCAATTCCACCAGCAGTGGAGGAGTGTTCCTCTTTCTCCACATCCTCGCCAACAACTGCTGTCTCCTGTGTTTTTGATCTTAGCCATCCTGACTGGTGTGAGATGGAATCTCAGGGTTGTTTTGATTTGCATTTCCCTAATGACTAAGGATGATGAACATCTCTTTAGGTGCTTCTCAGTCATTAGATATTCTTCAGGTGAGAACTCTTTGTGTAGCTCTGTACCCCGTTTTTTAATAGGGTTACTTGCCTCTCTGGAGTTTAACTTCTTGAGTTCTTTGTATATCTTGGATATTAGCCCTCTGTCGGATGTAAGGTTGGTAAAAATCATTTCCCAGTTAGTTGGTTGCCGCTTTGTCTTTTTGACAGTGTCTTTTGCCTTGCAAAAACTTTGTAATTTAATGAGGTCCCATTTGTCTATTCTTGATCTTAGAGCATAAGCTATTGGAGTTCTGTTCAGGAAATTCTCCCCTGTGCCCATATGTTCAAGGTTCTTCACTAGTTTCCCTTCTATTAGTTTCAGTGTGTCTGGTTTTATGTGGAGATCTTTGATTCACTTAGAATTGAGCTTAGTGCAAGGAGATAAGGATGGGTCAATTTGCATTCTTCTGCATGTTGACCTCCAGCTGAGCCAGCACCATTTGTTGAAAAGGCTATCTTTTTTCCACTGGATGGTTTTAGCTCCTTTGTCAAAGATCAAGTGACCATAGGAGTGTGGATTCATTTCTGGGTCTTCAATTCTGTTCCATTGATCTACATGTCTGTTACTGTACCAATACCATGCAGTTTTTAACACTATTGCTCTGTAGTACAACTTGAGGTCCGGGATACTGATTCCCCCAGAGGTTCTTTTACTCTTGAGAATAGTTTTAGCTATTCTGGGTTTTCTGTTATTCCAGATGAATTTTTGAATTGCTCTTTCTAACTCTATGAAGAATTGAGTTGGGATTTTGATGGGGATTGCATTGAATCTGTGTATTACTTTCGGCAAGATGGTCATTTTTGACTATATTAGTTCTGTCAATCCATGAGCATGGCAGATTTTTCCATCTTCTGAGGTCTTCTTCAATTTCTTTCTTCAGAGACTTGAAGTTCTTGTCATACAGATCTTTCACTTGTTTGGTTAGAGTCACGCCAAGATACTTAATATGGTTTGTGGCTATTGTGAAGGGTATTATTTCTCTTACTTCTTTCTCAGCCTGCTTATCCTTTGAGTATAGGAAGGCTTCTGACTTGCTTGAGTTGATTTTATATCCGGCCACTTTGCTGAAGTCGTTTATCAGCTGTAGGAGTTCTCTGGTGGAGTTCTTTGGGTCGCTTATGTATACTATCATATCGTCTGCAAATAGTGATAGTTTGACTTCTTCCTTTCCAATTTGTATCCCTTTGACCTCTTTTTGTTGTCTAATTGCTCTAGCTAGAACTTCAAGTACTATATTGAAAAGATATGGAGAGAGAGGGCAGCCTTGTCTAGTCCCTGATTTTAGTGGGATTGCTTCAAGTTTCTCTCCATTTAGATTGATGCTGGCTACTGGTTTGCTGTAAATTGCTTTTACTATGTTTAAATATGGGCCTTGAATTCCTGATCTTTCCAAGACCTTTAGCATGAAAGGATGCTGAATTTTGTCAAATGCTTTCTCAGCATCTAATGAGATGACCATGTGGTTTTTTTCTTTGAGATTGTTTATGTAGTGGATTACATTTATGGATTTCCTTATATTGAACCATCCCTGCATCCCTGGGATGAAGCCTACTTGATCGTGGTGAATGATCGTTTTGATGTGTTCTTGGATTCGGTTGGCAAGAATTTTATTGAGTATTTTTGCATCGATATTCATAAGAGAGATTGGCCTGAGATTCTCTTTCTTTGTCGGATCTTTGTGTGCTTTTGGTATTAGTGTAATTGTGGCTTCATAGAACGAGTTGGGTAGTGTTCCTTCTGTTTCTATTTTGTGGAACTGTTTGAAGAGTATTGGTGTTAGGTCTTCTTTGAAGGTCTGATAGAATTCTGCACTAAAACCTTCTGGACCTGTGCTTTTTTTGGTTGGAAGACTTCCAATGACAACTTCTATTTCTTCAGGGGTTATAGGATGGTTTAGATGGTCTATTTGATCCTGATTTAATTTTGGTACTTGGTATCTGTCAAGGAAATTGTCCATTTCCTCAAGATTTTCTAGTTGTGTTGAATACAGGTTTTTGTAGTAGGATCTGATGATTTTTTTGAATTTCCTCAGTTTCTGTTGTTATCTCTCCCTTTTCATTTCTGATTTTATTAATTTGGATACTATCTCTGTGCCCTCTGGTTAGTCTGGCTAAGGGCTTATCTATCTTGTTGATTTTCTCAAAGAACCAACTCCTCGTTTTGTTGATTCTTTGTATGGTTTTATTTGTTTCTACTTGATTGATTTCAGCCCTGAGTTTGATGATTTCCTGCCTTCTACTCCTCTTTGGTGTATTTGCTTCTTTTTGTTCCAGGGCTTTCAGGTGTGCCATTAAGCTGTTAGTGTATGCTGTCTCCCGTTTCTTTTTGGCGGCACTCAGGGCTATGAATTTTCCTCTTAGCACTGCTTTCATTGTGTCCCATGAATTAGGGTATGTTGTGCCTTCATTTTCATTAACTTTCAAAAAGTCTTTGATTTCTTTCTTTATTTCCACCTTGACCAAGTTATCATTGAGTAGAGCATTGTTCAGCCTCCATGTGTATGTGGGTTTTCTTTTGTTTTTGTTGCCATTGAAGACCACCCTTATTCCATAGTGATCTGATAGGAGGCACGGGATTATTTCTATCTTCTTGTATCTCTTGAGGTCTGATTTGTGACCAATTATATGGTCAATTTTGGAGAAGGTACCATGAGGAGCTGAGAAGAAGCTGTATTCTTTAGCTCTAGGATGAAATGTTCTATATATATCAGTTAGTTCCATTTGGTCCAAGGCTTCAATTAGATTCACTGTGTCCCTGTTTAGTTTCTGTTTTCCTGAACGATCCATTTCAGAGAGCGGGGTGTTGAAGTCACCCACTATTATTGTGTGCGGTGCGATGTGTGCTTTGAGTTTTAGTAAAGTTTCTTTTACGAATGAGGGTGCCCTTGCATTTGGAGCATAGTTATTCAGGATTGAGAGTTCTTGATGGTGGATTTTTCCCTTGATCAGTATGTAGTGTCCTTCTGTGTCTTTTTTGATGACTTTAGGTTGAAAATCAATTTTATCCGATATTAGGATGGCTACTCCACCTCGTTTCTTGGGGCCATTTGCTTGTAAAATTGTTTTCCAGCCTTTTACTCTGAGGTAGTGTTTGTCTTTGACACTGAGGTGCGTTTCCTGCATGCAGCAAAATGCTGGGTCCTGTTTACGTATCCAGTCTGCTAGTCTGTGTCTTTTAATTGTGGAATTGAGACCATTGATATTAAGAGAGATTAAGGCATAGTGATTATTGCCATCTGCCATTCTTGACGCTATCTTTATGTTTGAGTGGTTATCTACTTTTGGGTTTGATTCAAGAAGGTTATTATTTTTTCCAGGGTGTTGTTTCTCTCCCTGTATTGGAGGTTTCCACCTATTATCCGTTGCAGGGCTGGATTTGTGGAAAGATATTGTGAAAATTTGGTTTTATCATGGAATATCTTGGTCTCTCCATCTATGGTGATTGAGAGTTTTGCTGGGTATAGTAGTCTAGGCTGGCATTTGTGCTGTCTTAGTGTCTGCATGAGATCTGTCCAGGATCTTCTGGCTTTCATAGTCTCTGGTGAGAAGTCTGATGTGATTCGGATAGGTCTTCCTTTGTATGTTACTTGGCCCTTTTCTCTTACTGCATTTAGTATTCTTTCATTGTTTAGAACATTCGGTGTTTTGATTATTATGTGACGGGAGGTATTTCTGTTCTGGTCCAGTCTGTTTGGAGTTCTGTAGGCTTCTTGTACGTTCATCGGCATCTCTCTCTTTAGGTTAGGGAAGTTTTCCTCCATAATTTTGTTGAAGATGTTTACTGGCCCTTTAAGTTGCAAATCTTCACTCTCATCTATACCTATAATCCTTAGGTTTGGTCTTCTCATTGTGTCCTGGATTTCCTGGATGTTTTGGGTTATGCGTTTTTTGCATTTTGCATTTTCTTTGACTGTTGAGTCGATGCTTTCTATGGAATCTTCAGCACCTGAGATTCTTTCTTCCATCTCTTGTATTCTATTGTTGATGTTTGCATCTATGACTCCTGATTTCTTCCCAAGGTTTTCTATCTCCAAAGTTGTCTCCCTTTGTGATTTCTTAGTTGTTTCTACTTCCTTTTTTAGTTCCTGGATGGATTTGCTGAGATCCTTCACTTGTTTGTTTGTATTTTCCTGTATTTCTTTAAGGTATTTTTGCATTACCTCTTTCAGGATTTCTTCCTGATGACCCACGTTCTCCTGCATTTCTCTGAGCGATTTTTGTGTTTCCTCCTCATGGGATTCCATCTGTTGATCCATCGTCTCCTGCATTTCTTTAAGCAGTTCTCGTGTTTCCTTTGTAAGGGCATCTAACCGTTGATTCATTTCTTTAAGCAATTTTTGTGTTGCCTCCTTATGGGCATCCATCTGTTGACCCATATTCTTCTGCATTTCTTTATGCAAATTTTGTGATTCCTTTGTGAGTGCATCTACCCGTTGATTCATCTCGTTAAGCGATTTTTGTGTTGTCTCCTTGTGCGCCTCCATCTTTTGATCCATGTTCTCCCGCATTTCTCTAAGCGATTTTTGTGTTTCCTTTGTAAGGGCTTCTAACCGTTGATTCATGGTCTCCTGTAACTCTTTATGAGATTTATTTGTGTCCTTCTTGTGATCCTCTAATAGCATCATGAGAAGTGATTTTAAATCCAGATCTTGTCTTTCGGGTGTGGTGGGGTATCCAGGACTTGCTGCTGTTGGAGAGTTGGGTTCGGATGGTCCCACATTACTTTGATTACTGTTAGTAACATTCCTATGTTTGCCTTTTGCCATCTGGATACCTCTGGTGTTAGTTGGTCCTGCTGCCACTGGCTGTTGGTTGGACCTCCTGTGAGCCTGCAAAGTTATTTCTGGCCCCCCTGGATTACCAGGATTCCCCTGGCACTGATTTCTGGGGCCTGCCTGCTCCTGAGTGACTTTGGAGCCCTAATGTGCCTTGCCCCAAGTGATCTTATATTGGGGAGGCCTTGCACTTCTAAAGGCTCAGCCTAGTGGATTCCTGGAGCAGAGGTCGCCAAATGGAGGCTGGCAGGCTCCTGCCCTGTGCAGGGGTGTGTGATCTCTCCTGGGGGGGGGAGGGGGCGTCCCTCTGCCAGGCAGAAGTCCCACAGCAGATCTGGCTCGCTGGTCACTGCAGATCAGCCCAGCACCTGGGAGCAAGTTACACACAAGCCGCCCGAGACCGAAGAGATATTATGCCTGTCTGTTTCTGAGCCTGGCGGTCCCAACTTCCCAGTCACTGGAGCAAAGATGGCGGAGGGCACTCTCCTTGGCGCCGCTCACCCTGTAGTTGCGATGGCCCGCCGATCTGGCACCCAGACGACCACAGCGCCGACCCGCCCTCGGGCACAGACGGAAGCCCCAACAGGCTGTGCCCCAAGTGATCTTATATTGGGGGTAGGGAGCCTGGGGTACCCGTCTCTCCAGCGCAGTCCGCGGGAACAGAGGTCGCGGAAGGAAAGCTGGCAGGCTCCCTCCCAGCACGGGGTCCCTCCACCAGGCAGAAGGTCCCACAGCAGATCTGGCGCGCTGGTCACTGCAGATCAGCCCAGCACCTGGGAGCAGGTTACACACAAGCTGCCTGAGACCGAAGCGATATTATGCCTGTCTGTCTCTGAACCTGGCGGTCCCAACTACCTGGTCACTGGAGCAAAGATGGCGGAGGGCACTCTCCGATATCATAAATTTAAAAACATAACTGGGTATCCTATGCTTGTGATATATTGTATTACTATGAAAACATCACTGAAACATACATAGAAACAAACATATCAACTTTCAGATGAATAGGGTGTGGTATTTTTGTTTTAAAAATGTATTTTTGTCATGTATGGTGGTACATGGCTACAATCTCAGTACAGTGAAGGCTGAAGGTAGAGGATTGATAGCTTTAAGTTTTCTAAGCCTTAGCTTTTTTTAAAAAAATATTCGTTTTTGAGAATATAACATAATTACATATTGTCCTTCCCTTTCTTCCCTCTAAACCCTCCCATATTCTGCTTTCTTTGTATCTTCAAATTCACGATTTCTTAGTTGCTATTTCATGTGAATATATATATACATACATATGTGTGTGTGCATGTGCATACATTTTCCTAAATACAATCTGTTTAGCCATGTACTGTTACTTGTGTGCATACTTGGGGCTGACTGGTACTGGCCAACTAATGGATGGTCTCTTCCCTGGAGATGACAACACATTCTGCTTCCCCCTTTCCTCAGTTGCCTGTAATCTGTTAAGCGGATTAAGGCCTCAGTTTTTGTGGGTTTTTGTTCCATACATGTGTTATGAAATATTCTCTCCTTGGTTCTGGTAGTCATTAACTATTTCTGACATTACTAAGGGACACAGTTCCACAGCAAGTTCCCTAATTGTCCAGGTAACACAATCTTTATGCCCCCCCTTCCCAAATATTCCCTGAGGCTAACATGTAAAAGTTTTTTTTTGTAGATGTATCCAATGAATAGTTTCTTTAAAAACTAATTTGTATTTTTCTGGTTATCAATAAATCTTAGTATATATATATTTTTTAACTCAACATAATGTTTTTTTGTGGAATTGCATTGATTATTTTAATTAAACATTCATTTTTGATGATTTGTTTCATTTTTATTTCACACTTTTATAAGAGGCACTAAAACAAATGTTATTCTGCATATGGCTCTACATAGATGTTGTTCAGGATAAATTGTTAGAATTTAGGAGATTGTTTCGCTTTTACAAATATCTCTGTCTTTTACGAATTCAGAGGACTAGTCTATGACACAATAAAGCAATATGACCTTGCTAAAAATACGTATAGAAACAATATCTAGACTGTCTCAACAAGGAACATTGATTCTGGAATTAAAAGCAAGATTTGACACCAGATTCTTTCTCAGCATGTAGAGAGAGATTTAGTGTAGCTTCAGCTTGTGTTAACATAGCTGGGAGTACTACATGAATAATTAGTAGACTTTGTTTTTTCCATTTTAGAAGAAACTCTGTGTGTGTGTGTGTGTGTGTGTGTGTATGTGTGTGCGCGTGCACACTCATGCGTACACATGCTACTGTATATGTGTGTGTGCCTGTGTTTGTGGGTGTGGACATATGAGTATGAGTGTGTGTATACATGTGTGTGCATGTATGTATATGTGCATTTGTATGTGTGTATGTGTGTGCTCATATGCCGTAGTAGTAGTAGAGAGAAGTCAAAAGAGAAAGCAGTGTAATTGGACTTCTTTAAAAGCCATATGCTGGTGGTATATACATTCTCAACTCATGTTCTACACATTTTCCAATGACCTATTTCTGTGCTATGAATTTCTGAGCAAAAATAACATCATAGCACAGGAAAGCAGAGAAAAAGTAGAACATTACAGTACAAGGTGAGTTTTGAGCTAAGATTTACTAAATTAAAGGAAATGACTTTTGTTTCTTTCTCAGATAACAGAAAAGTGGGCAAATCGTATTTTGATACTAAAATCCAAGGTCCTATGTCTTTGATGATTCTTCCACCTTTAATAATTTGATTTAAACACTGTATTAATCCATTTAGAAGGCCACTGGAATATGGAAAAATAATGTGAACATATAGATGTGAAATTTGTGGGTCATGTGCACAAGAGATACATCTTGTATGATTTAATTTTATTTTCAATTATGTTTATGCATGTGTCCGTATGGATGCTCCTGAAAGGCAAAAGGCATGAGATCCCTTGAAACTGCATTATATGTGATTGTAAACTGTTCAGATTTGGTGCTGGAAGTTAGAATCAAGTCCTCTGCAACAGCATAATGCCCTCTTTTCTCCTGAGTCATTTCTCTAGCCCCATGTATCATATCTAAACTCAAAAAACTAAATGGCTACCTTAGAATCAAAGATTCTTTAAATATGTAAACAAATTATTAAATAAAAATAAAACTATTAGTACAAGGTAATATAAATTAAACATACTAAATTACAACTAATGCATAATAATTGCATAGTAATTTCAATAGAAAAGGATTATAGCATCCTAGATACATAAATACAATTAGTATGTTCATGTAGAAGATACTATGTCACCCTGAATTTAAAAATAGTGAGATAGGGATAACAAGCACACTGGATAACTGCATTTTCCATTAATTATTTTATTTATTTATTTATTTATATTTCAAATGTTATACTCTGTCCCAGACTCCCCTCTGCAATCCCCACCCCATCCCTCTTCCTCTTTGTCTCTAAGAGGGTGTTCCCCAACTCACCCACCCACCCCCGGATCACTCCTCTAGCATCTCCCTTCACTGGGGCAAACAAACCCCACAGGACCAAGCTGCTCCCTTCCCATTGAAGCCCAATAAGACCATTCTCTGATACAGATATACCTGGAGCCATGGGTAGTTTAGTCCTTGGGAGCTTTGAGGGGGATCAAGTTAGTTGATATTGTTCTTCCTATGGGTTACAATCCCCTTCAGCTCCTTCAGTCCTTCCTCTAACTCCTCCATTGAGATTTTCTGACTCAGTCCAATGGTTAGCTGTGAGGATCTGCATCTGTCTTAGATGCAGACAGAGGCTCCTGTCTGCAAGTGCTTCTTGGCATCAGCAATACTGTCCCGGTTTGGTGTCAGCAGATGTGATGGATCCAAGATGGAATGGTCTCTAGATGGCTTTTCCTTCAGTCTCTGCTCTATTTCCCTTCCCCCTGCATTTCCTTTAGAAAGGAAGAATTCTGAGTTACAGATTTTGAGATGGGCGGGTGACCCCATTTCTCAACTGGTGGTCATGTTTACCACTGGAAATGGTCTCTTCAGGTTCTGTTTCCCTGTTGTTGGGTATTTCCACAAATGCCATCATCACTGAGTTCTGGGAGCCTCTCATATCCCTAGAGTCTGGGACCCCGCTGTTCACCAACTCCTTGGATTTCATATTTCTATTCATTCTCCTGGCACTCTGGACTTCTCTCCTCTCTCTTCTCATACCTGATTCTGCCCCCTCTCAAGTTTTCACTCTTCACCTTCTGCCACCCAGGTCCCTCCCTCCTTCTGCCTTCCATAATTATTTTGTTCCCCCTTTTAAGTAGGATTAAAGCATTCACACTTTGGTTTCATATGATCTGTGAGTTGTATTGTGGATATTTTGAACTTTTAGGCTAATATCCACCTATCAATGAGTATATGCCATGTATTTCCTATTTGGTCTGGCCTACCTCACTCATAGTATTTTCTAGTACCATCCATTTGCCTTCAGTATTCATGAAGTCATCATTGTTAATAGCAAAGTAGTATTCCATTGTGGAAATGTACCACATATTCTGTAACCATTCTGGGTTGTTTCCAGCTTCTGGCCATTACAAATAAGTCTGCTATGAACATAGTTGAAATTGTGTCCTTGTTATATGTTGGAGCATCTTTTGAGTATGTGCCCAAGATTACTATAGCTGAGTCTTCAAGTAGAACTATTTTCGATTTTCTGAGGAAACTCCAGATTGATTTCCAGAGTGGTTGTACCAGTTTGCAATCCCACCGACAATGGAAAGAGGAGTGTTCCTCTTTCTCCACATCCTGGCCAGTATCTTCTGTCACCTGAGTTTTTGACCTATCTTTTCCATTCTGAATGGTGTCTAGTAGAATCTCAGGGTCATTTTGACTTGCATGTCCCTGGTAACTAAGGATGTTGAACATTTCTGTAGGTGACTTTCAGCCCGAGATTTCTCAGTTGAGAATTCTTTGTTTAGCCTCGTATCCCATATTTTCATTGACTTACTTGGTTTTCTGGAGTCTAACTTCTTGAGTTCCTTGTATAATTTGGATGTTACTCCTCTATTGGATGTAGCATTGGTAAAGATCTTTTCCCAATCTGTAGGTTGCTGATTTAACCAATTGACAGAAACATTACATTTTCATGACGTCTCATTTGTCAGTTGTGGATCTTAGAGCCTGTGTCACTGGTGTTCTGTTCAGGAAATTTTCCCCTGTTCTGAGGTGTTCAAGGATATTCCACACTTTCTCTTCTATTTAATTCAACCTATATGGTTTTATGTGGAGGCCCTTGATCCATGTGGACTTGAGCTTTGTACAAAGAGATAAGAATTGATCAATTTTCATTCTTCTACATGCTGACCAACTGTTGAACCAGCACCATTTGTTGAAAATGCTGTTGTTTCCCACTGGATGGTTTTGGCTTCTTTGTCAAAGATCAAGTAACCATGGGTATGTGGGTTTATTTCTGGGTTTTCTATTCTATTCTATCGATTTACCTGTCTGTGTTTGTATCAACACTATGTGGTTTTTAATCACTATTGCTCTGTAGTACAGCTTGAGGTCAGGGATGGTGATTTGCCCAGAACTTATTTAAACTTTGAGAATGGTCTTCATTATCCTGCATTTTTTGACATTCTAGATGAATTTGAGAATAGCTTTTTCTATCTCTGTGAAGAAATGCGTTAGAATTTTAATGAGGACTGCATTGAATCTGTAGATTGCTTTTGGTAAGATGGCCATTTTTACTCTGTTAATCTTATCAATCCATGAGTGTGGGAAATTGTTCCATCTCCTTAAGTCTCTGATTTCTTTCTTCAGAGACTTGAAGTTCTTGCCATACAGATCTTTCACTTGTTTGGTTAGAGTTACACCAAGATATTTTGTATTATTTGTGACAGTGAAGGCTGTCATTTCCCTAATTTCTTTCTCAGCACATTTATTCTTTGTGTAGAAGAAGGCTAGTGATTTGTTTGATTTAATTTTATATCCATCTACTTTGCTGAACTTATCAGCAATAAGAGTTCTCTGGTATAACTTTTGAGGATATATATATATAACCATATCATCCAAAATAGTGATATTTTGACTTCTTCCTTTTCAATTTGTATCCCTTTGACCTCTTTTTGTTGTCTAATTGCTCTAGATGGAAGAAGTTCAAGTACTATATTTAATAAATAGGAAGCTTGGGCAGCCTTGTCTTGTCCCTGATTTTAGTGAGATTGCTGCAAGTTTCTGTCCATTTAATTTGATGTTGGTGTTGGTTTGCTGTATATTGGTTTGTTTTTTTATGTTTAGGTATGGACCTTGAATTCCTGATCTCTCCAAGACTTTTAACATGAAGGGGTGCTGTATTTTGTCAAAGGCTTTTTCAGCATCTAATGAGATGATCATGTGAGTTTTTACTTTAATTTTGTTTACATAGTGGATTACATTGATGGATTTTCATATAATGAACAATCCCTGCATCCCTGGGATGAAGCCTAGTTGTTCTTGGTGAATGACCATTTTGATATGTTCTTGAATTCAGTTTGGGAGAATTTTATTGTATATTTTTGCATCATTATTCGTAGTGGAATTGGTCTGAAGTTCTCTTTCTTTGTTGGGTCTTTGTGTGGTTTAGTCATCAGCACAAATGTGGCTTCACAGAATGAATTGGGTAGTGTTCTTTCTGTTTCTGTTTTGTCAAATAGTTTGAGAAGTATTGTTATTAGCTCCTCTTTGAAGATATGATAGAATTCTACACTAAATCCATATGGCCCAGGGCTTTGTTTGGTTGGGAGGTTTTTAATGACCTCTTCTATTTCCTTAGGGGATAATGGCCTGTTTAGATAGTTTACCTTCTGCTGATTTAACTTTGGTATGTGGTATCTGTCTAGAAGATCACCCATTTCATTTAGATTTTTCCAGTTTTTTGGAATACAGGCTTTTGTAGTAGGATCTGATGATTTTTTTTAATTTCCTCAGTTTCTGTTGTTAATTCTCCCTTTTCATTTCTGATTTTGTTAAATTGGATACTGTCTCTGTGTTCTCTAGTTTGGCGGGCGGGGGAGGGGGGAGTATCTATCTTGTTGATAGTCTCAAAGAACCAGCTCTTAGTTTTGCTGATTCTTTTTATAGTTCTTTGTTTCTAATTGGTGGATTTCTGCCCTGAGTTTGATTATTTCTTGCCATGTACTCTTCTTGAGTGTGTTTGCTTCTTTCTGTTCTAGAGCTTACAGGTGTGCTGTTATGTTGCTAGTGTGGAGTCTCTATAGTGTCTTTATGAAAGCACTCAGTGCTATGAATTTTCCTCTTAGCACTGTTTTCATTGTGTCCCCTAAGTTTGGGTATGTTGTGCCATCATTTTCATTAAATTCTAGGAAGTATTTAATTTGTTTCTTTATTTCTTCCATGACCAAGTTATCATTGAATAGAGAGTTGTTTGGTTTCCATGAGTATGTGGGCTCTCTGTTGTTTTTGTTGTTATTGAAGACAAGTCTTAGTCCATGGTCATCTGAGAGGATGCATGGGATTATTTCAATCTTCTACTTGTTGAGGCTTGTTTTGTGATGGATTATATGGCCAGTTTTGGAGAAGGTACCATGAGTTGCTGAGAAGAAGGTATATAATTTGTTTTAGGTAAAATGTTCTGTAGTTATTTGTTAAATCCATTTGGTTCATAACTCCTATTAATTTCACTATGTCTCTGTTTAGTTTCTGTTTCCATGATCAATCCATTGGTAAGAGTGGTGTGTTGGAGTCGCCCTCTATTATTGTGTGAGATTCAATGTATGTTTTGAGATTTAGTAATGTTTCTTTTACAAATGTGGGTGCCCTTGCATTTGGAGTATAGATGTTCGAAATTGAGATATAATCCTGGTTGGTTTTTTTCTTTGATGAGTATGGAGTGTCCTTCCCCTTCTTTTGAAAACTTTTGGTTGAAAGTCTATTTTATTGGATATTAGAATGGCTATTCCAGCTTGTTTCTTGGGACCATTTTCTTAGAAAAATTTTTCCAGCCTTTTATTCCGAGATAGTGTCTGTCTTTGTCCCAAAGTTGTCTTTCTTGTAGGCGTCAAAATGCTGGCTTCTGTTTGCATATCCAGTTTGTTAACCTATGTCTTTTTATTGTGGAATTAAGTCCATTGATGTTGAGAGATTTTTTTTTTTTTTTTTTGGTTTTTCGAGACAGGGTTTCTCTGTGTAGCCCTGGCTGTCCTGGAACTCACTTTGTAGACCAGGCTGGCCTCGAACTCAGAAATCCTCCTGCCTCTGCCTCCCAAGTGCTGGGATTAAAGGCGTGCGCCACCACTGCCCAGTGGATGTTGAGAGATATTAAGGACAAGTGAGTGCTAGTTTCTGCTATTTTTTTTTTGTGTGTGTGTGAGATGTAGTATTATGTTTTTGTGGTTCTCTTCTTTTGGATTTTTTGTGATATGATAAATTTTGTTTTTCTTGGGTGTAGTTTCCCTCCTTGTGATAGAGTTTTCCTTCTATTATTCTCTGTAGGGCTGAATTCGTGGTAAGATATTGTTTAAATTTGGTTAGTCATGGAATACTTTGGTTTCTCCATCTATTGTGATTGAGAGTTTTGCTGGGTATAGTAGCCCAGGCTGACATTTGTGTTCTCTTAGCATCTGCATAATATCTTTCAAAGATCTTCTGGTTTTAGAGTCTCTCTTGAGAAATCTGGTATAATTCTGATAACTCTGCCTAAATGTTACTTGGCCTTTTTCCCTTACCACTTTTAATATTGTCTTTCTTCTGTGTATTTAGTGATTTCTATTATCATGTGATGGGAGGAGTTTCTTTTCTGGTCCAATTTATTTGATGGTCTATAAACGCCTTATATATTTATAGCCATCTCTTCCTTTAGGTTAGGGAAGTTTTCATCTGATTTTGTTGAAGATGTTTTATGGCCCTTTGAATTGAGAATATTCATTCTCTTCTATTCCTGTTATTCTTAGGTTTGATTTTTTTCACTGTGCCCTGAATTTTATGGATGCTTTGGGTTAGGAGCTTTTTGCACTTGTATTTTCTTTAACATTTGTGTCAATATCTTCTATGGTATAATCTACACCTGAGATTCTCTCTTCTCTCACTTGTTTTCTGTTTGTGATGCTTGCATCTGTAACTCCTAATCTCTTTCCTAGGTTTTCCATCTGCAGGTTCCATCTTCATGATATTTGTTTTGTTTCTATTTCCATGTTTAGATCTTGTATGGTTTTATTCAGTTCCTTCATCTCATTGTGCTTTCCTGTATTTCTTTAAGGGATTTGTGTGTTTTCTCTTTAAGGGCTTTTACCTGTTGACCTGTGTTCCCTTGTATTTCCTTAAGGGAGTTATGTATGTCCTCCTTAAACTTCCTCTATCATCTTCATGAGATGGGATTTTAGGTCAGAATCTTGTTTTTCAAGTGTTTTAGGTTATCCAGGGCTTGCTGTGTTGGGAGATAGGTTCTAATGGTGCCAAGTTGGACTGGTTTCTGTTGCTTATGTTCTTGTGCTTGCCTCTCTCCATCTGGTTATCTCTGGTATTAACTGACCTTGTTGTCTCTGTCTGGAGCCTATCCCTCCTGTGAGCCTGATTATGATGGTCCTCTGGGAGTCAAGCTGTCTCTGGGTGTAGGCAGGGGTGGAGGGGTCAGAAGTACTTCACTTACCCCCTGGCACATTTGTGGATGGGAAGGAAGATGTCTATCCAGAAGGGAAGATAGGTCCTGTGTCTGCAGAGTTCCCTGTGGGTTCCAGTTAGGCCAGGCATTGGGGCCAGGGGTGGGATTCTTACCTGTGAGACTGGTTGTGAAGGACCTCCTAGGAGTCAAGCTGTCTCTCGGTGGAGCACCCAATCTGCTACTGGGTGCAGTTCTGGACCAGAGGGGAGTAATTGAATTTCTAATAGCAACATAGGTACTTGATTAAGGAGAGATGATTCAAAATTACAATATGTGAACCATTTGAAAGGAAAACGAAGGGTAATAAATGAACAAATACAAAATAAGAACAAGCTGAGTGAAAAATAAAATATGACTCATTATATTCTACTGAAACTTTATAATATCTGGGCAAGGTCAAATCTATGCAAGAAAAATACATTTTATATTAATTTATAGTAATACAAAATCATTTGTTTCCTATTTGTTGCATATTACAGCAGAATTTTAGTATGGAAGATCCTCTAAGTACAAATGGACAGAGGCTAGATGTGGCTTGCTCCCTGTGGCAGGCTGATATCACCCAAGAGCAACTAGGACAAATGACCCCAAACAAGGGAAAAAAACAGTAACATATCAACTAGATCTAAAAATGTAGGGCCAGAAGACACAAGAGTCCGTGCTAGAAGGACAACAATAGTTTGGAGTATGAAGTGTAGGGCAATTGAGGTCAGGACCTTTGGATGAGACTGCTCCAACACAATGATTAAAGAGAAGTCACTTCCGAGTTATGAATTTGGGTCACCTGAGAAAGTAGCTTGCTTCTTCAGGAAACTCATCTTATCTTAGGCCCAAAGCATACTCACATGATAAAAGAAAGCATCGGATCATAATCAAAACTGACAAAACATAGTGGTCCGTGTAACAAATCATAATCACTAACCTTCAAAGGTCATATTTAGATTATTTAAATGGCTTAGGAGACTTCATAAAATGTTAGAAAGTCACAAATATGAACGAGTGTCTGGAGTCAGTGACGTCCAAAGTAAATGTGTTTTGCTGACATGGGCTCCTTCTTCTCCATTGGAGAACCAGTCAATTAAGTCCAATTTTCTGTGTTTCTCTTCCTTCACTCTCCCTGTAAGTCAGGCAACCCCTGGAACAGTGTTGGATAGGGCAGTCACAAATTTGTCAATTAATAGAGCTTTATAGGCAAATTCTAAAAACATAGAACTCATAAGTAAAAAAACAAACAAACAAAAACCAGCGACAGTTATTTAACAAAAACAAAAACAAAAACAAAAAAAAAACCCAAAAAACCAACAATAGGTTAAATTGCAAAACGCACAGAACTAAAACTGCAAGCTGTATCTGGTAATAAACTACCTGGTTTTGAAGTATTACACTTTGGAGATGTTATGCAAGTACAGCTAACAGGGCATACTTATGAATTTGAGATAATTAATAAGAGATAAAATTAACCAAGTTGGTTTTAGCAGAGATTTTATTTAGTGAAGATAGTATTGGTTATGTGCACTCAGTATTTCATCTCCTAACACAGTGAGACTGACACGGCTGTACTTTGAGCAATCAGTGATGTAAGGGCGAAGAGGACTAGGAGGCCATGACTGAAAAAGATAAATTGGGGTGTCAGGAGACAACATCTGGTACTTAAGGCATGAGACCAAGATAATTGTCAGAGTCAAACGTGTAGAGAAGGTTGCCAAAGGAGAGTATCAAACATCTTGAAACACTGAAACATCAGTGGGTGAAAGATCAGGGGGAAAGAAAACCATACCTGAAGCATTAACGGGATGCAATTGTTTCCATAGGAACTGTCTATGCTCAAGAGCACTGCAGTGAGCTTTAGTGTGCCCCGACAAGCTGTCCTGAACAAGGAAACTTATGCCAAGGGAACACATCTCTGTTTCTTTCAGGCAGTCAGATCCAGGTGTCATTTCTGTTCTATTTAAATGTCGTCTCTCCCAAGCTTTTCCTATGCATTCGTAAAACTGATCTAGCACAAACATTCATAATTTCCCATGCTTAATCTCAGCCTTCGGTTAATTTAGGCCTTTATTTGTTTACTTAGTTTAGTGATATCTCCTCCTACTTTTCCAGCTCAGAAATATATGCTTCAATTAGTCAGATTTTCTTCACTGTTTTACACTAGATAACTAGACATTAGAATTATAAGACAACTAGATTTTAGAATTGGGTCAGGCTAGAACCATGAAACCAAAGAGTTAATGAATTCATTTCCTCAAATGAAACAAACAAACAAATATTTTGAAGCAAAAACTTTCCAGAACACTTCACTACCTAATTAAATTAATTTATATATTTAGAAAGAATACTAAACATGTTGCTTGAAAACATTTTCAAGCTATGTGGCAGAAGCACTTTTATGGTTTTAGATTTATTTATTTTTTTAAAGCTGGGTACCAGGATGATCCTACTAATACAAGTGTTCAGGCTTTAGAGGCAAGAACAGAAGTTTGGCTTGGCTGCTGGTGAGTTTGATACCAGTCTGGTATATATGAGTACTTGTCTCAAAACATGTAAAAAAGGTGACTTTTGTAACTTAGTGGCCTTTATTCTCTTTGGTCACACACATTCATATTATTGATCCACAAATTTTAAACATTGGACAAAAGCATGGATTATCTGCACAGAAAGAACTTCAATTCCAGAGAAGGAATCCCCTATCAAAAGAATCCTCTTTGACAAAGGTGGCTTCTCCATGCACACATGTGAGCACACACATACATACACACACAGACACACAGACACACACACACATGCACACACATGTACACATGTGTGCACATGCATGAAAACACACACAAACAAGCATAAGCACATGCATATGCACATGGACATGGACATGTAACTCTAACACAGGATCACCTCTATCATCTCCTTGCCATTTTTTTCTAATCTAGAATATGTAAATTTGGGAAAGGCAGCCAGTGATTTTGATTAATGAAATTTCATGAAATTACAGATATAAGTATATATAGTTATAAGACATCATACAGATGAGAATTTTACTGAAGTATAATTATAAAGCACCAACTTATTATAAAAAGACAATTCTCAGAGAATATCAAGATTTTCCCAGAGAAACTTCAGTTTCTTAGCAACAATTGTAAACAGGATATTTGGAGCTTTCTCAACAACTACACAGATGCATCAATTACTTAAACAGCATGATCTTCACTTTTACAGCTAAATAAACTCCCTGAACTCATGAACTCTCTCCATGCCAGTGGCCTGGATTTATAATCTCTTCATTCCAGAATGAAAAGAGATTTTTAATTTGCCTGAGCACTGAGGAATATCTTATTGTATTATTTATCAGGAATAAATAAATTAATTGGGAATGCAAAATTTTTGAAATATCCTCTAGTAATCCTTTCTGAACTAATATGTGTTGTCTTTTAAAATATATTTTATGGTATGATAGAAACATTTGCCTTTTTAGTTTTTTGATAGCTTATTTGTTACAGTGGTTGTAATCATCATTATGAAAATGTTCTATTATTAGTATGTCCTTGTAACTATATGAGTTTGTTATTCTCATTGAAAACATTTCATTAAGTCATATACATTTAAATCATATTTCTTTGTATTAATCAGAGTTCAGAGTTCAGTTCAAGTTGGAAACATAACTGATTTTGAATGTCATATAATTGTTTTGTAACCACTTTATAACTTAGATAGTTTGTAACCTTTTATTTTTAGGGAAGTGTCAAATGTGACAAGTAGAGCTTTGTATGTCTTAATGGATGTGTTCTAGGGAAGCATTAGTGTCTGTATCTAGGCTATGCAACATGTATGCTGCAGTTTAACTATCTCTGTGCTCTGCCTATGACCAACATAACTTTGTCTCTTCTCTTCTTCTAATATCACTATGAAGTATGGATTTTCATTTACTATTGTTACATGTTAAGTCCTGCCACTTACAACTCTAATTATTCTATCCTGGGGCAGTGGGGGGTCTCTCCCATTGACTTTTCTGTCCTTTGTACAATACTTCCTACTACGCATCTTATTTTCTCCAAGAGCAAAGGTTCAAGTCCCAGGTTGCATTTTCTCTGCTTTAATCTTAGCAAGCGTCCACGAGCCCTGGTTCAGTCAAGTACATGGTGGATGCCATACTGAGCTTCTCATTGCTCCTAGAGGAACTGAGTATTTCAGTCTTCTAAATTATGTTCTAAAAATATATGCCACATGTTTATTTTGACATTTCTAACTAAATAAGAAGAGATTTTACTTTCACTATTTAGTTTTATAATCTTACTTCCTTTTCCTTGAAATGACTTCTCTTGGTCACTATTAACAGTAGCTTACTATTTTCTTTATTTTACAATTTTGACAAAATGGTTATGAAATTGTAACAGCATTTTTTTAAATGAACCTACCCTTTGACTGACAATAAAGCCGTGAAGAGACATGCTTAATCATTCTTTTTCGATCCTCATACAGCTTTCCACTGAAGGTATTCAGAATTGTGCTCAAAAGCAGTGTGCTTGTTTCCTTAGCCTTTGTGGTAGTATTTTATGTTCAGTTAAATTTAAGTTAAATCAGCCCTAGTCCCCTGGGTCCTTTTATCCTTTCCCTTCACATCTGGCCCTCCTCTCTTCTTGGCATATATCCAGCAAAGCTCAGCATGTGTTTGTATTCTTTTCTCTTCTGTGAGAGGGTGTGATAGGTTCAGAAAATGTGTATACATTTTTTTGTCTGAACTAATGCTTTATTCAAGCTTTATAATTATTTTTTAATCATCTGAGTTTCGACTCTTGTTGTAAAGATGTTATTTCTATTTATTTTTTTTTAGTTTAGTTATTATTTCTTTTAATTTTTAAACTTTATTTATTTATTTTTGCTTTTTCAAGACAAGGCTTCTTTGTGTAGCCTTAGCTCTCCTCGAACTCACTACTGTTCTCAAACTCAGGAGATCTGCCTGCATCTGTTTCCTGAGTGCTGGAATCAAAGGCTTGATTCAACAAGACTGGTTCTATCCCTTCCTGTTTTAATGATAAAGATAATGGGTGATTAAGATTTAGAACTTTTAACATTTAGAAATTAGGTATTTTTTTCTCCAAATTAATTCTGTCAATTTTACTTTTTTTGACTTGAATGAGCCCTGCTGACTTACTCAAAGCCACAGTACTATATGTTATGCTGTGTGTCACAAAGCACCTTCTTTAATAGTGAGAACTGGCTAACCAATTGATATAGCATCCTCTATACTCTGCACAAAACTGAATAAATAAAATTCTTACTAAGAGAAAACGTAAGCAAATACTTTAGTTTCACTTGCTTTTAACTGATTTTTTTCTTAATGACTAATTTTGGTAATCACACAGCTAAGGAACGAAGTGTTAGTCATGTTGAAGATGAAGAGGACATCTGAGCCTGAAACTAACAGGGCTAAAACTTTTTCCAGAGAATGTCTGTCTCATTCTTCTGCTTTCTGAGTCAGAGTTACCCTTCATTATTGCCCCCAATTCTGTGGGGGTAAATAGGCATTACTACCTGCAACCCATATTCCTGGAGGATAGAGGCTTTACAAAATACTTAGCTCTTCCGAAGAAAATATAAGTGAAATTACATGATTTTAGGAGTTTGAATGTGTCAAAAGCCCAAAGCTGAGAGGTTACAAGTTTTGTTTCTCCCCAAAGACATGGGGCACTCCCATCTTTTATCAGAGAAGCTTGCCTGCCTCCTCCTTCCCTCCCTCCCTCCCTCCTCCTCCTACTCCTTCTTTCTTCTTTCTTCTTCTTCTTCTTCTTCTTCTTCTTCTTCTTCTTCTTCTTCTTCTTCTTCTTCTTCTTCTTCTTCCTCTTCTTCTTCTCCTTCTCCTTCTCCTTCTCCTTTTCCTTCCTCTCTCTCTCTCTCTCTCTCTCTCTCTCTCTCTCTCTCTCTCTCTCTCTCTCTCTCTCCTTCTAAAGAACTAGTGAATGTATAGCCTCATGACTGCTCGTGGTGCTGAAAATGAGTGATTCATTACCGCTCATCTCTAAATGGGGCATCTATGTCAGTCCCTCTGAGGCTTCTGGAATATCGTAAAAATGAGGACAGAAAAAAATGTAAGAGAAGATAATGGGAGGAGGAGGGCTGGGGAGTCCTCGCTTCCAGCAATGGAGAGACCTTTGCCATCATGAACTCACAGAAGCAGGGGCTGGCTGTTTGTGACATTAGGAGAAAGTGGCTGTCAAGTCCAGTCCCCAACAGAGGAGAGGCAGAAAGTTTTTATTGGCTGTTGCTAGCAGCTGGGGTGTGGGAATGCCATTGCCATCAGAGTAGTTCCTGGTAAATCCCCCTGTCCTCTCCTTGGTAACTTCATACCTACTGTCCTAGTGAGTTTCATTTGTAGCTATACAATTAATGGGGGAAAAAAGAGAAAGAAAAAGAAAAAAAACAGAATGGACTTGAAAGAAACAGCAAGAAGGAGTTTGTTGAAAGTTTAGTGTGAGAAATGGGAAAGGGAAGATGATATAATTATAATCTCAAAAATAAACCCAAAAGAAATTATTAATTAAAAAATAATCATCACCATGACCAAAAGCAACTTGGGAGGAAAGGATTTGTTTTGTTTACACTTCCAGGTAATAGTTCATCACTAAAGGAAGTCAGGGCAGGAATTTGATCTGAGCAGGAACCTGGAGGTGTGAGCCGATAGAGAAGCCACCTGAGAGTATTATTTGCTGGTTTGGTTTCCAAGGTTTACTGAGCCTGCTTTCTTATAAAGCCTAGAACCAGCAGCCATTCACAGTGGGCTGGGCCTTCCTTTATCAGCCATCAATCAGGAAAATGCACTATAGGCTTGTCCACAGGCCAATTTGGTGAGGGCATTTTCTTAATTGAACTTCCCTCCTCCCCTCCCAAATGACCCTGTCAAGTTTTAGCCAGCGTGTAGGTGCTTACATGGATGACCACGGTTAAAGTCCCTAGGTTTCAAAACAAAAGACATAAGCATGAGAACAAAATTTGAGCAGAGGGAGGTTTTTGGCAGCGGTGGGAAGAAAAGGGAAGGCGGGAATGAGTATGTTCGGAATTCATCAACACGTGTTTGAAATTCCCAAAGAATGAACTTAACTTTAAAAATCTTTCTAATCTGCAAATCAGAGAGGCAGGCCCTAAGTCAGGGAGCCAGACCACTAGAAATCCACAAATATTTTGGAATTGGTAACTACCCTGTTATGTACTTATCTGTATGGAACCCACAACTCTCCACTTAAGTCTTTGTTCCTGCTACTCCTAAGAAACCTCTCTGTTGCAACAAAGATCTGATGTGAAGCCCTGTTACAACAGTAATTAATATGCTTAAAAGCTTTCATTCATAATCATCATTGAATAACAATGATGTCACACTGAGGTGTCCTCATTACAGCAGGAAGTATAATTGACAGGACATTTTAGGTACACAGCCAATGTAAGACTTTGCCTCTTGATTTGTCCAGTTTGTGGACTTAAACTTGCTTTCAAAGTATTTTACTTTGTACTGAAAATTACTTTACATCAATAATTTCATGTATGTTCTATGGATTTAGTTTATGTAAATTTTAAGATATTTTCAGAAATAGCCAATATAAATCACTATCATTTTGTGGGTTTCTAGTTGCTTTTTATTTGCTAAAGTGGTCAGAAAATATGTGTAAGTGTATGTTGGGGAGTGAAATAAAGATTGCTTACTTTGTAATATATCTTTTCTTAGGCTAACTCATTCACTATTCATAAAACATGACAGGTCAACTAAATTGGATTTTGTAGGATAAAGGGCTAAAGGGATAACACTGAACATCTTTTCAGCAATATCACCACATTTGGCAGCATAGTGTAATGAAAGAGCCATTTAAGCCATTCAGATATTGTTTTTAAATCCCAGTGACATTATTTAAACTCTGTGCCTCCATTTATTAAGCTACAAAATTGGAAAGCTTTTGCCTGTGCCTGTAGGTTATTACTGGATGCAAAGGTTGTAAAATGCTTTTCTACCTACCTCACGACCTTCCGTCACACCACCATAATGTATCTTCTTCAGTCTCTTCCATTTCTTGCCATGTTTGAGAAGTGTTTAAAAGTAATTTGTGAGAATAGATGGAAAGTCTATAAACCATTTATCAAGAGTAGCTCCACAGATGATATCAACAAACAGCTTACAGCCTGAGACAAATATTCTCATATGTTTAATGAATAAAATTGTATGTATGAGTATCCAAACGTCTCAAGGAATTATGAAAGACATACTTAGGAAAATGAATCAACGATGTCAAAAGACACTTCATAGGAGATGACATTCATATTACCAATTGAGTATGTGGGACTATATCTTGAATTGCTGAGGGGGTATGTGTGTAAAGTTTATTATTCATTATGTACTATTAATTATAATTCCAGGATTGTATATACAGACATTTTAATTGCAACCCCTTAAGACTGAAATAAGAGTTAGAGTTAAAGAAGCTATGCTGGTACTCCATATATGAAGAGAGAGGAGGAAGAGAGCAAGAGAGTGCATGTGCATTGGGGAGACTACTGGTTTCTAAAGTGGAGAAGGAGGCCATCATCCTAAAAATGTAGATGGGCTTTAGAGCTACATTTTGTTCCTGTAAGATCTATTTACAAAATACTAACCTGACCTGTGGAACTGTAAGAACTCTGTTGTTTTAGTTTACTAATTTATCATAGTAGTCATGGGTATTTAAATATCGTTTTTGTTTCAGCTTAAAATTCTATAACTGAAATTGAGGGGGTGGTTTACTGTGTTCATATAATGTCAAAAAATAAGGGAGGAAACACTCAGTATCTTAGTACTGGAGAAATCTGTTCACGTGTGACTTAGGAGCTTGAGGGACCTATTAACTTATCACTGTAATTGACTATCCCAAGACAGAGACTTCAGCTCTAGATCTCTGTAGAGTTAGTCTCATTATAACAGAGATCAAATGAACCCAGCATAAAGAAGGGAAATTCATTTTTTAAGATATATATATATATTTCTTACCAAGAATCAACAACTTTTAATTTGAGAATTTTGCTCCAACAGGATTGCTGTGAAGTCTTGATCTAACAAGGGCTTCTCAAGATGATGTTGTGTGATTTCTTTTCAGCTGTGTTTTACATAGTAACTGTATTTCTTGTACAAGTCAAAACAAGATTTTTTTCCCCCAACAGTGTGGAGTTCAATATTCACTTTAAAATCAAGCTGTTCTTTCTTTACACATCTAATATAACTGACAGAAATCACTGGAAACTTTACAAAATAGACATGACCTGTGGTTTGGTTAATAACAGAAACTACAAAAATATTGTTTGATTCTCTTTCATAAGAAATCTAATCTTGTGGTGATAATTGCAATCCAAACACTCGAGTTTCATAAATGACTAGAACATGTTTGAATATGTGACTGAGAAATAGATAAAACAAATAAATATATGGAAGTTTTAAGAAGTTACACATTACAGAAAATTGTCAAAAATACATTTATTGTATCTTCAATTAAATGTTAATTTTTATGATATTAAACATATCATAATTCCAGCTAGTCTCCCAAAATATCATTTGTGGGAATCTTTAAGTCCTATAATAAGTGTATATTTAATTTAAGATTATGTCATGATAAGATTATAAATATTATAAAAATATTTATAATATTTATAAATATAAAATTTATTATTTTAATAGAAGAAAATGTTTCAAAAACTTAGCTCATTTATAATGTCCTTTAAAATTATTTCTCTAGTTTTATTCATTAAGTTTTGTTACTTTTGAATGATATCAAAAGGCAAATATTAACATAATTCACTGATAATTCTTATCACTGTATCTCAACCAGATGTACTTCATTGTGCTATTGGAGATATCAAATACTCTATATAGTTACATATCAAATATATGCAGTAGCTTCAAAGGCCTTCATAAAAGCTACCTAAGATTGTAAAACAGAGAAACTAGGAACAAATATTAATAAACGTGGAAAAGAAGGGAGTACAGTCTCAATATGTTTTGAGTATTAGTACAAGTTTGAACAGTTTGACAATTGCTTATGAGCATTCTCTATGTCACTTCTTTCTGCTTCACTGTTTGAGTCTAAGAAATATTTGGCAGTCTTCATTTTTTCCAGTAAGCAACAAAATAGAAAATCACCACCCAATCTAGCTGTGGTGGAGAACAGCCAGCCTGACTGACACTTCAGAGCACATGGCTTCTGTCTCTCTATGTGCTCGCTAATAGCTTGTATAATCAAGACTGTAGTCCTGGAGAAGTGCTACTCATGGTGAGTATGAAAATGAATGCTAAAGAACAGATACAGTTGAGAAACTACTCAGAGGGACATGAGTGGCCTTTATTTTTCTCCCCTTTATTCTTGCTGCCTGTGTCATCTCATCCTGTGTCTGCCAGCATCTTAGTCTACTTTATGTAGCACCTAAGAAATATAGAACACGCTGGCTTTATGAAAACAGATAGAAGCTATAAAAAAAAATACAGATCCGTATGTTCTTCCACTGCTAATATTTTGCTTTTCTGATCTGTATGATACTCCTTCTTCAGAGACTGTGCATTTGACTCCATTAGCATTCCTCACAGCTTCTAATTTGAACAGAAGAAAAACATTTGACATTATACCTGAAGTGGGTGTTCCCTTCACAGTAGGTACACAATACCACAATTCAGCCTTTTATATTATACTATCAGTATTATAATATACACTTGTATTTGTCTCCGATTTTGTAACAAAATGTGTGATACTTTATTATCATACTTAGCCCAATGACAAGCATGAATAGATGCTTTTGGAAAATTGGATATAAATCAACATGTTTTATGGTCACTCAAGTACTACATAATGAGGAAACAACCTGATAGCATTTCACGTTTCACTTTTCTCCCCTTCTCAGAACAGAAGGGTGAGTATTATTAGATTCAGAGTGATGCACAATTTTAACAACATATCTAAAACTTGTTTTATCATTAAAAGAGAGCCCTTTAGACTTGTTCATTTATTTTCAAGTGGTTTGTAAAATCATTTTATCCTGCAAAGATTTGATTGTCACAATGAAAGTAAGAGTAGCAAGGGCATCATTTATTCCATGTTTCCTTTCATTGGTAAGAATTGGGGAGCTGCAGAGACTTGACACTATGGGAGCCTCTCAGAAACTCGAAGGCTCAAGAAACTGAGACCTTCAGAAATCACACCTTAGTGAGAATCTATCTGCCAAAGGTGATGCTGTTGACCTCCATGAGACCTCTGCAAAGTTATGAGAAGCCTATACTTTTAAAATCATTCCTTAGAGACTCAAAGATCAAAAGTATCTGTCTAAGACACAGGCATCAAAAGAAAAGAAAAATTGAACTACAGAACATTTAGAAAGCTTCCGTTGAGAGACACACACACACACACACACACACACACACACACACACGAGAGAGAGAGAGAGAGAGAGAGAGAGAGAGAGAGAGAGAGAGAGAGAGAGAGAGAGAGAGGAGAGAAACTAGCTTGGGGAATGGCAAAAATTATTTGCAAACCATATATAAAACATATGCAAAACCTATAAAGCATCTAAATAATTTAACAGCTAGGAACAACCTGATTATTAAAGCAAGCAAAAGTCACAAGTACATTATTTCCCAAAGAAAACATAACAGTGAGCAGCTGGTAAATTTAAAAAATATATTCAATATGCAAATCAAAACTGCAACAAGTTATCACCTCCTAACTCGCAGGAAGGCTTTTATCTAAACGAATAAGAAATGTTGTCTGGGAGGTAGAGGTGCACACCTTTTATTCTAGCACTTGAGAGGCAGAGGCAGGTGTTCTCTCTAAGTTTGAGTCCAGCCTGGTCTACAGAGCTCATTCCAGGATAGCCAAGGTTACACAGAGAAACCTGTCTTGAAAAACAGAAACAAACAAACAAACATGTCAACTGGGAAGCGGAAAGAGTCACTGAGCATTGTCAGTGGGAAGACACAGTCTTTTGGAAACCAAAATGAAGGGCCCTCAAACCATTTAAATAAAATATATTTTTCTTTGGGGTAATTTATCTAAAGGAAGTAAAGAAATCATTTTTTAAAGCCACCTATATTCCCATTCCTTACAGGATTATTCAAAATAGCCAAGATATGGAAAAAAAATTTGATGCCAATTTAGCGATAAATTAGTAAAAATTTTGATACATATACACATACAAAAGTTGTTTATCAGGTGAGTGGAAAATATCTTACTATGGATAATATTATAGATGAGTCTAGAATAGTGGATCTCAACCTTTGTAATGCTGTGACCCTTTAATATAGTTCTTCCTGTCCTGAAGAACCTCAACCATAAAATTATTTTTGTTGCTGCTTTGTGAGTGTAATTTTGCTTCTGTTATCAATCGTAATGTAAATATCTGTGTTTTCCAATGGTCTTAGTCAACCCTTGGGAAAGGGTCATTCAACCCCCAAAGTGGTCCCAAACCACAGGCTGAGAACCGCTGATCTAGAAGAGCACATACTCAGTGAGATAAGCCAGGTATGGAAGGAATGCAGCTACCCACTTAAGATAGTTTTAAAAGTCAGAGAGCATCTACTCTACAGCTAAAGACGTAAAAGCACTTGTCCCCAAGTATGATTGCCTGAGTTCAATTCCCGAGGACTCACATAGAGGAAGAACAGAATGAACTTTCAAAAGTTGTCCGCTGAGCTCCACACTTGGACTGTGGTATACACATATGAAAATTCACCTATTGGTTCTAATTTGCTATTTTAAGTTCAGAATCAAGGAGAGAGTGAATTGTTATCTATCAGGGCCTTGGTGAGAAAATGAGATCTTGACCAAAAAGAAAGCAGAAGCCCAGGGAAGATGAAGGTGGTCTGAAGACCTAACATATTCCATGGGGACTATTGTTAATAGTATTCTATTATAATACAGAATGTTATAAAATTGTAGATCTAATATTTTCTTGTAACATACTTAAATACACAAAGTTAAATATAGTAGATGATATGTCAGTTGTCTTGCAACCTATAGTCATTTAACTGAGGCTTGGCAACGCATGTGCATTCTGGAGCCCAGAGATATAGACAGTCAAAACTAGCTATGAATGTGGCCTAACATAAAGTTATAAATTTAAAGCATTATGAGATGCTGGGTGTGTGTGTGTGTGTGTGTGTGTGTGTGTGTGTGTGTGTGTGTGCAATTTTTGCTGCTTGGTTGTTTAATTCTTGTGCATTTGTCGATGAAAATGTTGTGTCGCAATATCAGGAGGGTGGGCATACTTCTATGTATATAAAAATACCACATACAACATCTTAAATATGTATAATATGTTTTTCAATTTTACCTTCATAAAAGCAAGACAATTATTTAATACTCTGGCAGCACCGGTAACATAAATTTTCCTTTCAAATGACTGATGAGGAGAGAAAAATGAGTAGGCTCCCACTGAATGGGAGAAGAAGTAAGAAACTTAAAATATGTGATGGAAATACCAAAGATTTTCTGTGTTAAAAGACCCAGACGTAATCACCCAGTTGAAATCTAGAAGCAAAGCATACTTTATGGTTTGTGGTTCCTTATTTTAACCTTTTAAATTCATATCAGATTTCAAGATATGTAAAAAAGAAACAGGTATGTGAATAACTGTACTTTCTTTTATTATCTGTCCAAAAAAAATACATTTTAGGAGTTTTATTTAAAATTATCAGCTTATTTGTTAACCTTTTAGCATACAATACAACTATATGCTACGTCCAATAGATGTAAGGATGCTAATTTGCTAATAAATAAGAAAGAAAATATCTAAGAGTCTATATTAATTAAAAAATCTATTCAGTTTACAATAGAAAAATAAAACTTTTAATATTAGGAAAATTTTAAATATCTTTTAAAGGAGCCTTGCTTTCTGGCTGATACTTAAATTCTTAATCTTGCTGCAGTAGCATCCCACATACTAGGATGACAGGCACACACCAATGGTGAACTTTCACTTTAATAAGTGCATACACTAAGTGTTGTTTAATGTGGATAAATACATACACCTCTCCAGATACTATCATTTTCTCATCGTGAAAACAGTCCAAATCCTTTCAGCTTTTTGCATTGTAATAACTCTGCCATTACTCTTAACCTTGAGACACCAGCTCCTTAAGCAAGTATAGGAGGCATGGAAGGCCTTGTGTTTACAGAGAAGCACCAGGGCAACCATTAATGTTAACTACATAGGGTTGTGTCTCCAAAGAGATAACCCATTTTCCACCCAAAAGACTGGGACCAGATGTGGTTAATAGCCTGGTGAACTTTGTACTATCTTTGTGGCAGAAACCACACTGACACCTTCTCAACTGTGATTAGGAAAGTCTCTTTTTGGATCTGCTATAATGTTTTCAGTGCACATTTGTACACCTTGGTGTACACTAAAAATCAGATGTGCTTACCTCACAGAAGAAAAATAGTGTATTATTATCATCAGAGCATCTCTGTAAAGTTCCCAAAAGCAGGTTGAACATTATTCTCTCTAATGCAGAGTCAAAATGCTGCAAGCAATACTTTGATCTCAGGAATTTTATTGCTGTCGATGATGCATGAAGTGGAATGCACATAGCTTGATTTTTTTTTGAGTAAGTTGTTAAACTTGAACTTCTGACTATATTATTTTTAAAAAGAGGAACTTAGCCACTGAGTGGATATGATTGCGAAGTTACTGATGGGGAAGGAAACTGGATGTGCTAGCTTTATAAAGCCACTCGTTTTGAAATATTAAGTTTTAAACTGAAAGAAAAAGAGAAAACTGCACTGAAATGTTCAAAGGAAATGCAGAATCTTCAAATATAGTTCAACAGTCATCTCTTTGATGATGTTTCCAGTGGAGAGTAATTGATCACCTGAAACAAGGAACAGGTGATTAATCAGCATAAAATTGCCACACTCAAATATTATAGAACATAATAAAGTATATGTAATAACAATATCTTATTTGCAAAGATATATTTTTCTCATACAATATATCCTAATTATAGTTTCCTTCCTCTACTCCTTCTAGCTCCTCCCCATCTGCCCTCCCATGTTAGATTGTAGGTCAAAGGTTTTATGGTTGGGTTGGTGTCCTTGCTTCTCATTTGGTAGCCTGCAGAGTAGTCTCTCACAGCAAGGAGACTAGAACTTTGAAATGAAGGCTCCATGTAGTCACCAGCTTCACTTCACCATATTTAATGCGTTGTGTGTATGTTGTTCTCAGCAGTAGGGCCCTGCTCTCAGTGTGTGGATAGCAAAAATTTGTCTTAGCAGCAGCCTGAGATGTTTGGGGATTTTTCATTGGATCTACTGGGCCAACAATCCAATTGCATGCAACCTAGTTTAGTCCCTGAAAGCCTTGCTGAGCTACAAGAGATGGCCAATTGAGACGTTATATTCCCCATTACTCGGAGTCTTTATTAGAAATACTTTCATAGATTCTAGGAAGATTCCATTGTCCTATGTTTTCAGACAATCCCCTAAAACCTTTCCTGACTTCCAGCTCTCCTTCCTTGCATTCTGATCCTCAACCCCATATCTCCCCTACCTAACCTCCCCACTTCTTTCTCACTCACTCCAGTATACCTGTAAAATCTATTTTTTCTCTTCCCAGAGAGATCAATGCATTCCCTCTAGAATTCTCTTGGTCTACAAATTAGAGTTGGTTATCATTCAATTAATGGCCAATATTCTCTTATAAATGAATACATACCATATTTTTCTTTCTGTATCTGGATTACCTCATTTGGGATGATTTTTAGGAATCAATTTGCCTGTAAACTTCATGATGTCATATTTTTTAACATCTAAGCAATACTCCATTGTATCAATGTAGCACCTTTTCTTTGTCCATTCTTCATTTGAGGGTCATCAAGTGTTTCTTCAGTTTCTGGCCATTATAAATAAATTTACTATGAACATGGTTGAGAAGGTGTCCTTGTGGTAAGACAAATTGTCCTTTGGATATATGCTCAAGAGTGATATATCTGTGTCTTGAGGTAGAACGATTTCCATTTTTTCTGAGGAACCACCATGTTGGTTTCTATAGTGGCTGTTGCTGGGTATCATAGTCTGGGTAGCCAGATGTGGTGTCTTAGAGTTTGCAGCACATCTGTCCAGGCACTTCTGACTTTGAGAGTCTCTACTGAGAAGTCAAGGTTAATTTTATTACATCCATCTTTATATGTTACTTGATCTATATCTTGAAACTTTTAATATCCTTTCTTTATTCTGTATATTTAATGCTTTGGTTATTATATGGCAAAGGGACTTTCTTTTCTGGTCCAATCTATTTAGGATTCTGTGTGCTTCTTGTACTGTTTTAGGCATTTCCTTCTTTAGGTTAGGAAATTTTTCTTCTATTATTGCTAAAAACAATTTCTGGGCCTTTGAGATGAGATTCTTCTCCTTCCTCTACACCTATTATTCTTAGGTTTGTTCTCTTCAGAGTGTCCTGGATTTCCTGGCTATTTTATGGCAGGAGTTTTATAAATTTAACATTTTTCTTCTACTATTTTGTTAGAAACATTTTCTGAGCATTTGAGATGAGATTTCTCTCCTTCATCAATGCCTTTTATTCTTAGGTTTGCTTTTTTTTTTCAGGATGTCCTGTACTTTTATGTCAGGAGTTTCATAGATTTAAAATTTTCTTTGACTTATACATTTCCTCAATCTTTACCTTCATTGCCTGACATTCTCCCTTCAATCTAGTGTATTCTGCTGGTAAAGCTTGCCCTTGCTGTCACTGCTTAAGTTCCTATTTTTCTCTTAGTCAATTTTAAAAAACAGTTTTGTACTGAACATACAGTATTAGAGTGTGCAAGAAGTACTCAAAATGTATACCTAGGTTAAAATTTGATGCGTTTTCAAAGTCTGTTGGAAATCTAGGTACAGTGGCCATTTCATAAACAAAAAATATGTAAAAGCTTTAAGTGCAATTACTAGGAAAATTATTAAGGGTCAACTCTGTGTAATTGGAATATGTTTATATCTCACCTGTCATCTGGCATATAGTATCATTGCATACACACATATTGTATGTTACCATAAAACTTCTTTCTCATGTTTTCTATTTGTAATTTTAATTCTACAATTTTAATTAATATTTATTAAACCCTTTAATAGGTTGGAAATCTAACATGTAGCACATTGAAGTTAACTCAAGCACTTGGAAATACCTTGCTTGGATGAAGCAATAAATAATCAGAAATGACAGTGCTGGAGTGATGGATGCCATAAAATGCCATGAGAAGCTGAAGGCTTAACCAGTTAAGGAGAACACTACAAGATTTTGAATTGCACATGGGAGCTACTTGGAGGCATGAGGGTACACAGTACCTATGAAATGCTAAAACATAATTGAAGATGAGAGGCAGTCATGACAGAAAGTTACAAACATTCATTGCAGAGAAATGACTATCTCTTAGGTTCTCCAAAACAACTATGAATGAATTAAGTAGTATTTTATTGAGATGATCAAAACTTAGCAAGAAGAAATTGTTGTAGGGTCAAGTCTCAATATAGTTGAGCCAGGACTACAAATAAATTAAACCACTAAGAAATTATTGTAGAAGTCCAGTGACTAAACTAAATGAAGGCATCATCAATGAATGTGAAAAATAGTTCATTGAAACTCTTTCTCTGTGTGGAGAACATATGTGAAGATCCTCTGTGGGGATTTTCTATTGAAAATGATAAATATAGGTATATGTGTTTGAATTTTGGCCCTTGAATTATTGTTTTATTTCCTTAAAATACAGTATTTTTCAAGATGTAAATTTTTCTTTTGATTTCTTTACTGTTAAAACAGGCTTCTATAGTCTCTCTAAATAAGAGCGCCTGTAAATTTTTGTTATTCTACTTATAGTTACAATACTGCTATAGTTGATGATCTACTCAACAGTATATATACTGGGTTATTTAACAAATTATTCTTGGTACTTAGTTTCTAGTCTACAAGGTGAGGGTTGTCTGCATTCTTTCTATAAACTTGCTAGTGATCATAAATCCATCTACCCACAAAATGCTTTCTTTAACGCTGCAAATGTAAGTTAGAAATTTGAGGTTTTCATAAAAGAATATTAAATCACTTTGGTATTATACACTATTTACATTTTATAAAGTGTGTGTTTGTGTGTGTGTGTGTGTTAATGTTTGGCTATTAAGAGAGACAACAATCTATTTTTGTTGACCAAAATATATAGTAACAAAGAAGAAAGCAATCAGTGGATATTTATTTATACTACCTTTCCATTCTCTGACAATCTTTTATGTGAATTACACTAAAATAAAACAAAACAAAACAACAACATGGTTTGATACAATTGGACTTCAAGGTAGATTTTTAAAATGAGCTTGATGTTGAAGATTTGATTGAACAAAAGCACCTGCCCAAAATGTGAAGTTGTGATTTCTTTGCTTGACTACTCAGACTGTACTAATTTAAATTGCTTCCATGATATACTGGTCTTAGGTGACATTCAGAGCAGTCATACCATTTTATTATATAATATACCAATGTCATATGCTATAAGTAAATTATGTTATGAAGTTATTATCACTGCTCTCATATGCTAACATAGTTTTCTATTTGTTTGTTTGTGCACATTGCATGTGTAAGTGCAAGTACCACAGCACACACTTGGAAGTCAATTCTTTCTTTGCATCCTGTAGGCTTTGGGGATTCAACTCAGGTCATCAAAATTATAAGCAAGTGCCTTTACTCACAGAATTATTTCCTCAGGTGCTAGACTCATAATTGTAGCATATGACAGAAATACTGAGAACTATATATTCATCTATCTCTATATGTCATCTACCTCTCTCTCCTTCTCTCTCTCTCTCTCTCTCTCTCTCTCTCTCTCTCTCTCTCTCTCTGTGAAAATCTCTCTTCTCCTTTTAAAATCCTTAGGATGTGGTGGTCTCCTGGCATCTTCTTTCCCTCATTCCTCATTAAACATATGCTGATGCTGAAGAGAACAGCAACACGTCTCGAGAAGCAAATCAGAAGCTTCAAAGAAAGTTTTTTTTTTTTCCTGAGAGAAAATGCTGTGCTTTTCTATAGATCTGTCACTCAGGATCCCATAGGAATTTTCTCTTTTTGTACACTGCAGCATCTATGCAGACCCTTTGAACATACTGCCTGTTCTGAAGACACTGCCATAAGCTTCCTAATCACCAGGTTACAGGGCATTTGTATAGCACTAATGAAGTAATGAATTAATGTATTTATTTATTTATTTTTACTAAAGGATCTTCTTTGGGGGTGAATTTTAATCTAAGAATGTTGGAGAATGCTGGCATAGAAGCATGTTGACACTCAGGCACGTCAGCCCTCTCCCCATGTCTGCTGCACTGTCAAGGTCACTTATAAATAGCTTTTATCCATGTGCAGACTTAGCATGAAATAAGTCATTGCATGATCTGAGATTTGTAATTCTCTCAGATTTGTAATGATTTGTCAAAGAGAACTGCTTTTTAATACGCATTTGAATGTATGTCATCATTTTTCAATGATCATAATTTTACCTTATCTTTGTTTTAATAAAACTATTGGTACTTCACAAAACTGTGTGACTATTTGTTAAATTTGCCAAACATTTACCTTCCACAATACATAATATGTAACAACTGCTTTCCAATAAAAGCAGATAGGTAGCCATCCTTGCAGATGAATAGCTGAAAGCACAGAATGTTAATTGTTTCACTCAAGGTCATCTAGTTGATCGAGATTTTTGAGAAACCTGCCATATTCCAGTTCCATAGAGTTAAGCCTTAATAATTTCTCCAGTAATTCCACTTAAAGCTTTTACAAATTTGCTTATGAAATGACCACTGTATGTAGATTTTCAACAGAGTTTTTTGAGAACCTAATAAACTTTAACCTGGACATGCATTTTTGAGTACTTACTGTGTACTCAAATACTATGTGCCCAGTACAAAACTTTGTTCAAACATTGATTCAGGAAGGAAATTATTTATGGTATGTATACACTATCATGAGACTTTCATATGGTAAGAACTATAGCTGAATATTCCACTCATTTAAAAATGTATCTGTGCAAATGATCAGGTAGTAATAGAATTTTATTTTTAAATTTTATATCACTCACAGTTATGTACCATAAAATGTGAAATTCTCACTTGCATGAAACGTAGGAACAGACAAAGCATGCTGAAGCCTCTGTGTTGGTTTTGTTTTCTCACTGCTGTGACAAAATTTGTAAGAAAAAAATAAAACAATGTATCCATTGGTTACCTTGGAGTACAGTTGCTGTGGTCTTTGCATGCATTTGAGACTTACCCTGTGGGTGAAAACATTTACCAATGTGGCCATTTCAAAAGAGACATCATTTCTTTAAAATCTCTCCTATAAAAAAAATGTATTTTCCCAAGTTGGAGCTTCTTTGTGTAGGGTATTACTTGTCCTCAGGAAACCTTTGCTTTTGCCCCAGTGTGTAGCCACCATTTAGTCTTTAATAATGTCTTTAACAATTGCAGGTGCTTTGCCTTTTTCTACCATGTCCACAACTTCAAATTTATGCACATTTCTAGACTTGTAAAATCACACAATTAATATATGTTTATCTTTCTTATTGTAGATCTAAATAAGAGCAGTGAGAAATAACCAAGCCACAGCTTAGATGACATCCCGTTTTGAAGTTTCCTCTTCTCTACAAATCTGTCCATTACTACTGAATTCAGCCTTACTCAAGTCCTCAGGACATAAACTGCAAACAGATTCTTTGTGTATAGCAAGAATGGCCTCTCAACTCCTTGTTCCAAGCTGATACCTCATGAGCCAGATTCCCAATGTCTACATTTCTATCTGAGATCTAGCCTCCCAAGTTATCCCCAGAAAGTCTCATTGAATTCTGCTTAGAATATTCTTCGTGGTCTCCATCTCATAGCTCTAAGTTATTCAGCTATTCTTGTTCCAAAGTCCTACAAACTAGGTTGTTAGGTTTATCACAGCAACACCAACATTCGTTGTTAGTAATTTTGTGTTAGTTACTTTTCTCATTGTAGTTGTAAGACACCTAATAAAATCAACTTAAGAAGAGAAGGATTTACTTTGGTTTATGTTTAGAGAGTAGAGTTATCATGGTAGAGAAGTATGGCACATAGGAACATGGTAGGCAAGAATCAGAGAGAGGGAGGAGGAGTGGGAAAGAGAAATGAATTCTGGTGCTCTGCTATCTTCTTTCTGTGGAGCTGTAGGCTCCTTCCTCATGACAGTTCTTCCTACATTTAAGATTGATCTTTCCACCTCAGTTTCACTGTTCTGGAAATGCCTTGATAGATATACCCAGAGTCTTAGCTCCTGTGTGATTCTTTCATATGTCCAGCTAAGTTGGAACAAAGATTTAACTATCACAGCAAGTAAACATACTTGCATAGTTTTATGGTATTTGTTTGTTTGCTTTTGCTGGCCGTCTAACAGGTACCTTTGTGATGGATAAGATATCATTGCAAAGTATCATTCCCTGAGCTCAACCACCTGAATCTTGAATAAATTATATATTTAGGGGCTTACAAAAAATGTCATCTTGTATGCCATAAACTTCTTTTTAGAAATGATTATCAATCATAGCAATGATCCAATTCTTCTTTTCTATTATATACTTAAGTTTATAGTGTAGATATTATTTTCAGGTTATAGTCCAATATTTGACTCAGGATAAACACATATCAAATTGAAGAATGATGAAGTGACTTTGAAAGAAATGAAATGAAATTTAAATGTCACTAAATCTTTGGGAAAAAAGTTACTTACCTTTGTAGTGTTTTTCCTAAGCCTTCTTCACTCAATCTCTGGATTCATCCATTCTCATGATGAAAGGACAGTTAAAATGGGGAGACAAGGAAAATTAGGCTTTTACTAAAGGATTCAAAAAAATTAAATATCATTATGAGAGAAGTGACCTTTTAGAAGTGGAGTTTCAAAGTGATGATATAGTAACAACAGACATTAGAATACTTAGACTGGGAAAAAAACCCTAAAGCAAAAACTCAGTACCCCAGGATGTGATGTGCACATCAGGCAGAGGAGCTTGATGGGCCTGGAAGGTGAGTTCAGGAAGATGGAGAGCTTTAGCCGTATCTTTGAATGCAGAACCAAATTTATCTGTTAACTTATTGATGGATTAATTTTTTATTTTGTAATCTCTATAGTACAGGCTGGCATATAGCTTTAAACATTCTTCCATCAGTATCCCAAGTACTATAACTGTAGTTGTGTGTCACCATGTCCTACTTTCTGTCACAAAGCTTGGTTGACCTTGAGTTCAGCCAAGAACTACATGGTAGATGAAGAGGAATGATCCCCATGTGCACATGTAAATCATACACACACACACAGGCACACACACACACACACACACACATACATACATACACACCACATACACATACCACACACACACGTATGCCACATTCACATGCCACACACATACACATTCACATGATACATAAACACCCCCTCCCCCTCCCACATACCACATACACAACACACACATTCACACCACACACACATATCACACACACATACACACACACACATACCATACATCACACACAAACATACCATACATACATACACACATTCACACCATACATACACACACACCCATCATACCACAAACACAACACACATTCACACACCACACACACACATACCATACATACACTCACACACCACATACCACATATACAACACACACACACACATAGCACACATACCACACCAAACACATACCATACATACACACATACAGTACATATCACATACACAACATTCACACACACAAACATAACATACATACCACACTAAACACAAACACACATACCATACACACACGTACATTACATATACATACACACACACCCCACATACCACATACACACACCACACCACACACACACACATACACCACACACACACATACATACTACACTACACACATACACACACATACACACACACCACAAACACACACACACATACGCCACACACACAGGCATACATTCACTCAGTTACACATTCCAATATACATATAAACAAAAATAAATGTACAAGCTTTTATAAGTCCATTAATTTTTCTAAATGTTAATTTATTGGATATAAGGTCTCTGTATATTTTATTCTGAATATTTCTGTCCATTTCTTTTTTACTGTTATTTGATCATAATGTGAGCTTAAGCTTTCCACGTTGGAAAATGTTCCTGACCTTTATAGTTTTGTTTTTAAAAAGTTTCTGAAAATACTTTTAAATATATTATGCTATTAAATTAAGTTCTTGGTAAAAAAAAAAATGCCAATTTGTGAGAATAAATTCCATTCTTTAAGGGAAAATAAGGACGTGGTTAGTTCTGAGCTGAAGAATATCGCTGTTTGGTAGATTTTGCAGGCCCACAGCTTTTTTGGAAACAATGGTCACTTCATGTCTAAGATCTCACCTTCCTGCTATCTGGATTTCTGTAGTTCCTGCTTCTCCAAGTATCCTGAGCTATACTGGTAGACAGAATCTTGGAAAGTTGGTGCTAAAACAGTTCTAGTGAAGTCCTCATGAAGGCGTCAACGGAAAGAAAATGGCACCCAAATAGTTACCTTTGCAAAACTGATCATACCCAGACCCTTGGACAAGGGGAAGAGACTTGGTCTCCAGGTTCTCCCAGACTCCCTCGGACTCTACCTGGCATACCCTGCCCACAACCCTGAATGCTTTAGCATAGGGGCTGGCCTGCCCTTCCCCAGAGGCTCTTCCCTAATATATAATCTGGACACTTTGGTGTCTCCTCCTCCTTTTCGTCTCTCTCTTCGAATGTCCCCTCCCCCTTCCCCTTTCCCATGGCGACTCTCCTGGCCTCAATCCTTGGGGCCAGTGAACTCACCTGAAACAGCTTCCCAACAAACCTGTGCTTAATACATTCTAATCTGGTTTAAATTGGCTCATTTCACTGGCAAAGAAATAACCTAACAAAAAACACTCTACCACCTTTGTACGCCCATTGAGGGGATGGTCCTAAGAGTGATGGTAACATGCAGTTTTTCCTGTATGGATGAATGGGATTTTTTGCTATATCTTGGGGTGGACAAATACACAGGCATTTTGCAAAGCTTGAAACCGCAGTGATACCAGTTTTATTGCTGCCACTTTGTTTTTGCGACAGTAGGAAGAACATTTGGGTTTTCTTTTTTTCAGACATGCATTTGACAATTCATAACAGGTAGGCAATCAGTCAATTTCTTTAACCTGGGACAAAGGTCAGGCTGCAGATGTTTCTTTCCTTCTTGACTTTTTGCCTTAGGATTGCTCTGTTAGCAGTTCATATTTAACCTGGTCAAGTGTCCCATTTTCATCCTCTATCCTTGTCTCACTCCCTCAAAGCAACCCAGGAGGTGAATGAATAATATCTGAGGATGTTCCTCTCTCCCCAACAGGGCCCATACCAGTAGAAGTCAATTTATTCTCTTCTCATTTCAGATGGCAAATCCTGTGGAAAGAGTGAATAGATTTTAAGAAAATACCATTATGTATTTACCACATAAATACCACATTTACCTCTGTTACAACTATACCCTCCTCAGGTAATTCATAAACTTTAAAAGTACTAATTTTCTATTATTTTAAAGAATTTGTACATTTTTTCCTATCTTAAATAGTTGCAACTGATATAACATGTCAAATAAAATTCTGTATGAAGCAGTACACTCAAAAATATAGAAACTTGCAAATACACTTTCTTCAAAATAGAGAATCCTGGTTTTACCAGTCTTGTTTTGATCTTGTTATAGAGAATTGAAGGTTTCACATTTCAAAGTGGACAAGTCCTCCTATAGACTCAGAGCAATTTTGGGAGTGGGAATACAATTTTATAGATTGAAATCAAGATATGTCAAACCTTAGGCTTTGTAATAGCCTAATGGATGTGTAAAAGTCTAACTATGTCTTCAAACGTCTGTCTTAATTCTTTTCCAGAACACTGTATGAGTAGCAAGACATTTGGATCCACTCCAAGTCACTTTAACGTGGAGCTGAACTGGGGCTTCATTCTCAAAGCAGAGTGAACCAGTATAAGAGCACTCTGAAAGCATCAATACCACTCCCAGAATTCATTTAGGAAACTCTTCTTTAAAAGCACTGCAGACAGCGAAAGGGAAGGGGAGTTTTCCAACATCGTGTCAGGATGCTCTTGTCACACAGACGTTTGTGTCAGAAATGAAGGTCTTGTGAGGTCCTGCGTGAATATATGGCACATCTGTCTGAGAAGAGCAAGGATGACATTCATTCATTCATTCATTCATTGATTCATTCATTCATTGTAGTTTTCTTTCTCACATCTGTATGGTGTGAATATTCTGTCTGTGACTGTAGACATCTTCTTCAAACACTCCTGCTTCTGTCAGCCCTGCAGTCAGCATCTGCCAGGCATGAAAAAGCAAGTCTGTGCTCATACAGGAGGCGGAAAATCTGCCACTTCCACTGAGCGCACTTTGATTCCTTACAGGAAAGCGAGGCACAATCGAGTGTTAGGAATCCTTCATGCAGCTTTCTTACTCACTGAGAAGAGAGGTGATCTGTCATCTTTACAGCCACGGCTTCTAGTGAGTAAACTGGCATAAGAAAAATAGTAAATTAAGCCCCAGGGTTTAGAATGCCTTTCTTCACTATATTATCCCTTACTTGTTGAGTGTTTTAAATTTTTGTTTATTTTGATTCTATGCACATTGGTGTTTTGCCTGCATGTATGTCTGTGTGAGGGTGCAGGACCCCTGAAAATGGAGTCACAGGCAGTTACGAGCTGTCACATGAGTGCTGGGAATTGAACCCAGGTCCTCTGGAAGAGTAACAAGTGCACTTAACAGCTAAGCCATCTCTCCAGCCTTTTATGTTGAGTTTTTAAAATTTAAAATAAAATGTATCTCTGGCGACTTCCTCCAGTTTGAATTTTAAAATTGCTGTGATATTTTCTACCCTGGTAGTATAGCTTCTATGTCAGTATGCACAAAGGGTTGTTATTATTTGGCATACCTTTAAGGGAATATTTTACCATTATTTTCTAGAGATAATTTTCAACACATTCTATAGTAAATGTTATTTTTGTGTGCTATGGAAGATGCAGTTCTAAACTCAGTTCTCAGCCTACTATATATTCCACAAATGTTTATCAGAAGCGTGGCTTAGTTTACTGCTATTTTCCCAGCATGATTTAGAGGAAAATAATGGCAAAGAAGGCATTTTAAGGGTTTCCCAGGGGACTCTAAGTTTTGGGTGAATTTTTGTCTGAAAATGAGTGTTGCGTGCTACCACTCCGATGAAAGCATTGTAAATTGAAAGCCTCAGAATCGGGGTAAATTTTGTTTTCAGGATCCTGTGTGGGATCCTGTGTATCTCAGGCTGGAATTGAATCACTAGGTAGCTGAGGATGCCCTTGAACTAAGAGATCTTTCTTGTCTCTATGCTCATGTCCTGGAACTCCAAGTGTTCACCACCATTCCCAGATGATATTGACTTTTCACTCACAGGTTTCTCGTCCCCATTCTGATAGGGAAGGGCTCTCAGTTCTTCACACTTTGCGATCCTCAGCTGTGAAACTGTGAAAGGTCTGGCTAAGGTAATGAAGGCAAAATCTATGTCTGAAAAAGAATTAACTCTTGGGGTTTTAAATTGCAAGATTCCCCTTTCTGGATCGTTTGAATTAGAAATGTCTCCTACCTAGAAGGATCATCTTTAAAGAGATCAGAGTGAATTAATCCAGCAACTGATGGGAGCAGATTGACCGTCCTACAGCCAAACATTACGAAGAGGAAACAGAGGCACACACCAGAACATGGCCCACAGAATCAGCTAAACTGGACGCATGGGAGCTCTCAGAGAACAGGGAGACTGTAGAGATCTGACCTAGGTCCTCTGCATATATGTTACAGCTGAGTAGCTTGGTGTTCTTGTGGAACTCTGAACAGTAGAATCCGGGGCTCTCTTTGACTGTTTTGCCTACTTGTGGAACCCTTTCATTCCTGCCAGGTTGCTTCCTCATGCAGCCTTGAAATAAGAGTATGTGCCTGGTCTTATTGTAGCTTGTTATGCCATATTTGGTTGATTTCTCTGGGAGGCCTGTTCTTTTTTGAAAAGAGGAGGAGGGGAGTGGATGGAGGGGGGAGAGGGCAGGTGGAGGGGAGGGAGCGAGGGAAAACTGCAGTCAAGATGTAATATAGGAGAGAATTTTTTTTATTTTCTAAGTTTTTTTTAAATTTACATTCAAAATCATTTCCCCTTTCCCGTTTTCTCCCTCCCCGAAAGTCCCATAAGCTCTCTTCCCTCCCTCTTTTCCCCATTCAACCGCCTCTCGCTTCTCTGTCTTGGCATTCCCCTACATCCAGTCTTTCCAGGACCAGGGGTCTCTCCTTCCATCTTCTTGGAAATCTATTCTCTATAGGCCCAGGCGTTTGATCACTTTGTCACCAGTTGGTGGCGCTGTTTGGAAAGGTTGATCTGAGGTCCAGCCTTGGTTAGGGGGGGTCTAACAAGGAACAGAGTTTCAAGCCTTTCCACACTCCCAGTTTGTGATCTCTGCTTCATGCTTTGTGATCGAAGTTGTGATCTCTCAGCTTCACTTTCTTGTTGTCATGCTAACCAATCCCTGTTGGGCCTTCCGACTATGATGGACTCTTACTCCGCTGGAACCAAAAGCCAAAATAAACTTTGTTCTGCAACATGCTTTTGGACATGATAGAAAGAAAAAAAGTAACTAACACACCTTCTTTAGGAAGAGGGATGGAAATGACAGGATTCAATAGACCCGTGACATGAACCTGTGCTATACTGAGTATTTAACTTGAAATCACTCGAGAAATAAGCAGGGGAAGGAAAGTCCTTTTTATCTTGATGGTCTTCAGGGCTATACTGTGCGGTATCACTTCTGTATTCTGTATCCCCTCCCATGTACTGTATGCAGCCTCCCTGTACAGTGGACTGCCTCCCTGCATGTTCTTGGTTCTAGCTCATCTTGCAGGTCTTGGGACTTGTCATATACTATGATAGTGTAAGCCAATTATATGCATTGTGTAATTTATTTGTTATTTGTTTATCACAAATGCATATTTCCCATTTTTTTTATAATTTACATATATACGTCTTTTTATAAGAATAGACTAAGGTGCTTAATGAGCATACATGCAAACAACAAATAAAGACTGATAAATCATTTTAATATCTATGCTTTATGCTGACACAAACTACACACACACGCACACATGCACACACACACGTGCACACACATGCATGCACACACACATGCACACACGTACACACACACACACACACGTGTGCACACACACACGCGTGCACACATACACACATGCACATACACACACATACACATGCGCGCATACACATACACACATGTACACATACATGCACACACACAAGCACACACAAACACATACACGCATGCACACACATGCACACACACACACACATACGGTTTGTGCAGTTGACTTGTATTTGTTCTTTGTTCCTCATGAGTGATTTTTTTTTTTAGGCTCTCTGTATGTCTCACAAACCAGACAGAACATGTAAGAGAAATAGCGAGTATAATTTTACACTGGGGATGCTGAGCTGTGATTGTGGTTACTGTTCCATTTAGCTATTGTGCCATGATAAAGGCACAATGTGGACTGATCATTATGTCAACCACAACTGGGTGTACAAGATGAGAGGTGAGTTGGATATAACAGTGTCATTTACTTCCAGAATTTAATTTGTGTATTTGTGTTCATGGCCTTGTTGAGGCAGGAAACTATAAAAGTGAATGCAAGTATGCTCTATTGGGAAAGTATTGTTTTCTAGAATCTGGGAGCTTGTCTAAATATAATAACTGTTCAATGTCTTTAGTTCCTGACTGTAAAAGAAACTTTTATAATCTAGGTGGAATTGTTGTTTGTGAAGCTTACTGCTGAACAAGTTTACCCTTTCTTTTTCTTTCTGTCTCTAGATGGCTGTTCCAACTCAGCTGTTCTGGCTCAAAACTCCTCTCCAACCTGACTGACTCAAACTGGCTTCACTTGGCTTCTGACTGAATTGGTCTGCTTGGCCTCAGACTAAGTCTGGCGATCTGTTCTAATCTCCTTGCTCCTCTTGACTAGCTCTGTCTTCACCTGAGCCTAGCTTGCTCTCTCTGCAATCTTCTCTGTAAAACTGCCCCAGTAAAACTCTCTCTCTCTCTCTCTCTCTCTCTCTCTCTCTCTCTCTCTCTCTCTCTCTCCTGCTGTTCTTTCATAGCCTCTTTTTCTCTCTCTCCTCTTTTCCCTCTCTGTTCTCTTGAGAGTTAGGAATATTCTATCTCTGATTTATTCTGTCTAATTTTTCTCTGATTTGTCATTTCTCTGATTCTGCCCCCTCAATTAGACATCGACTTTAAGCATGGCAGCCTCCTTCTACAAACTTACTTTACCTTAATTGCTTGGGATTAAAGTATGTATTAAGGGCATGTCTGTATTTCAGCCAGATCAGACTGCAATCTAGGGCCTGCCTGCATTTGGGCTAGATCATGTATTTGGATGTGATCCCTTGCCAGAGTATCTATGTTTCTGGAATAAAATTTCCCTACATCTGAAAGATATTTGAAATGTATGAAATTTGGAAATTTAAGAAATAAGGAAGTAGTGGAATAAAAAAATATTGTTACAATGCAATATTATGTGATACATCTTTATCTTGGGAATAATAAGTGACATTAAAATTGTCTTCATTAGTTTTATGCAGAGTGTTAAAAGGGAACAGAATGTATTTGGCAATACAATAAATTAACTATAAATAAAACCCCACATTTGAAAACTTCTAAGGAGAGAAGTTCCAAAATTTTTCATGAAGAAAATGCTATATTTTTTCTCAGCCTAAACAGGTAATTCTATACTGTAACCTAATAAAGAGCTTACCTACTCGAGGCCATATTTTTAAAATCAAGAAAAATAATATGTGAGGTCAAACATCAGAGAAGGTTCTTCCCAAGGATGCCAGTTAAGTTCTCCCTTTCAGTAGCTCACAACTGCCTATAATGCCTATAGTTCTAGGAAATCTGATACAACTTTCCAGTCTCTGTGGCCATTGTCATGCACATGATACACAGCAGCTCATTCAGAAATACATGCATAACTGTTGTGGGAAATGACTGGTAATCTTCCCACACTACTTCCAGGTATCAACAACTTTTTGCCCTGTGGGGTTGACTAGCCATGCACTGGTGGGGCAATGGCTGACCTGTTATCACATGGAGACTCTGACTCAGAACTCCAAAATCTTTCCACCCAGCTTGCTAGGTTCCTACTAGTGGGTCGCTACCATGCCAGCCCCATGCTCCAAAGCCCCCATGGCCTCTGTGGTGAGCATCAGGCAAACCCACACTTTGCTGTCTACCTTTCTCTCTGGTACCCAGTCGAATCACCACAAGAAGAAAAACATCACACAAACTTAACTCAGAAACAATGGTAACTCAATCTCTGAGTGTAACAACTAAAACCTTATCTTATAACCCTTATTAAATCTGATTGCTCCAGTGACGAATCCTGATGGAACTGCCATGATACCAGGGAACTCTAGGAGCTACATCTTGCCCTTATGCTATCCCTGTTTCAAAAACCTCTAACTCTCTCCTCCTCCTTCTCTTCCTCTGTCCAACCTGGAACTCTTGCCTTCTTGCCCAGTGATTGGCTCCTTTATTTATTAGGGGATTGGTTCACAAGAAGTCACCTGGATACTCAACTCACTCCTTGTCTGAAGCCCCTCCCAGGAGAGCAGAATTAGCATCAAAATACAAACAGCACCAGACCCATCCACAACACATAACTTTAAAAATCTTACTAAAAAGAATGAAATGAGACTTCATCTAAAACAAGAATACAGAATGAAAGGAAATGAACCTCTAGTTAAAACCCTCTCAGGTACAATTAGTCAAAATAAGAATCATACAGAAAGGGATTCTGTATTATTGTTAGGTTGATTTATAAATCCTTATACAAAAAGTAAACTTAATGAGCATAAATTTTAAAAATCATCATTTACTTGTAGTAAAGACAGCTACCACGACAGTATCACAAGTATTGAGATAATCAAAGACAGTGAAAACTCATTGTTCTCATTGTTGTCTTTCTAATCTGAAACAGTAATATCTAATGTAATTCACCACACACACACACACACCACAAATAGGAGACAGATGGAGAGAGCATGAGTGAACTAGTGAGTGCATTCAGAATTCAGGTTTGAAACTGTTAAACTTCCACTTAAAGTGAATAAATAAGCAGATGAATGGATGGATGGATGGAAGGATGGATGGACAGATGGATAGAGAGATGGAGAGATGGATGGATGGATGGATGGATGAATGGAGAGATGAATGGATGGATGGATGGATGGATGGATGGATGGATGGATGGATGGAAGGATGGATGGATGGATGGATGGATGGATGGATGGATGGAAGGATTGATGGATGGATGGATGGATGGATGGATGGATGGATGGATGGATGGATGGATGGATGGAGAGATGGATGGATGGATGGATGGATGGAGCTATGGATGGATGGATAGACTGATGGATGGAGAGATAGAGAGATGGAAGAATGGATGCATGGATGTAGAGATGGAGGGATGGATATAGAATAAATATTTTTTCTGTGCTGAGAATATGAAAAACTGTCAGATAAATGTGACTCTAATTATCATGGCATCCCTGAGCAGCTTGAAATATTCTATGACATTGCTAAAAGGAATTCACTACATAATTAAGTAAAAGGGAGGGGATTTGGTGCAATTGTAATGCACAAATCTGTAACTAATGACTATTAGTCAAACATTTTATCTGTATATCATCAGCAAAGGTGACCCTGCAATGGGGACCTGAATAGTCAGTGAGTCTCTGCTGCCCAGGAAGAGGACACCTGGAGTCTGATTATGTTATTAAAGGACAACAAAAATTGTATTTAGATTGTTTATATTCTCTTTCCTTCAAGCTTATATAAGGATAGAATACAGGACCATCACAGTATGGATCTAAGATAAATACGGCCAGATTACTTCATGTCACACACACAGAGGAGATAAACTGATATGCTGATCGTGTTTCCAATAATGCAATGTAAGGGCAAGCCCCATATTTATTATTATCTATTTCAACTGAATGTTTTAAAATAATACAGTTATATGGGAGCATCAACATCGAGGATTTTAGATATCCTACAATATAATTGGACTAAACCTTTCAAAAATATTGATCACACCAAGGAAAACAGTATTTTTGTAAATCCAGTGTTATAGAAAGAATGTCAAATAATGGCAGAATGTTGTTCATTTAAATTCTAATAGATATTTACAACATGGTAAAGGTATATGGCACATGACTGAATGCAAGTGGTCATGCATCTTACATTGCATTTTTGAGCATTTATGTATTGTGAGGCCAGGGGACATGAAAAAAAGACCAGTTACTATATAATCAGAACAAACACCATAGAGGTGGAGTGTAAAGTACATGATATCAAGACAATATCTGGTCAGAAAGTGGTGAGTTGGTTACATGATATTCATGCCACTAATGTAACAGTAAGCTTGTCTTGCCAGGTCACCTATTATTTTAGCTCATAGAGTTCACAACCAGGTAAGACTGGTGACCATTTTTTTCAGCTAAGGCCGTATTCATAGTACTATTCACTACTATGAAGTCTAGCTGGTAGGGATGAAGCTTTCGAGTGACTACCAGTTTGATTTCTCTGTAATCCAGCTATGTGACATCTTTAGCAATAGAGTATTACCATTAAGATCTTGAGTGAAACCAAGAGCATTAAAAATAGTCTTTAATATTAGGGAATTAGTGGGAACTCAGTGGACATAAACTCAAAAGAGGTGATTCATTCCTGGCACTGGGACTTTCTATTTGTAAGTTAGTGCTGTAAAGTAGAGTCATTACCACCCCATTATAAATTAACTCCATTTTATCCCAACCACCACATATATGTTTCCATATTACTTTTATATTTGAGATTATAGTATTATTGTATTACTTCACCATTCTTTTTCCTACTTTCAAATCACCCCAGGAACTCCTCTTTACTCACTATCAAATTCATGGCCTCTCCTTTCATTATTTTTACATACATATATTTATATTCCTAAATATAACCTGCTCAGTCTGTCTAATGCTAGGTGTCTGTAGGTTTTCAGAGCTTACCATTTGATATTGGATAACCAATTGTTAAGCTCTTCTTGGATAATTCTAGGACCTCTACACTGATCTCAGCATTCCTTAGCTGTCTATATACTTTATATAGGGTTGAGGCCTGGTGGACTTTCCTCCATAGACTTTGGCATGTTTACTGTTGTTCTTGTGTAACTCAGGTTATAGCAGTCAGGTGGGTAAGTCCTGTAAGGGTATATCCTGTAACAGCATTAGAAGACACAGTCTCACAAGTCATCATTACAGACCCAGTCTCTAGCTCTTCTCATCTTTCTTCATACTCTCCATCATTGTTTCTAGAGCCATAGTTATGGAAGATGATTTGCAGATGAATGCAGATGCCCATTGGGACTGGACTCCACAACTCAGCATATTTATGCTTTGTGCTTCTCTGTAATTGTCTCCATCTGTTACACACAAAAGTTTCCTCAATGAGGGATGAGCAGTATAGTTATCTGTGGATATAATAACAAATATTTAGAATATAGTTAGGGTTTTTGCTAGTTTTAAAAAGTGGTCCATTACTTCACTACTCCTGGTTAGTTAGCTAGGTTTATAGAACCAAGGATAGTTCCTCTCTTATTGAGTGGGACACACCCAGACACGACCATGACCTCAGGTGGCTATCCAAGGCCATTCACAACAACATGGCCCCGGCTGGGCAAAAGCATGGTTCATAGACATCAGGATAGCCTTAGGTGTTGGCACAGACCAAAGATATTCATATGACCTTCAGTGATAACTCGGCCCCAGGAACATCAGCAAGACCCCAGGCTCCTATAGGACCATGGCATCCACGTGAAGCTCCAGCTTCAACACAGCTTGGGGCAGCGGACCACAAATACCAAAGCGGCCTCCAGGGGCATCACTGACTATAGAGGTGTTTCTTCCTATAGAGCCATTCTTCATCTTCGATGTCCTGTCATTGCTCAGGGTGCTGCACATCTCCCTACCCTCAGTGTTGGCTGCCCAGAGGCTCCCGAGTCAACCTTTTGTGTTAGGATCCTGTGTATAGCACAGCTGCCCAGCTCTCTTCACCTCCCCTAGATCACACAGCACAGGCTGCAGCTGCACTATAGGCTCCATGCCAGGAGATAGTCGGCCAACCAAGGGCCTGCCCCCATTCAACAATGATCTGTTTCTGTAAGAGGTCCAGTGGTCACATGTCTCTCTATCTTCAGTGCCTGCAGCCCCATTCTAGGTTCATCAGGAACGACTTTCATGCTTGCAACTTGCTAGCTCAGACACCAGCAAAAGTTATGGTTTCATCATTTTTCAAGCATGGGTCTGTTCCACCATGTTTCCTTCTGCTTTCCTGAGTCCGCATTGTAAATGCATCTTTCCCTAAGACTTGCCTTCCCCATCCTCCCCCACATCCCCACCCCTGTTTAATGTTCTGCAGCAATTGCAGGCTTTGTAGACTCCTTTTCAGCTGCCATATCTCCACTTGGAGCCTTCACTGATCTCTCTCAGACATGTCAGAACTCGGTGGTCAGTGCCAGAATGCACTTCTATCTTTCTCTGAGTGGACATAAAATTTTATAGGCTGTTTAAATCATGGTAAGTTTTTCATCTTCAATTATAGCAGATAGCTTTGCTGGGTATATTTTAGTTTAGGCTGCCTCTCATTGTCTTTTAGGATGTGGAATGCACTGTTAAAGGCTCTTACAACTTTCAAAGTTTCATTGAGAATTCTCCCGTTATTCCGATGGGTATATACATACATATATATATATATATATATATATATATATATATATGTTTGCTTTTTTCTTTCAGCTTTTAATACACTCTCTTTTATATACTCAGTGTTTTAACTGTGATATGATGTGGGAATTTTCTTGTCTTATTCACTTGGTGTTATGTGGGCTTCTTATATCTGTATGGGTGTGGCTTTCCTTAGTTTCAGGAAGTTTTATGCCCATATGTAGTTTATGATGTGGTCTCTGTCATTGATTTGGGATTCTTCTCTCTCAATTTATGCCTTTAAATTTAATGTTTGCTTATTGATTCGCTACTTTTATTAAAAAATGTTATTTCCTATTTTTTTTGGCTTTAAAAATATCTACTTATTTATTCATTCATTTGGCCTAGATTCTTTATGTATTTGGGTCTTGATATTCGGTTTTCTTCTTGATTTATTTTACTTCCTTTGAGTTTTCTAGTTGGGTTAGAAGGTTTTTATATTTCACCTTAATTTTAACGTGATTCTTCTTCAATGGCTATATCTCCATATTTAATTCCATTCTTACGGTCCTTTATTGTCTTCATCATTTCATCAGCCTTGCATTTGTGTTTCCCTGGGCATCATTTAGTCATTTATTCTCCTTAAGTTCTTTGTCCTTAATTTTATTGAGATATTGCTTCATGTCTTCCTTAAATTCTTTGATAAAGTCTATGATTCTTCTTTTAAATTCTGCATTGTGGGATTCACCTAGGGACTTCTCATTGGTAAACATTTCTACAGAACTGGTAGTTTTTGGAGAGAAGATTCTGGCTTGATGTTTCATTTTATTGGTATTTTTGCAGTGGTATCTGGACATGTGGACTTCTTTTGTTAGTTCTAAGATTTATATGGACAATTTGGGACAGAAGAGAGGCTGTGTGGATGAGATGGACCTAAAGGTTGAAAATGGGTGGAATGAAGTTAAGTGGACAGAGAGGATTGGATGATGTTCAAGAAGGACCTCTTCATCCAAGTCTGAAATGTATGATGTAGGGTAGACCAGTGGTTAGGTAGGGTGGTTCATAGCATACATCAATTGGTTGGGACACATGAAGGTAGTCAAAATAACTGTGACACTGGATATGGCACCAGGGCTACATCTGGTAGATTGGGATGAGTGCATGGATGGATACGGTAAGGCAGACTCACAAGACTCAGACCCTGGAGAAGGATATGGGAGATCGGGCCAGGTACAGAGGTTGGACGTGGTGTAGGAGCTATCTATTTGTATTGACTTTCTTATATGATCTTTAGAGCTTCTTACTCCTTTTTGTGTTCCCTCATTTGGTCTGCTCTTCCAACCATATATTATTATTATAGCCCATAATTGCCCTTTATAACATGACATATTATCCCCTTTCCATTAAAAGCCCTTCCCTTCTGACACCTATTAATTTTATGGCCTGTATGGACATTTCAAATGCAACACATATATTAGAAGAGACATAACTTATACCTTCAAATGAAAGAATGCATGAAGCTTTTGTCTCTCTGGGTCTGGATCACCTCACTCCAAGTGATCATACTAGCTCCTTCCATCTACTTTCAAATTTGATTTACTTTTTCTTACCAGATGAGTAGTATTCCATTGTGTAAATAACCTACATTTTTCATTATCCATTCATCAGCTGACAGACATCTAAGCATTTTGTAAATTCTAACAGCAGTGAATAATGGATTAATGAGCATGTATCGATAGGTAGTCTAGTAGTAGGATATTGTGATGGTTTGTATATGCTTGGGCTAGGGAGTGGCACTGTTACGAGATGTGGCCTTGTTGAAGCGAGTGTGTCACAGTGGGCATGGACTTTAATGCCCTAGTCCTAGTTGCCTGGAAGTGAGTCTTCTCTAAAAGACTTTCAGATGTAGACCTCGCAGCTTCTCTAGAACCATGACTGCTGGATGCTGCCATGTTCCCGCCTTGATTATAATGGACTGAACCTTTGAACCTGTAAGCCAGCTTTAATTAAATGTTGTCCTTATAAGAATTGCCTTGGTCATGGCACCTGTTCACAGCAGTAAAACCCTGTACTGGCTGATTTTGTTTGTCACCTTGACACAGGCTAGAGTTTTCACAGAGAAAGGAGCTTCAGTTTGGGAAATGCCTCCATGAAATCCGGCTGTGGGGCATTTTCTTAATTTGTGATCAAGGGGAGAGGGCCCGTTGTGGTTGGTACAACCACTGGACTGGTAGTCTTGGGTTCTTTAAGAAAGCAAACTGAGCAAGCCAGGGGAAGCAAGCCAGTAAGTAACATCCCTCCATGGCCTCTACATAAGCTCCTGCTTCCTGACCTGCTTGAGTTCCAGTCCTGACTTTCTTTGGTGATGAACAGCAATGTGGAGGTGTAAGCTGAATAAACCCTTTCCTACGGAACTTGCTTCTTGGTCATGATATTTGTGTAGGAATAGAAACCCTGACTAAGACAAATTGGTACCAGCATAGTGGGGTATTTCTGTGATAACCTGCCCTTTTGTGGAAGACTATGAAAGGACTTTGGAACTTTGGGCTAGAAGATCCATTGGTGTTAAGCACTCTGTGGGATGTTGTATAAGATATTGGAAGACAGTGTTGAGAACAGTGCAGAAGATGGAGTCCTAGCTTGTGAAATTTCAGAGGGAAGATTAAAGACTCTTATCAGGGCCATTGCTATTTTGTTCGTGAGGATTCTGTGGTTTTGGTTAGTGGGGGCTGAAGAATCAGCTGTGATTAACAAGATACCAGAACTACTAAAGTGAAACCTTTGCATTACTGGGATTATTGATGCTGGTTAGCTGGAACTAAGAAAGTAGTGGTGATTAAGAAGAGACCAGCATCACTGAAGTGAAATCTTCTAGGAAGTGGTTTTTGAGAGCACAGAGGCTGTGTTCTGAGATAGCCAAGGTTGTACCTTGTGCTGTGGCTGGACTTGGCAATGTTAAAGGTCACCCAGGTGGTACTGGTTTTAAAGGCATGAAGGGGTCATGAAGAGCAGCTGAGGCTAGGCACTGTGAGAGGCCGCAGAAGGCCATTGGTGAAGGTGCAACCTCAGTTGCAATTGATGGCCCAGGACTGAAGGGGCCATACAAAAGAGTTGAAGCTTGACACTATGAAGAGAGCCTATGAGAGGCTATTGGTGAAGCCTAGTTACAGCAGAAGACAGCAGTGTTTTGGAGATGCCAGTATCATGAGATGACCACCAAGAACAGCAGCAGCATGGAGTACAGGCATCTGGAGCCTAGAAGACAAGCTGTGTGCTCAAAGGGCAGAGCTGGAGAAGTGACCCAGGCCCTTGGAGGAGCCCAGAAGATCGTGAGTGGATCCCAGACATTGTACGATTGGAGTTTTATTTTGCTTTTGATTGTGACTGTGCCCTGATATGTTTCCCCTCTTGAAGGAAGAAAGTGTTTTAGTGGAGTTCACAGTTAAGAGACTTTTAATTGTAAAAAGAATTTGGATTTTAATAGAGATTGGATATTTTAAAGGGATTGAAATTTTAATATATAAGAATTTGAAAAGACTGTGGAACTTTTAAAGTTATTTAGATCTTGGGGATGAATAAGAAAGTAAGGGTTAAGGCTTAATAGTGATGTGTTTGTGTGTCAAGTTGACAAGGGGTCAATTGTACTGGCTGGTTTTGTGTGTCAACTTGACACAGGCTAGTATTGCCACAGAGAAAAGAGCTTCATTTGAGGAAATGCCTCCATGAGATCAAGCTGTGGGGCATTTTCCCAGTTAGTGATCATGGGGAGAGGGCCCATTGTAGGTGGGGCCACCCCTGGACTGGTAGTCTTGGGTTCTATAAGAAAGCAAGCTGGGCAAGGCAGAGGAAGTAAGCCAGTAAGTAACATCCCTCCTTGGCCTCTACATCAGTTCCTGCTTCCTGATCTGCTTGAGTTCCAGTCCTGACTTCCTTTATTGATGAACATCAATGTGGAAATGTAAGCTGAATAAACCCTTTCCTCCCCAACTTACTTCATGGTCATGATGTTTGTGCAGGAATAGAAACCCTGACTATGACGCTTCCTAAGACGGATATGAAAATCTTTGTGAATATGCCCACATGTGGTATAGCTGGATCATATAATGTGTATATATATGTGTGTGTGTGTGTGTGTATCTTTTCCAGGATACTCCAAACTGGTTTAGATATTGTTTGCAGTTCCACTAGGAGTGAATAAGTGTTATTGTTTCACTATTTACAACAGACTATTCTACAATTTCTTTTTTCCTGTCTCTTGACCATTTGCAAATCTCTGTCTTGATCATCATAACATGCAAATAGAAACTTCTGTGATGAAGGCTGAAAGATGCTTTTCCCTATGAGTATAACAGTATGTTACTGGGAGAGGTTTTAATGCTGCGTTTTCATCATATGTCAACTTTTTTTTTCCTATTACCTGTTCTGAGCACAGTAAGATGAAATATCAAAGTAGTTTTCCTTTGCATTTCCCTGATGGCTAGTGCTTTAGAGCACTTTTAAAATGTTGTTCAGCTACTTTAAGAATTCTCTGGTTATTTTCATGTCCCATTTTTACATTGGGGTATTTGTTGTCTTGATGTTTAGTTTTTGAATTTTTTGTATATTATAAACATGAATATGTGATGTGTGTAGCTGGTAAAGACATCATTCCATTCTTTAAACTGTCTCTTCACTCAAATAACATTCATTTTATGAAGAGAATTTTTTTAATTTCACAGTATCATGTCATTTTTTGGTCCTAACATTTGTGCTATTATGGTCTGTTCAGAAACTCCTCTGTCTATGTATTCAAGTTTATCCTATATTTTCTTTTGTACTAGATTAATTTTGAAGTGTGAATAATTTTGGGACTCTGATTTCTATTAAACACAATTGTTATATCTTATAAGAATCAAACTCCAGGATCACAGGAAAGACATAGATGGCAGCATATATCTTTAGTATTATGCCTAATCTAATAATCTAAAGACTTTGGGAATTCCAACAAATTACATCTTGAAAGTCTTACTACTACCATAGGATTTTACTCAAGGTATAACAACTTAGAATTTTTTATCATGCAGTTTCAATGACATTGCTTGCAATGTATAGGTTTTTGATATATCTTTTTTGCTCAACACAGTATTCTTTTATTTATGAGCTATTTAATATTCTTTTTTCTTTGAATCAAATGATATAGCTAGCATAAATATCATTGAAGATGATTATTAATAAACTCATTTTTCTCCCACTTTTATTCTCTTAGCTGAAATAAAATCAAATTTTATTCCATAGCCTTCTCACATTTCTAAAATGTAGCTATTATACTTTTGGATTGATACAATTTTTTTTTTCAGTGAAGAACTTTTAGCTCCAAAATTTCTTAGGTCCCAGGACACTGCACATTTTCATTTTACCCACTATGTTAGTTATTTTTCCGTTGCTGCGATGAAATATCATGTCCCTAAGCACTCTATGGAAGAAGTAACTTATTTTGTTGTGATTTTGGAGGGATGAGTCCTGCAGGGTGGGGAGGCAGGGCAGCAAGCAACAGGCGTGGCACCTGGAGCCAGAAGCTGAAGACTCACATCCTCCCTTGCAAACACTTACCACAGGTAGAGCAAACAGGCAATGGAATGAAACTCTAAACAATAAAGCCCTGTCTCAAGTGATATCATTCATCCAGTAAGGGTCTGCCTCTCCATGGTACCTCAACCTTCAGAAACAAAACAACCAACTGGGATCAGGGACTCAAATGCCTAGTCTACCAAGAACATTTCCCATTCAAACTAAAGCATTCAGTCTTTAGAAAATGTTTGGTGAATGAAACTTTTCTTTATTTTTCTTACCATAGGGAAGAAAAATACTGAGAGGGAAGATTTTTTTTTTACAACTTGATTTTATGTGGCTTTAATACCAACTATAATTTTCTGGATCAATTTTTAAGGTTATTCCTCTGAAGCAGTTTTAGAGAAAGATAAGAATTTCAAAATGAAACCAATTATGTTAGGAAGGTTTCCATCAGTAGCATCAATACCTGAATAATTCACTTATCAACAGAATGGGCTGCTTTGGCTCACAGTCTTGGTGGCTCTGGCCTATGAGCACTGGTCTGACACTCTCGGCCAAGATAAGCACCATGGTAGGAAAACATGGTCAAGCAAAGCCACTCTTTTCATGGCGAGGGAATAAAAACTAGGATAGAGGTCATCTGCTTCTGATCCCTGTTGTTGGATTAGGGAAGGCTGAAAGAAGCTGAGGAGAAGGGCAATCCTGTGTGAGGACTAGGAGTGTCAATTAATCTAGACCTCCAAGATCTCTCAAACACTGGACCACCAAGGAGGCACCATATAGCTGGTACTGATATGAGGCCCCCAACACAGAGAATGGAGGACTGCTGGGTCTGTGTTCATTCAGAGATGATCTACCTAACCCTCAAGAGACCGGAGGTCTCAGGGAGTTTACAGGTTAGGTGGGGTGAGGGGTGGGTACATCCATGTGGAGACAGGGGGGTGGGGAAGAAGTACGGGATATGGTACAGGATGTGGACAGAAGGTGTGGGGAGGAATAAAAAATAAAATATGGAGTGTAAAATTAAATAGATAAATTAATAATAATAAAAAATTAACATTGACCTCCAAAATAAAAAAAATAGGATAGAACTGGGGTCCTCTAAAGCACCTCCAGTGGTGCACTTTGTTTGGATCACTTAGCATCTGTTCAAAACCTACCTCTTGAAGAACTCAGCATCATCTCCTAACTGCTTTGTTCACTGTGAGAAATACTTGTAACATTTGGATACGTTTTGACATTTGGAATTTCCAAATACGATACTGACTTTTAAAGTTTTGTTTCAGAACACGACATAATTTAATACGTTTTAAAAATTATGTATTTCTCATAGTTTTAAGGGTGTTCAAAAGGGATCTACTCTTCTAGTATGCCTTCACATCACTGACATAAAACATTCTTATAGTCTTCTATGAAAATAATCTTTAAGTAAAGCTTAGGTTAGTATGAGGGCACAGAGTATTCTACAAAACATAACGCTGTGTTCATAAAATAAAATATGCTGAAATTAGAGTTGCTGTAATGATAAAGTCTCTGGAAAAGTATTTCTCTTCACAGGTCAAAAAAAGTAATTATTAAATTATTAGCTTTACAATCAGTTAATTTTTGGCTCTTATGTCTCCATTTTACCCTACCATCCACATATGGAAGCAATTAAACTTCTTTTTTTTTAATTTTATTTTATTTTCTAAGTTTTTTTTATTTAATTTCAAAATCATTTCCCCTTTCCCATTTCCTCCCTCCCTGCAAGTCCCATAAGCCCCCTTCCCTCCTTCTTTTCCCCATTCAACCCCCTCTCACTTCTCTGTCCTGGCATTCCCCTACATCCAGTCTTTCCAGGACCAGGGGTCTCTCCTTCCATCTTCTTGGAAATCTATTGATATGTGAATTGTGTCTAGGGTATTCCGAGATTCTGGGTTAATAACCCCTTATCAGTGACTGCATACCATGTGTGTTCTTTTGTGATTGGGTTACCTCACTAAGGATGATATTTTCAAGTTCTGACCATTTGCCTAGGAATTTCGTGAATTCATTGTTTTTAATTTCAGAGTAGTATTCCATTGTGTAAATATACCACATCTTCTGAATCCATTCCTCCGTTGAGGGACATCTGGGTTCTTTCCAGCTTCTGGCTATTATAAATAAGGCTGCTATGAACATAGTGGAGCATGTGTCCTCATTGTATGCAGGGGAAGCCTCTAGGTATATGCCCAGGAGTGGTATAGCCGGATCCTCTGGGAGTGTCATGCCCAGTTTTCTGAGGAACCGCCAGACTGCTTTCCAGAGTGGTTGTACCAGCTTGCAATTCCACCAGCAGTGGAGGAGTGTTCCTCTTTCTCCACATCCTCGCCAACAACTGCTGTCTCCTGTGTTTTTGATCTTAGCCATTCTGACTGGTGTGAGATGGAATCTCAGGGTTGTTTTGATTTGCATTTCCCTAATGACTAAGGATGATGAATATCTCTTTAGGTGCTTCTCAGTCATTAGATATTCTTCAGGTGAGAACACTTTGTTTAGCTCTGTACCCCATTTTTTAATAGGGTTGCTTGCCTCTCTGGAGTTTAACTTCTTGAGTTCTTTGTATATATTGGATATTAGCCCTCTGTTGGATGTAGGGTTGGTAAAGATCATTTCCCAGTTAGTTGGTTGCTGCTTAGTCTTTTTGACAGTGACTTTTGCCTTGCAAAAACTTTGTAATTTAATGAGGTCCCATTTGTCAATTCTTGATCTTAGAGCATAAGCTATTGGAGTTCTGTTCAGGAAATTCTCCCCTGTGCCCGTATGTTCAAGGTTCTTCCCTAGTTTCCTTTCTATTAGTTTCAGTGTGTCTGGTTTTATGAGGAGGTCCTTGATCCACTTGGAATTGAGCTTAGTGCAAGGAGATAAGAATGGGTCAATTTGCATTCTTCTGCATGTTGACCTCCAGCTGAGCCAGCACCATTTGTTGAAAAGGCTATCTTTTTTCCACTGGATGGTTTTAGCTCCTTTGTCAAAGATCAAGTGACCATAGGAGTGTGGATTCATTTCTGAGTCTTCAATTCTGTTTCATTGATCTACATGCCTGTCACTGTACCAATACCATGCAGTTTTTAACTCTATTGCTCTGTAGTACAGCTTGAGGTCTGGGATATTGATTACCTCAGAGGTTCTTTTACTCTTGAGAATAGTTTTAGCTATCCTGGGTTTTCTGTTATTCCAGATGAATTTTTGAATTGCTCTTTCTAACTCTATGAAGAATTGAGTTGGGATTTTGATGGGGATTGCATTGAATCTGTATAATGCTTTTGGCAAGATGGTCATTTTGACTATACTAGTCCTGCCAATCCATGAGCATGGCAGATTTTTCCATCTTCTGAGGTCTTCTTCAATTTTTTTCTTCAGAGACTTAAAGTTCTTGTCATACAGATCTTTCACTTGTTTGGTTAGAGTCACACCAAGATACTTTATATTGTTTGTGGCTATCGTGAAAGGTATCATTTCTCTTACTTCTTTCTCAGCCTGCTTATCCTTTGAGTATAGGAAGGCTACTGACTTGCTTGAGTTGATTTTATATCTGGCCACTTTTCTGAAGTTGTTTATCAGCTGTAGGAGTTCTCTGGTGGAGTTCTTTGGGTTGGGGCACCCACATTCGTAAAAGAAACTTTACTAAATCTCAAAGCACACATAGCACCTTACACAATAATAGTGGGTGACTTCAACACCCCGCTCTCTGAAATGGATCGTTCAGGAAAACAGAAACTAAACAGGGACACAGTGAATCTAATTGAAGCCTTGGACCAAATGGAACTAACAGATATATATAGAACATTTCATCCTAGAGCAAAAGAATACACCTTCTTCTCAGCACCTCATGGTACCTTCTCCAAAATTGACCATATAATTGGTCACAAATCAGACCTCAACAGATATAAGAAGATAGAACTAATCCCATGCCTCCTATCAGATCACTATGGAATAAGGGTGGTCTTCAATGGCAACAAAACCAACAGAAAATCCACATACACATGGAGGCTGAACAATGCTCTACTCAATGATAACTTGGTCAAGGAGGAAATAAAGAAATCAAAGACTTTTTAAAATTTAATGAAAATGAAGGCACAACATACCCTAATTTATGGGACACAATGAAAGCAGTGCTAAGAGGAAAATTCATAGCCCTGAGTGCCGCCAAAAAGAAACGGGAGACAGCATACACTAGCAGCTTAATGGCACACCTGAAAACCCTGGAACAAAAAGAAGCAAATACACCCAAGAGGAGTGGAAGGCAGGAAATCATCAAACTCAGGGCTGAAATCAATCAAGTAGAAACAAATAAAACCATACAAAGAATCAACAAAACTAGGAGTTGGTTCTTTGAGAAAATCAACAAGATAGATAAGCCCTTAGCCAGACTATCCAGAGGGCACAGAGACAGTATCCAAATTAATAAAATCAGAAACGAAAAGGGAGAGATAACAACAGAAACTGAGGAAATTCAAAAAATCATCAGTTCCTACTACAAAAACCTGTATTCAACACAACTAGAAAATCTCGAGGAAATGGACAATTTCTTTGACAGATACCAAATACCAAAATTAAATCAGGATCAAATAGACCATCTAAACCATCCTATAACCCCTGAAGAAAAAGAAGTCATCATTGGAAGTCTTCCAACCAGAAAAAGCACAGGTCCAGATGGTTTTAGTGCAGAATTCTATCAAACCTTCAAAGAAGACCTAACACCAATACTCTTCAAACTGTTCCACAAAATAGAAACAGAAGGAACACTACCCAACTCGTTCTATGAAGCCACAATTACACTAATACCAAAAGCACACAAAGATCCGACAAAGAAAGAGAATCTCAGGCCAATCTCTCTTATGAATATCGATGCAAAAATACTCAATAAAATTCTTGCCAACCGAATCCAAGAACACATCAAAACGATCATTCACCACGATCAAGTAGGCTTCATCCCAGGGATGCAGGGATGGTTCAATAAAAGGAAGTCCATCAATGTAATCCACTACATAAACAATCTCAAAGAAAAAAAAAACATGGTCATTTCATTAGATGCTGAGAAAGCATTTGACAAAATTCAGCATCCTTTCATGCTAAAGGTCTTGGAAAGATCAGGAGTTCGAGGTCCATATCTAAACATAGTAAAAGCAATTTACAGCAAACTGGTAGCCAACATCAATCTAAATGGAGAGAAACTTGAAGCAATCCCACAAAAATCAGGGACTAGACAAGGCTGCCCTCTCTCTCCATATCTTTTCAATATAGTACTTGAAGTTCTAACTAGAGCAATTAGACAACAAAAAGAGGTCAAAGGGATACAAATTGGAAAGGAAGAAGTCAAACTATCACTATTTGCAGACGATATGATAGCAATTAAACTTCTTAAAGTGCTTACAACAGAATCAAGGAAGATGAAACCACCTGGCTAGTTTGACTTCATCACCTAGAAGAAGGGTTCATTGCCAGTTTCTAATTCTTTTTATTTTTTACTTCCTATTGACTGAGTTCCACAAGGGCAATAAAACCCAGTGGCCTCAGTGTTGGAGTCAGAAGCGATCCTTTGATTCCAGTGCTGACATCACCCATAGGAGACTGGGACCCGCGCATCTGTTTCCATGGCAACCGCCATACCACCTGCCCACCCTCACCTGTGCCAGCGGTGCATGTGGTTAAGTTACAGCCCAAATAAAAGGCAGAGCCTCTTTGACTTTCTCTTTCTTTCCTCCTCCTTTTTCGTTGCCCCCCTTTCGTCCTCCCATCCCCAATAAACCTCTCTCCCATGGAATGTGCTGGCCTGGTGTGATCTGTTCCGAAGTCCTGCCATTCTAACACAACACTCAGTGTCCCATATGCCTGTCTGTCACTGTCTCTTTTTTTTTTTCAGCATTGAATTCACAAAGATTCTAAGTGACTCTTAGTTACAGTGAAAGGTGAAACAAGCTCTCTTGATCGTCTGTCAGTTAAGAATCACTTCACTGCGTGATGCTGGAATAAATGATACATGCTTCAAGGGCATGAAATATTGGTTCTCTAGTTTTCACCTCTTGTTTTACTCTCGTTTTCATTTTCAGGGTAATATTACTTTTGTTTCTCAGTTATTTGCAACCAGTGATTTCAGGTTGTATCTAAAGGCATGTTGGTGTTCTCCAAATACTCACAGATTGGTTGGGTCCATACTTTGTTGCTTATCACCTAAAACAGCTCTGAATACTATGCTGCTCATTCCCATGTCTCTGTGCTCTTACCATAGCTGTTTTGGAGTGCTGATTTGATGCTATTGAATCTTAAATAGGAAGTCATGTTCACAATTAGTTCTCTTCTGTCAATATACCTTAACCTGAACAAATTCTGATACTTGGACTTTGCAGATAAAGATAGTACGTCCCCTTTAGTCTGAAGCACAGGATCCTATTCCCAAACTCCATGAAAACACCTGAAACTCTTATTGTAGAAATCTACATAGAAGCTGAAATCATATAACCCAGAATAAATACATCTCCTGAAACTCGGTTAACTTTAAGGTTTGGTGACAAGAATTCATGAATCTTGTCTGCTCCGTTGTCTTTTAAATTCTGGTTGTAGCCCTGTAAAAATAGTGTATGTCTTACTTGAAAAATAAATTATGTTCGGTGTCCTTGAAGGGAAGTTTGACTGCTGTGAAATATGAATTCTAAAGGAAACTGCTACTTGTGCCATCCAGCCTTGCTCAGATGTTTCAGAGTGATAGCCAGCATGTGAAGAATTATTTGGGAGAGCGCATCCCTTAACAAGACTTTAGGCGATCAGGCAGTATTGAATACAGCACTTTACAAACTATTAAAGCTATGAAACATGTGCATTTTATACTTTATCACCATGCTACAAACCAATTATTATAAAGATATCTGATGATTTCCCAAGTGCAAATTTGAGGGCTAGATTATGGACATTGAAACTCTTCCTAAGAGTGTTAGTATCAGATGCCAGCCCTACTCTTTACTCTTCTCATTTAAATATTGAAAGCCAAATCTCATATTATGCCTGGATCGGCGTATTGTGAGCTACATGTCTTAGCTGCCAGTATCTCACGACACAAAAAGTATTTCAATGCTGCTTTTCCATCATCAATGCTTGTTTTGATTTTTTTTGAGAGCAGGGAATTTAAATTATTGATCTTTAATACTTCTACATAAGTCACATTTTGAATTATAAATAGAATTTTGCTTAGGAAAAAAATTAAAATCAAGAGGCACCAAGTTTTCTTTTTTATTTATTTTTAGTTATTATGGAAAATTTTGCAGTTTACACATTGATTCTGCTTTGAAACTATAACTGGAAGTATTGCTAGACCTATACATAGATTGAGGTCTCCTAGACTGTCAACTCCACTTTGGGTGCCAATAGAACTAAGAGTGTTTTACAAATGCTTCTGATTGGCCTGTTATGAATTAAAGTTCCATTACCAAGCCAATTAGCACATTTGTTCATCATGATTAATTACTCCTAGTGGCTCAGTGAACTAAGAGGAGACTTCACTGGTTTATGATGATGGAAATCATAGAGGATATGGATGACATGAAAAACCTGTGGGAAGGAATACATAGCTAGGTAACTACCTGGCACAAAGTCTTTAAGAACCTCCATGTGTGTAATCATCTAGAAACTCTTTATGCATTTATGGGTAGCTTCCTAAGTAAGCATCACTTATTAAATCATTGAACCTTCACCATTAGCTTAATGTTTATCCTCTGTACCTTCTTAAAGGATGGGAATGGGACTGAAAATAACAACTCCCTAATCCTATATAGGTCCATATACAGCAAAAGGGCATTTATCACCATCACTTCTAATGAATTTTAGGACTGAGTAAAAGGAAACTAGGTGAAATTTAAATGTACTTTTCATGAAATAAATGTAAATCATTCTTGTTTGATACATGTGATATGGTTTATTACCAGAATGAAAAAGTGATGTAATATAGTAGTAGACCACAGACAACTTCTAATGCAAGACTTTGACATCCTCCTGTACATAAGAATGAGAACAAAATTAATGTAACTGTTTATTTAAATTTATGTTTAAATTTTAAATTAAAATTATGACATATTTATCAGAATTTCTGTTTGGGTCACATTCACTCTCTAACTTACCTTTCTTTATGATTCGATGTTATATCCTGTAGTACTATGTTATTTGATTTAGTCTATGTTCAAGCTCCCTGAACATATAATATATATATATATATATATATATATATATATATATATATATATATATATATATATAATCAAAGTCCTCACTCTCAGTGATCAGATAAAATACTGTTCATAGATAGGAAAAAACTAAACGTGAACAAACTGGACTGCAAACTGCTGATTTATACTGGGAAGTGACTTTATGAATGTGGTTACAATAGAAATATAAATTTATATATAGGAGCTTTGGATGACAGAAATTAAATTAATTATAAATGCTAAGTAAAACCTTTTTCAGAGTTTATTCCTATTTCTTGAAGCTTGAAGAAAGTCTGTCTGATTTGATCAAAATTATATTTCCAAATCTTTCACAGACATAGATTGACTTTGCTGCAAAGTATTTCTGAAGATATTTAAAGTTGAAGAAGACAATATCCTGTTGGCATTCACCTGTGCCAATGTTTTGTCAGAACCAATTACGGTGCATGTAATCATATGAATGTAGACTAATTAGTACAATTCCCAGTGGAACCTCCAGACTTAATGGAGTTTTTTCCTTGAGTATGGAGACAGTTGCTTTGATGTGTCATGTTACATTAACTAAGATTAGCAATTACAGGACTAGTCTGTGGTAACACTGGATTATATTTCCACATCACACATTAGGGGATAGACACATATTGATGTCACCATAGAGATATTTCAGTGTGACGAAGAGCATGTGTCCAGAGGTCCTCCGTGGTTTTGTTCAGTACAATTATGTATCATAATGGAAACTTGTACTCAAAGTGGCCATATTTTCATTCTATTGAACATTTGTTTAAATAGCAGACTTTTGCAATCATAGTTCATTTATGTAGACAATATTGAAGGAGAATCGTTGTGGTCTAATTTTTTGATAATATCCTAATAGACTAAAGATTTAATGATTGTATAGAGAGAATATTTTTACAATATTAACTGATGCTAGTTGTTCAGATTAATAGGTTTTGCTTTTATGTTTCCTTTTCTATTGTGCTCTAATTTAAATTACACTCCCATCATCTTCTCATTCTCTCTCTTCTTCCTCCCCTCAATTTGCCTTTCTTAGAGCCCTGTCTTGTACTGTGATGCAACTTTGCTTGAGTCACTCTAGGTACAAGGAGAAACATTTGTTACTTTTCCCCCATGTCTGGCTTATTTCACTTAACAATATTTTATTCTTTATGATTAAACAAAACTGCATTTTGTTTATTTAATAATAGTTTGTCCATTTTTCTTTAGCTGACCATCTAAAAGATTGTGACTATTGCTTTAATAAACCTAAAAATTCAGACATTTCTTCTTCTGGGTTGACTTTATTGTCTTTTGATGTAAATCCAAAAGAAGTTATAACTGGATCACATTCTGGTTTTATTTTTAACTTCTGAGAACTGTTCATACTATTCAACATAGAGGTAGTGATAATTCACATTCCCCTTAACAGTGCATTCTTTATTCACATTCTTATACACAGTCTTTTTTTTTTTTATTCTTTAATCTTTTTTTTACACTCCAAACTTTATCCCCCTTCCAGTCCATTCTCTGACTGTTTACCATCCCATGCCTCCTCCCCCCATCTCCAAGAGGATGTCCCCACCCCCATACCCACTCCACACCCACACCCCACCAGACCTCCCCACTCCCTGGGGCCTCAAATCTCTTGAGGGTTAGGTACATCTTCTCTGACTGAGTTCAGACCCAGCAGTCCTCTGTTGTACATGTGTTGGGGACCTCATATTAGCTGGTGTATGCTGCCTGGTTGGTGGCTCAGTGTCTAAGAGATCTTGGGGGTCCAAGTTAACCATTCTCACTGAGATAGAATTTCAGTGGATTTTGATTTGAATTTCCCAAATTCCTAAAAAACACCAAACTTACCTTTTGCACATATATTGACCAATTGTATTTTCTTTTGATCACTACCTATTCAAATCTTTTAGATATTTATTGATTTATTTGTTATTTACTTGTCAAATCATTCAAATCCCTCAGGGTAGAATGAATGATGTTTTGTAATGATGTGGACATGCATGTGGATGTACAAGAAGTTTGTAATTCCCAATAAATATTATCAGAAAAGAAACTTTCCAAGTCACATAATATATAGCTTATTTGTCAAAAACTACAGAACAAGAAAAAATGCTAGAAGCAACTGGATATTAATCCTCTCATGAGAGTAACTGGCAAATATTTTTCCTATTCTCTTGGCTTTTTAGTCAGTTATTTCCTTTACAGTATAGAAGGTTTATAATATAATATAAATCATTATATATTATATCTTAATTTCCTGAGTGACTGAAGTCATTTAGGAGAACATTGTTATGCCAGTATCTTGATGTTTTACCTACATTTTTATTTATCAGATAAAACATTTCCTATTTTAGGTTGAGGTCTTCATCTATTTTGCATTTTATATAGGGAGAGACACAGAAACCTAGCATCATTTTTTCTACATGGATATATCAAGTTTTCCCAGCATCTTTTGCTGAACAGGATATTGTTTGTACAGTGTGTGTGTTTTGGACTGCTTTGCTGATAATCATATGGGTGTTCAAGCAAATCCACTGACTACCATCCCACCACCACCCCAGTCCTTTATTCTATTGCATTGGCTCCTGTGTTTTTGTCTGCTCATCTGTCTACATTTAAGCTTTTGTTGTTGTTATTTTTGTTCCACTGAATGCTATCTCTGTTCTTATGGATCTGCAGCATATTTTCAATTTGGATATTGGGATGCCACCAGCGTTCGACATCAGTCATAATGGTCCCTTCTAATTAATCCTGGCTTAAGTGCTGTTTCCATGAACACATACCTTTTTACTTCTGTGTATTATTGGTTCCTGTTTAACTTGCTTCAAATATCACTTTTGATATTTTTACTTTCTGAACGTGAAAGTCTCTGCGACATCACAGGTTTCTTGAAGATAGTGAACCCTTAGGCACAAGCTTTTATCCAATAAGACAATGTCTCTTAATTGGAGTTCAGAGGCCACTTATAGTGATGATTGTAATTAGAAATGCATTTCCTTTCCTTTTCTTGTTTTTATTGGTTTGAACAGTCTTTATTCATTTCTTTCAACCTTTTAGACTTTAGAATACTAGCAAAAAAAATGAGTGAATATTGCTTGAGCGCCAATTTTTACTCCTTTATGCACCATGTCATTTATTATGTCTCTTACATGTTTCCTCCCTTTGATTCCTGTTCTGTGTAGGATTCCTCTGTAATTGCCTTATTAAATCTTTTAGTTTATATGTATCTTGAAAGATCTTGATTTGTCTTTCAGTTTTGAAGGACAGTTTTGGTGGATGTAGTAACCTTGACTACCCATTGTGTGTTTTCTGGGCTGAAATACATCATTGCATGCCAGACTAACCTTTGATCACCACTTGAGAAGTCTTCTATGCTTCTGATGAATCTGACACTGCCTGTGACTTTCCTTTCTCTTAGAGCACTGGGAATTTGCTATTGTTCTATATTTATTGGCAATTTTGATATGGTGAGTTTCTTTTCTTGCAATGTTTATTTAGGATTCTAAACCCCTTTATACCTGTATGAACGTCCATCTCCTTACAAAAAAATTGACATAGTTTCTCCTTTCATTATTTATTTATTTATTTATGTTTTTATTTATTTATTTGCGGTCACCATTTATGTTTGTATGAGCCACGTACTATGTAACGTTGCTAATAATGATTCTTCTGGAATTGTATAGCATACAACTTAAACACTGTTTTATAATGCAAGAGTGGTTTTGCAATGGTTTTAATATTAAATGTTCCTCAAAATCATATTATTCCTAAGGCTTTGCTTGGTCACCATTCATTGACTTTAATGGGAAATGGTAGAACATTTAGGAGCTAAGAACCAATTTAGTAGAACAAATTTAGATCATTTGTAACATGCCTTTGAAAGATACAGGGACCCAATTTGTTCCTGTTTTTTGCTGCTTCTACATTTTTTTTTTTTTTTTTTTGGCTACCATGAGGTAAGAAGCTGCCTTTTCTCTTATATTTCCTGCTATATTATTTTGCATGATATTTTGTCAGAGTGATGAAAATTTGGAAGGTCTGACTAATTTGCACCCCCTTCCCCCTTTAGCCCACGTTTAGTCCATTTGTTTCTTATGAACATAACTACTATTTTTAAGACTCCGGTGATAAGTTATTTATCCGCTGGTGAAATGAGCCAGTTCAAGCTAGATTAAAATATGTATAAACACAGTTTTATTGGGAAGCTGCTCTTGGGCTGATTAGTTTACTGGCCCCAGGGAAGGAGGCCAGGGAAGTCTCCATGGAATGGAGACAGAGTGGAGGGGGAAGAGAAAGAGAAAGAGAAAGAGAAGGAGAAAAAGAGAGAGAAAGCACACACAGTGCGAAGGAAAAGCGGGGAAGAATAGGAAACTAAAATGTCTGGATTATATAGCAAAGAGCCACCTGGGGAAGGACAACTAAACCCCTGAGCTGGGAAGTTCTGAGTTTGGTGTTGGGCGTGCCAGGTAGAGACGAAGAGATGCTGGGTGAGCCAGGTCTAGTTTGGTATGTAAAATATACACCTAAACCCAATGTCCCAGGGTCTGGAACAAAATACTTGGTAATAATACTGTACTGTCACAATCTTAGTCACAAAAAAAGAAATATTTGTTTCTGAAATTATTTTGTCTCTCTTAATTATACACTGCATTATGCATATCATTTTATGCATGTAATAAATATCTAATTTTTTACCTCTTTTATCTTTGTATCTCACTTATAGAAGCATAATAAATACATTCAAACAGCAAAACTTGGATGAAGTTAAAAGTCTACTCATCCATCCACAAATGGTAGAATGGCATACATGAGAGAAGTCTCCAGTATAAGAATACTTTCCTCATTATATCTTATTTTTCAATTATTTTGCGAATACCTCATTTCTCCACTGAACTGAAGAAGCATGATACAAAGCTGTCTGTATGTTGCATCTTTAAAAATGACAAAACAAAAAACTTTTCACAAATATAAAATAGTTTTTTTAAATGCATTAAAAAATCTTTAAGTAGTGGGTTTAAACAAAAATATTAATGTTAACACACATCTATAAACATCACATTTTTCATACTGAAATGAAAAAATGTTACTGAAATTCAAAAACTAAAATGATGATGATAATCTCTTATTTATTACATATTTTCTTCTGTGCTCATTATCCATTTTTAAGTTTAATTAATGCCACATTTTATAATCACGTTCGTATTTGCCTTTGTAGTTCTGTAAGTATGCTTATATCTTATTCTGGGAAATAGTTAATTTGCTTATTATATTTAGGTTGTTTCATATATTGCTTTTAAGATAACCTATTTTCTGATCATGGCCTTTTATCACAGATGCAGTGCCATACATATCTTACTTAAAAAACAGGTAAGAATATTTGACTAATAGTAGACTTCCATGCCTTTATCAACAATCTAGTAGAATTAAATAGAATTCTATTTCAAATACTAAATAATTTGGGTAAATGACTTGTTCAGAGCCAGACATCAGCTTAGGGAAATATAATTAGCTAACAGATTGTCCAAGAGTACTAAAGATTTTTTAAAAAATAAATAAATAAATAAAAGTGAGAGAAAATAATTTGTAACATTTCTTTTAAAATAGAAGTCAGAGAGTATTCCGAGATTCTGGGTCAATATCCCCTTATCAGTGACTGCATACCATGTGTGTTCTTTTGTGATTGGGTTACCTCACTAAGGATGATATTTTCAAGATCTATTTGCCTAGGAATTTCGTGAATTCATTGTTTTTAATTGCAGAGTAGTATTCCATTGTGTAGATATACCAAATCTTCTGAATCCATTCCTCCGTTGAGGGACATCTGGGTTCTTTCCAGCTTCTGGCTATTATAAATAAGGCTGCTATGAACATAGTGGAGCATGTGTCCTTATTGCATGCAGGTAAAGCCTCTGGGTATATGCCCAGGAGTGGTATAGCCGGATCCTCCGGGACACAATCCGCATATCAATAGATTTCTAAGAAGATGGAAGGAGAGACCCCTGGTCCTGGAAAGACTGGATGTAGGGGAACGCCAGGACAGAGTAATGAGAGGGGCTTGAATGGAGAAAAGAGGGAGGGAAGGGGGCTTATGGGACTTTCGGGGAGGGAGGAAACGGGAAAGGGGAAATGATTTGGAATGTAAATTAAAAAAATAAAATAAAATAAATAATTAAAAAAAAAGAAGTCAGAGAGTATATTTTAAAAAATGTTTTTAGATTTTTAATTTTAGGGTTACTTATTTTCAGTCTCTCCCTCCCTAAGTTTCCCACATCTCTCCATTGCAGAGTGGTTGTGAAGAACCATTCAGCAATATAGTAGTCCAATATTAGGTGGGCTTTTGTTCTTTGAGGATAATTAGAAATTAAAACAATTCATTATCTGACTCTAAAGTAAATGGCATCAAAACCTGAGGTAAGAGAGACACTCTCTTTTACCTAGGGGGACATGCATTGATTGAAAATACTGGCTTTATTTTAGATTTCATTTTCTGTGTATAAGTTGATGCCAAGCAATCACCTAGAGAAGAAGGTATACTAATTTCTCTCACTAGTACAGCATTATATGAAATATTCAAATGGTGTCACTGCCATGTCACTTATGACCCACTTTTACAAGTCGAAGTATACCCATTTCATCATGATCTCAACAATTGCTTAAGTGACACACACACATACACACACACACACATCTTATTTTAACAAATTATTTTAGGATTATTATTATTTACTTATTTCCTGGTAATTGTGGAATAAAATAATAATGACCATTACTTAGCAAAAAAATAAATTGATTGGAGTGAGCACAAAGATCCTTTAGGCAGAGACAGTCTAAATTGGAAGTCTCTGTCAGGTCCTTCCTTTGAAGCTTGGGGGACTCCATAGGAGAGATGAATAAAGAGAGGCTGGAGGACACCAGGAGAATGTGGCCCACAATCAACTAAGCAGGGCTCACACGTGTTCACAAAGTCTGAAACAAAGAAGGACAGGCCTACGTGGGTCTGCACCAGGTTCTCTGAGTATGTATTATGACTGTCGGCTCTTCACGGATTCCTAAGAGTGGAAGAAGGTGTATCTCTGACTCTTTGCCTGCTCTTGGGGCTCTTTTCTTCCTATTGGATTGTCTTGTCTACCCTTGATATGAAGGCTTTGACCTGTCTTATTATATCTTGTTTTGTCCTTTTTGGCTGCTGTTTCTTGGAGACCTGCTCTTTTCTGAAGGGAAATGGAAAGGAAGTAGAACTAGAGGAGAGATAAGGTAAGAAGAAGCTGGGAGAGTGGAATGTGGGGAAACTGTACAAGAAAAGTGTCTGTTTTCAGCAAAAATGGATAAAGGGATGACTATTAATCTGAAGAGAGTATTATGAAGCCATATACTGTACTCCTAGGGAAAAGGTTTGCCATGGCTGAATTTAATGTATAAGCTGATTGTTATATTGTAGTAATTATAAGAAACATAGACACTAAAAAAGTCAAAATTTAGGGGAAAAAAACAATACTTTTTGTCTTTGAATCTACAAAGCCCATGTTGAGAGGTCTCAACTGTACTGTGTTAGCTGGTGAAATCTGGAGTTGAGTTGTGGAAGTTGCTAATATTTTCATTTCTCAAAAGATTTGTGCCAACACATATTAGGCCATTTTTCACTCTTTGAAATTGCCTTTATGCTTAGCCAGAGGAGAAATGAGGCTGAAAATTAATTCACATGGCATTTTAACCAAGAGCCAGGAATTTCTATTCTGCAAGCAAGAGGAGACCCAATGCATTAGGAACGATTCTCCCAAAAGCCATTCTGTCAGTTGCCGCTCTCAAGTGAACTAATACATTTCCAACTTAACAGATTTCAGCAAAATCCCTGTTTTTATTAAAGTTAGCACAACTAAGCTGTATTTTATTCAATATAGAAGCCACCATGTTTGACTTTGACCAGTCGTTATATGATCCTCTTTAATATTTAGAAATTTACTCACCACATAAATTTTGCTTATTATTTTTTTTTTGTTATTGAAATTGAAATTGCCAGATAGATGCTTTCGCTCCTTTCCTGTCATCTAGCAAACAACATTGGTTCTAACTATGAGAAAAGTGCATCCCCACATACTTTTGGGCCATAGAGGTTGCAAGAGGCAAGGTGGTACCCAGAGTAGTCTACTACTTCTGGTTGTCTGTAGTGTTACCATTTCCTCAGACAGAAAACCTGTGATGTGATTCAGGACATCACTCTTGACTGCCTGGTTTCTGTACTAGGTTTTCAGTTAGGATAACAACATTTTTCTTAAAGATTTTCAAATATCCTCCAAAGTAGTGAAAAAAATCTAATTTCTAGGTCTTGTTTATTTATTTAAGTTATATTATTAGCATTTAATTAGTATGAACAAAAGTTTTTGCCTGTTAAATTGGATTATTATCCAAACCATGGGAGAGCTCATCTATTATATAAATATATATATTATATATAAATATAATTTGAGATATTAAATGCTACTTTTGTAAATAAAGTATAAAAATAAAAATAGTTTTCAACTTCTGAAAGTCTAGATTTTATCTTCTTAAAAATCTTAGTTGACCTTGCATTTTTTCATGTCAATGATGACTATAAGACATTTTCCTCTTGCATTTTGCTTTTTAAGGTCGAGTCCTTTTCAGAGGTTGTTGTGAAGGAGCAGAGAAAAGCAATTAAAATTTAGGGAGAAAATAAACAAAAGAAGACTCCCAAAGAAAAGTCCAATTATAAGTTCTGTGGTTTATATGAACTCTTACCTGCACTGTGGGAAATGGAATAGTTTTGAGGAAGTGCATTTACATTACGTGTGTAGAGATACAAATTGTCACCAGACATCATAGTCTACACTCAGAACAGCCACCAACCTGAATGAGACCACAGAAGAAAACGGCAGCACATTATCTTGGTGTGTGTGTGTGTGTGTGTGTGTGTGTGTGTGTGTGTGTTCATGTGTGCATGCGTGTGTATTCATGTGTGTGTATCTGTGTGTATGTTGCCTGTAAGTGTGTATACCTTTGCAATACAGAAATCCTTCAAGTTTCTTTGTTGCTTGATATTCATCATATTTTCATAAGAACTAATATTTCATGCAGTTCAACAGAGTGAGAATTCTGTTTCAATTTGTTTGAACAAGGTGTAATAATCAAATATTATAGATGATGACTTATTTGACCATATGAATATAGAAGTCATTGAGAATATGTAAGTTTCACTACCTATATGTCCCCTTGCTCTCCATGTTTTATGTACTCTTGCAGTACATATTTCAGGACATAGCCCAAAAGATGAATCCCAGCAAATATTGGCTCAGCACTTTTCTATGAAAGTTGTTCAATCTCAAACTTTCAAAGTCATATTTAGACTTCATATGGTAGTTATGACATTGAAAGTTGAATGACTTAGAGGTATAAACATTTCACATAAACTTTATCTAGCACTTTAAAAGTTTTATGTTGATTGTCTCAAGGTCAAGGCAGCAAGTTATCCTTCGTCAGGACCTTATTTGAGACCTGGTTCTTATCGTAACTTATCATTCTCTATTTCCTTCTTAGGGCAGATTTATTTGATCTCTTTATTCTTGGTAGCTTGCACAATACATCACTTGGTTAAAAATTGGAAAAGTAGTCATGTTTATAGATAAAATAATACAGAAAACAGAGGATGAATTATATTTGATTTTTATAAGTAAACCCGTGTAGAGACAGAAAATAAGTAGGCATGGATGCACTGTACTTGAGCATGTCCTTCATGAATTGGGAAACACTAATGGAAGAGTTTGGTGTGGAAACACTTCCATGTTCTCTTGTTGCAACTGAGGAAGAGGTAGACTTTATCAATGAGTTGAACTGGCATTGCATTCAGAATATTCAACATGGTTTTACCAATGAAAGATGACTGATTTGAAGAAAATTGTGACTGCCTGCAGTTATTTCAAATGGGTCACCGGGTTACCTGGAAGGAAAACTGGGGATAGAGGAATGGGATGGCAAGAGAAATGTGAAGCAAAGACTAGATTTCCTGTTCAAGACTCAAAGTTTAATGGGGGTCTCCAAATATATATAGGCATAGGGAAAACCCTTCGCCCAAAGACTGGAGACTCTCACAGAACCAGTTCACTCACTCCACAGGTGGCTGGCTAGTGCCTCTCAGGAAGTTGCAGGTCCTTTGAGAACATAGTGACTAGCATCCAAGTCTGAAATTCCCACTCAAAGGCTGGGGGAGGGACTTCACCTTGGTCAAGTTTCTGCCAGGTGACATGGCACCCCAATACAGCTCTCTACAGAAAATGATATAGTAAACAATATGTCTGTCTTATACAGTATTAGCTTTGGCATCTATAGAAACATGAAAGTTTATCAAGATTCTATGTTCAAACAAATATACCAGATATGCTTTATACATTAGGTTAACAAAACTTTACTTAAATTATGAAATGTGTCCTACCTTCATTTAATAGATATGTAAACTGGGCAACAAAATTCAGAGACCAGTTCAGTATGACTGGTTAAATAAATCAAAGTACAGATTTGTAACTACCGATTTGGCTGGCAAATTGAAACCTTTGTCTCTGACACTAAACTGAGTGGTCTATATTTTTTATTGAAACTATTTAAAATATAAGAGGCAGATAATTTCTAAAGCCAATTGGCAAAGTTTGATGGGTGAAGTAATTACAAAGAAATGAACAGCACTTATAGAACTCTATTTGGGAAAGCATAGTAAACACCAGTAATGTGCAAATAATTATTTGGAAACGAATTGGGAAACATTAATGGAAGAGTTTGGTGTGGAAACTCTTCCATGTTCTCCTGTTGCTACTGAGGAATCGGTAGACTTTCTCAATGAGTTGAACTGATTTTACATTCAGAAAATGCCAATATAAAGTTCTCATCATGGAGGACACAGAATGAACGCCCTGGCCATGCCCTGAGATCTGCATTCATTATAGCTTAACATGATGTTTACCTTTGATTTTAAAAATTGGGAGAGAGAGAGAGAGAGAGAGAGAGAGGGAGGAGGGAGGGCGAGCAAGTGCAAAGAATATTATGAATAGCAAATGGTTCAATTGTAGATAGAAGACTCATATAACATGGTTTTAAGTGATGTGGCATCCATTTCCAGTGCCAGGAAACACAGCAGCAACACAGAGCTCTTCACATGTAGACATTCTGTGTAACAAACAAGCATGAGTTGTGCAAGCAAATCAATAATGACAAATGACAGCTGGCCAGTGACTGAAGGAACACGGGTCTGGTCCCACTCATGGATTAGGTATAAGTGTTTTGAAATTCTTTTGCAATTTTAAAGTCATTGCCAGTGGATTTTTTTTTCTTTCAGTGTCAGGGATTATTAGATTATAAAATCATACTCTAAAAGTAGTTTTTCATTATAATGTCTGTCCAAAAGTGAACCAAGGTCTATTTTTATCAAAAATGAAGGTAAATGAGGCTTTGCACCTTTCTTTTTTATGGGTTCTAGTGTTTCTTTTTCAGTATATAATAGTTTTATGAAACACACAATTTTTTGTTTTGTTTTGTTTTGTTTGGGGATTGGAACAGTAATTCAAAATTATCTCTAAAGTAGGAACTATCCCAGGAAAACTTCAGTCCTTCCTTGGTGATTCTATGCATTTTCACTTTCCAGTGAATAATAGAGGTCTACCCAAAACTGAAGACAATGAACAGAAGAAAAAAAAATTACTTCAAACCAGTGATTTGGATCATGTTTCCTACAGAAACCTCTTTTTGAGTGAATCTAGTGACAGTCTAATTACAATATTATGCCATATGTTTTTGTCTTTGTATCTGTTTCCACCTAATCTCAAATGTCAATATTTATACCATTTAATATGAGAGCAATTAATAGGTTTCATAAGCTCATATTCTTAGATTTCTGTGAGATGATGAACTTATAGCTACCTGCAGAACATTTAGGACTGTGTAAGTGATACAGTCTGCAGAAGAGTTACTCATCTAGAATCTTCACAAGTTATTGTTTAGTTGAAGTTTTCTTAAAATAGAAACGCATAGCATTCCGGGTGTTCTGGTGTTAGATCAGTATGATGGAGACAGGAAGTGGAGTGTGCTACAGTAGTTCATTAGTGTGGATTCTCAGAACAAAGAAATGCTAGAAGATTGGAGTAGAAAGACTGCCTTACCAAAATGGTGAAGGACTGAGAACAAGTTTTCCTTGAGACAACCCCACTGATATGTTATCCAGCTGGCACTACCTAATTCCAAATGGTCAATGTATCCAATACACATGTATATATGAGCAATAATAGATGTAAGAAATGGATTAAGTAGTATATCCTTACATAGATATATGTATATATACATATAAACACACATATGCAAATATAATTAGAATAATTAGATTTATATTCCAATTGATATTATATATATTTATACTGTTGTAAGTTAAAACCTTTTGTGTAAGAAATTTTAGTAATTCTATTAAGATTATATATAAAATATATAATGCTATATATTATTATATATGCTATAAGAAGAAGTCATGACTCCAAGAATGAGTGGATGTTGTGGCGGAAGAAGCTATACAGAGAAGTGGAGCCACAAGTGAATCACGAAAAGTCTAAGAGAAAAGAAAATCATTAACTATAGAAATATTGGTAAAATGAGTGTACATGTCCCTATATCATGGATTTGGGTATGTATAGAAAGACTAGTGAACCATCATAGAGAAATAATTGCATAAAATAAAAGGCTGAGAGCTATGAACTGCTGAACTACAGAAAATAAAAAGGAGTAATAAAACTGCCAAATTTCAGTGAAAATTGACATTTAATTTGGTTTAATTTGTTTTGTTTGGGTTTTATTTCCCCAGATTAAATGTTAGAGAGATATTGTTTTATATACTGTACTATGAAACACAAATTCAAATATACATATAACAATGGTTGGCTTTCCACATAATCTGACATTTGTAAACGAGCGTACAAGTGTGTGTCTTCTGTAGATGCACCAGATAGAAATACTGAATGATAAAAATGTGTGACTTTTTAGCTCTCCCATGGTTTCTTCCTTTGGAATTATTTCAAAATGAAAATAGACAAATTCAGAAACTAGATATGCAGTCTTTTCCTGATTTGTATATTGAAGTAAAAATCGATATAAACTCATTTTAAGGAATGTACTATGTAAGTGTAATATGAGTGCAGACAAGGGTTTGCCTACTATCTTTATAGACATGAATTTCTAAGTTGAAATTACACAATCTTAGAGGCAGAGAAAAACTGTTCAGCACGGGAAACTCCTCTGCTCAAATGTTGGGCCTGGTTGTACCGTTCCTTCAATCATAGCAATTCTTTTTAAGATCTAGTACTTGCTTGTTAACTGGGCTACCAATCTTAGTGCAATACCAGTATCTAGAAAAATATCTCTCATGCAGTGGGGATATAAAATTATAGTTTGAATTAACTGATAGTTAAATTCCTATCCTAATTAGATAGCTTGGTAGACATTGGAAAAAGACTGAATAATCTAAACAATGCTCATTTATACATTTCCATTCAAATCCAGCTAGGCCTAGCTTGCATGCATTCTCACGATTACATATTTACACACACACACACACACACATGCATACATTCTCATAATTGCATACGTACTATACACACATCCATATTTACATATGCATATGCAGCAAAAGACCAAGCACCGGTGCAGAAAGAACTCACTCAGTTCTGGATGAAAAATGAGCTCCAATCTTTATAGAGAAAGAAAACACTTCCACCGTTTTAATGCTAAATGAATTAAACCCATGTTTGTAAGAAAAAAGTTCTGTTCCTTTTAATAAGACTGAGCTTGCCTTGTCCTTACCATGGAACCTGTTCTGTCCAATGGTAAGGAGATGCCTCCTGTTCCTTCTTGCTTTAGGATATAATGTCAGATGCAAATGTTTCTGAGGTAAAGGTGCAGGATTACAACCATCAGGAAGCTGGTGTAAAACAGCACTCAGTTCATCTACTAAGAAGAGCCGTAAGTCTATTTGGAACCATTGAAAAAGTAAAAACTAAAAGTCGTAAATTCAAAAGGATAGACTTCAACTGTGTTAACTATAAAAAAAGGTGTTCTAATTTAAATATCAGCACTGGGTAGAGCTGTCTTTCTTCATGACGCTTCTACATATGCTACAGCACACATTTTCTTTCTTCTCTTGTTTCTGTGTTGTTCTTCTTTACTTCTACTCGTAAAGATTTTTCCATGAGGTAAATGGGTGTGCAGTCTGTTTGGAATTATGATTTCAGAGTTTCAATTTGATGGAGTAATAGAAAAGGAAAGGATGGAGTGGAAAGGAAGAAGAATTTTCCTTCAATAATCTTGGAGGAATTTTGTGTATACGTCCTACCCTGAGTAGCAGCTTTTACGTCTTTCCTAGATTTTATGATTTTTTTATTCATTCTTTATCATAATTAGAGGTATACATTGTGCCCTTCCCCCACTCAGCTTTCTGAACGGAAATTTCCAGACCTCAGTGAGCCACAAGTCTCTCCCACATAGGGTAGAGCGCTCTGACCAAGGTGAACTCCATTGTTCTTCCAGATCTTCACCTTCCGGAATTAAGCAGGCTATCCTGCATCAGAGCTGTGGAGCCAGTGTGGAGCCGATGCCCGCTGAGCAGACTATCGAACCTTGTGGAAGGGTCTCGTCCCCCAAACCTTAAATTTTCAGTCCCCCAATAAACCACAGACCTCAATCAGCAATTGGGTTGTCCTGGTCTCCATCTCTTTCTTGTCACCTCCCCATCTGTCCCCAGTTTCATTTCCATATATATATATATTTTTTTTTCTTGTTTACCATATATGAGTTATAAGTTTAAGGATGGAGTAAATACCACACCAATAGCATATAATAGGAATGGTATATAGGAGTCTCCCAGAAGGGAAACAAAGTGACATATATAAAGAAGAATGAATGAACAAAGGAACAAATTCTCACATTTACCCCAGATTTCCTTTCTATGATAAGGAACAAGATACACTTACCATATAGTGTATTATGTATGTGCACTTACAAAGTGACAGTCATTTCAATGCGTCAGTTCCACATTATGTGTCACACAACATCTGATCTTGGGACTGTGAACAGTATGAGGATACAGAGCAACGGGGAATGTTCTGTATTCTTTGGGTGATCAAAACATTCCTCATGTGTCTTAGTCAGGGTTTCTATTCCTGCACAAAACATCATGACCAGGAAGCAAGTTTAGGAGGAAAGGGTTTATTGAGCTTACACTTCCACACTGCTGTTCATCACCAAAGGAAGTCAGGACTGGAACTGAAGCAGGTCAGGAAGCAGGAGCTGATGCAGAGGCCATGGAGGGATGTTACTTACTGGCTTGCTTCCCCTGGCTTGTTCAACCTGCTTTCACATAGAACCCAGGACTTCCAGCCCAGGGATGGCACCACCCACAAGGGGTCCTCCCCGCTTGATCACTAATTGAGAAAATGCCCCACAGCTGGATCTCATGGAGGCATTTCCCCAACTGAAGCTCCTCTCTCTGTGATAACTCCAGCCTGGGTCAAGTTGACATACAAAACCAGCCAGTACGACATGCCTCTCTTTGACAGATGTAAACATGGAAACCATAGAATGTTTGGATGAATCAATGATGTCCCATGTTAGAGAACACTAATGAAAGTTATTATTCTATTATCCATTTTAATTTTTAAAAGTGAACTGATATAATATATGTATATATCTCATGCATCATGTATTTAAAACATATACATTTACATTTTTAAATCAGTTTAATATTTTTTCTCAGACATTAATTATTTTTATGGTAAAGCATTCAGTGTCCTTTTTTCTAACTTCCATATAATATATATTGCATGATTGTTGTCTCTAATTACTCCACTCTGCAATAACCCACCAGAGTTCTTTGTTCCTATTTAATTCAATACCGATAATTAAACACCCTACCTCCATCTTACCCTTCTGCTTTTTTTCCTACCCAGGCTTTACAATCTCCATTCAATGTTTAGTGTCAATTAACTTAAGGTTTATTCTTAAAATTCTCTACATATGAGTACATTCATGCAGTGTGTACCTTTCTTTCCCTGGTTGAATTCATTAAATAGATTTTTATTTTATTTTTTGTGGGGATATTATTTAATTGTGTATGTGTCCCACATTTGCTTATCAGTTGATGATTGTTTCCATTTCTGTACCTATTGGGAATAGCGTTGCAACGAAACATGGCTTTTAAGATATACTGATTATTGTTTCCTTTATATGTACCCTCTGTCACCCTATATTTATATATTTATATTGTATATATATAATATAGCCTCTGTATAGTAGTTGGATTACTGAATTGTCTGGTAGTTCTATTTGAGAGTGTTTTTAAGAAACTTTCATGTTTTGTCCACAGTGGCTACACTCATTTCTATCAACAGCATGCAAAGGTTCTCATTCCACAATGAGACTTCCACAAGCCAAGACTTGTTATCATTGGCTTTTGGATAATAGCTTTTCTTATGTAAATGAGATTGTATTTGTGTTTTAATCTGTGGTGGTAGGAGGTAAATCCATACACAGTCTTACACATCCTACAATTGTTCAAATAATATCACAATTATTACTTCAGTCATTTAAGGATCCAGAGACAATCTCCATTTGGGTTTTATAGTGAGCTTTGATGTATTCCTTAGCTGTGGTTATAACGTAAACCATTAGATGTTTTGGGGAACCTGACCAATTTTAGGTTCTTATAGAGGTCATATGAAAGAACAAAGGGACCATTAGCTCCTTGTTCATTAGTGGATTTGGCAAGGTCCAGTTTGAGGTAGTACCTCAAAGAAGACAAGGTTATGGTTTCTGGGGATCTAACTCTCCTTCTTGGGCTGTGCTTATCAATCCTAAAGCACACTTTAAAGCACACCTACCTTCCTGTGTCTGAGATATTCTGTGTTCTTATTGTCTAGTTTAGCTCTCTGCTGACCTTGACCTACCCTGACCACTGCATAGATAGCCCAATTATCAAGCAAGTTCTTGACTTTGAAAATCACTGCAATGGCTGAACAAATAGGGGAATGCAGCCCCAGCATTTGAGCAGAGGAGTTTTCCATATTTTTGTCTTCTTTATTTCTCTTCCCAGATCCTCCCACTCAATACCTTACTATTTGGGAGCCTTATTTTCATGGGTTTAGGTTAAGATGTGTTGCAAGAACTAAGGTTCTGATACTCATAAGGAAGCAAAAGGGAAAGAGTGGGAGTTGGGTTAGGAGAAGGGGTATATTGTTTATAGAACTCTGGGTTAGAATTTGTAAACAAAAATTCCCTATATCATAATGTCATTACGTATTTTTATCTTTTAAGTGACATCAGCACAATGCAGGTTGAACATCTAGTATGTGTTTAAGATAGTTTGCAAATAATACTCTTTAATGAGTGGAAGGCATGCAAGATACAATAGTTACTTCTGAGGATTTTAAAGGGTTTTTCAGAAGCTTACCAGAAAAGGCGTTTAAGAGAAGTACAAAATAGTTACCTATCAACCATGTCTGCATAGTGCCTATAATGTGACAGCCAGACAGTAGAGCAACATAGGTTTGAACCTTGCCAAGATAGCTGATACAGTTTGAATACATTTATTAAGACAGTATTAAGCCTATTTATTTTTATCCACAAAATATCACACAAGTCACTTACTGCACCAATTGCTTGCGTATGGGAGGGATGAAAAATTAGTCTGTAAGAATATATGTAAAAATCCCCTTGGTAGTTCAAGGATATGAGGATATGTCTTAAATCTAATAGTTGCAAGCCAATGTTTACAATGTTTCTTTTTCTTTCATTCATACATTTCTCCCTCTGAAGGAGAGGTCTTATTTTGAACACTATGTTGTCTCAAATTAAAATATGCTTCTGAGCTCAAGAAGGACAATGCTTTCAGCTCTGTAAGAAGCAAGACTTGAAACTGGGAGATCAGTTAGAAGGACAGACCCTGTAATTGGGGAAGATTTCTGTGCTTATTCTGAACAGGATGTCAGCCACTCTGCTCTGATGGTAAGATATCTGACCTTGCCAAATTTACTTTATGTTTTCAGAAAGAAGTGTTGGAAGATTTTATAGTTCATTGCAGAATAAAATTGCGACTTCACACATAATAGAATCAAAAATTTAAAAAGAGATTATAGTATCATTTTCAGTATTGGTTATTTACAATCTTTAATTCAATAATATTTATATTCTTTGACAGCTTCCTATACTTATAAAATGAATGTTAATCAAACATATCTGTACTAGCTGGTTTTGTGTGTCAACTTGACATAAGCTGGAGTTATCACAAAGAAAGGAACTTCAGTTGAGGAAATGCCTCCATAAGATCCAGTTGTGGGGCATTTTCTCAATTAGTGATCAAGGGAGGAGGGCTCTTTGTAGGTGGTGCCATCCCTGGGCTGGTGGTCTTGGCTTCTATAAGAAACCAAGCTGAGCAAGCTAAGGGAAGCAAACCAGTAAGAAACATCCCTCCATAGCCTTTGCATCATCTTCTGCTTCCTGACCTGCTTGAGTTCTAGTCCTGACTTCATTTAGTGATGAAAAGCCATGTGGAAGTGTCAGCTGAATAAACCCTTTCCTCCCCAATTTGCTTCCTGGTTATGATGTTTGTGCAGGAATAGAAACCCTGACTAAGACAAATATCCTCAGTATATTTGAAATCATATAACCATGTTGAGATTGTTTATGTATAATATAGGCAATACTATATAAAATTTTATGTATTTTTATTTATTTACATATTGGAGTTATTAGAGTGGCTTACAGACAGTGTTCCATATACTCCAACAATGGCTAGAAACCTATACATAATCCAAGAATCCAGAAGTTGTGCAGCCTACTGTTGCAGGCCACAAATAATCCTAGATGGCCTTGATAGGTGATAGAAGAAAGAACAAAAGAACACACATAGAGACACAGACATACACACACAGACACAGAAGACACATGCACACACAAATGCACATATGCTCACACATGCACATACATACAACATACATACATACATACATACTTACATACATACATACAAGTTGGATGGATAGAGCATTTGGGTAGATCTGGGGGAAAAATAGAAGATGAAGAATACCAATGCTCCAAAAGCATTTTAGAACATTCTTGAAAAATTATTAAAAAAAATTAAAGTATTATGAAGAGACAACCACACTACTTTTACCCACCCCATGTACTAACCTCACTCTTACCTCTGCCAGTAGCCTTGTGCAAAGCACTCAATTCAATCCTTTATTCATTGAAGTTCGCAGTCCACTCCTAAGCCATTTATTATTTCACATTTGGATAAATATATGCTATAATTGTATCAATCAGGAGACAAGGTGGCCCTGCTAGCACTTTGAGAACGATGAGCTTCTCCTTTTGTCCTATGGACATGAATGATGAAATGTGTGATGCATCACAGGACAACCAATCCAGTACACTTAGAGGCGTCAGCATCGGGATGGAACTTGCACTACTAAAACCAAAAGAAAATGCTGGAAAGGGACTCATGTCTTATAATATTGTCGAATTTTTATTTAAACCATGTACAGCCCATCTCTTTAAATATTTCAAGTGCTTGTGTTAATATAATCATTTCCTTTTCCTTAATTGAAGTTTTTGCTAAGTTATTTTAAAAAAATGAGATATTTCCAAGTAAAAATATTTTTCTTGGATTCAATTTTGTTAAACAAGTCTTCAAACTTTTGGTCTGTACTAAAGTGTATTTTAATATAGCTGACAGGCTGTATATTCTTTCCAATTCAGAAATAAAGGTGAGTGGGAGGGGGTTCCAAGCTGGTTAGAAAAATAAGAGCAAGATAAGCTCATAAAGCCAGGTTGTAGGAGTTTTATGCAGCCTGAGAGAGGATATGAACTTCACAGGAAGGAGGACGATTTTTTTTTCCCGATTGTGCTAAGAGATCCTTTAGTAGCTACTGCACTAAATAAAGGGATTAATTATGGGTTACATTAGTGGTTATATTTGTTCCTGTTGATGCTGTTCTGTTTGCAGCTTAACCATCTATGACCTTGTGGAAGGATAAGGAAGGGCTGGTGTTTTATGTCCTTAGAGTAGAATGTTCTTTCTCTCACATAACACAGATTCGACTCTGGCTCACTTATGTGACTCCAGTAGGGATGGTTCCCAGGCCCTCTGCTTCTTCCCACTGCCTGGGTTGACTTGTAGACTGTGGGAAAGTGTACAGCATCGTAACAGTGAAGTGACCTCTAAGCAGAGGGCAGGGAGCAACCACCAGCGAGAACAGCAGGACACAGTGTAAGCACATGACCTGTACACGAGGCTCATTCTGGTGAGCAGATGTAATTAACATAGACACTGAATCTGTGCAGACAAAACTAGATATGTGTGTGTGTGTGTGTGTGTGTGTGTGTGTGTGTGTAGGAGAGTATTTTTCATCCAGCAATATTAGATGATCATATAAACTGTAAGATTTGCCTCTCAGAACATGCTATGTCTTAAATCTAAAGATCAGAGTCTCCCAATGTGTCACTCATGGAATAGTGTTTCTTGATATTAATATTACATTGGAAGAGAGTGAGAAGGGGTGTTCTGGTTAAGTTAATACAGAAAAGAAATACAAACAGTATAGGAAAATCCTCACTGTCAGGGCACATACAAGTTTGGGTCTGTTTTACTACTGTATAAAACTGTGTGATTTCAGATCAGAGAAAGAGGATGGGGCATCACTAGAGATGATTCTAACTCAGTGGTGACTGATGTATTGTGGGAAGGACCTAGAGGTGGTACGAAAATTCTTGTCCAAAAGAGCACACTGGTCCAGTTTCCATCTGAGTTTGGGGGAGGCATGGAAATGTTGGGAGGGCTTAGGGACTGGGCAGATTCACCAGTAATGCACACAAATTCTCTTCCCTACAAAGCCTGGACCTGAAGAGATGGTGTAGGGAAAGGGGCCAGTCCAAGCTTGCAAATGTGACTCCTGCTGGTCATCAGGGTGAAGGAGAATTTTAAGATGAGGGACCTAGGGCTAATTCAATAAGACATCCTGCAGATTTGGTGCCTGGCTACACTTGTCTATGGAACTCAGTTTTCATCATTTATTAAAATTCTATTATTATTATTATTATTATTATAAAACCCATCAGGTTTTCTCAAGAGATCTTCATCCACAGCTCATTCTGGCTGATTCTTTCCCTGTTCCTTCCACAACTGTTTTGCTTCTTCTCTCCCAGTACTCCTCATTCCTCTTTCAAAACAATGGATTCCAAAGCCCTCCTCATTCCCCTACCCTCACATCTCTTTGCTCTAATCTCATGGTCCATTTCCAGTTTTCTGAAACTAGAATGTTTACTCAATTTAAAACAGAGACAGAGGTGCCAGTGTGGAAACAAGATAATAAAGTTTTCTCTCCATGACCTATGTGAGCCTTAGGAAACTGTAAGACCCATCTACACTTGGGTTTCAACCACCTGCTCATACAGCTTTATTGCCAGAATATGACATGTCAGTCTTTCAGGCTGTAAGACCATTTAAGATAGTTTCTAGTCAAGGCAAGCATAAATGATACCTTCTGTGCATTCTTTATGGAGAATGAAATAGCCAGCTTTCTTCTGCAGTAACATATTCTATTCCAGGTGTCTCAGTGGTATTTTGGTTTCTTAATAGGTACTTTTTGGACTTAGTTTCTTCTTCAGTGCTCTAGTTATTATGGTTCAAGAGCTAGAGACATAGCTTGACGTTTCACTGAAGAGCAGTCTGCGAGTCCATTCTTAGTCACTTGTGAGTTGTGTTTAAGTTAGAGTCATTATATGCCTGTGAAGGATCTATGCATGCTGCTTCAGGCTCTGTGAATCCATTAAGAACTCATGTTGATTTAGAGTAGTGGTTCTCAGCCTGTGGGTGATGAACCTTTGGAGGGCGCCTATATTAGATATCCTACATATCATATGTAGTACATACATTATGATTCATAACAGTAGAAAAATTACAGTTATGAAGTAACAACAAAATAATTTTATGGCTGGGGGTCACCATGACATGAGGAACTGCATTAAAAAGTCTTAGCATGTTGACCTCCAGCTGAGCCAGCACCATTTGTTGAAAAGGCTATCTTTTTTCCACTGGATGGTTTTAGCTCCTTTGTCAAAGATCAAGTGACCATAGGAGTGTGGATTCATTTCTGGGTCTTCAATTCTGTTCCATTGATCTACATGTCTGTTACTGTACCAATACCATGCAGTTTTTAACACTATTGCTCTGTAGTACAGCTTGAGGTCCGGGATACTGATTCCCCCAGAGGTTCTTTTACTCTTGAGAATAGTTTTAGCTATTCTGGGTTTTCTGTTATTCCAGATGAATTTTTGAATTGCTCTTTCTAACTCTATGAAGAATTGAGTTGGGATTTTGATGGGGATTGCATTGAATCTGAGGTCAACATGCAGAAGAATGCAAATTGACCCATCCTTATCTCCTTGCACTAAGCTCAATTCTAAGTGGATCAAAGATCTCCACATAAAACCAGACACACTGAAACTAATAGAAGGGAAACTAGGGAAGAACCTTGAACATATGGGCACAGGGGAGAATTTCCTGAACAGAACTCCAATAGCTTATACTCTAAGATCAAGAATAGACAAATGGGACCTCATTAAATTACAAAGTTTTTGCAAGGCAAAAGACACCGTCAAAAAGACAAAGCGGCAACCAACTAACTGGGAAATGATCTTTACCAACCTTACATCCGACAGAGGGCTAATATCCAAGATATACAAAGAACTCAAGAAGTTAAACTCCAGAGAGGCAAGTAACCCTATTAAAAAATGGGGTACAGAGCTCCACAAAGAGTTCTCACCTGAAGAATATCTAATGGCTGAGAAGCACCTAAAGAGATGTTCATCATCCTTAGTCATTAGGGAAATGCAAATCAAAACAACCCTGAGATTTCATCTCACACCAGTCAGGATGGCTAAGATCAAAAACACAGGAGACAGCAGTTGTTGGCGAGGATGTGGAGAAAGAGGAACACTCCTCCACTGCTGGTGGAATTGCAGGCTGGTACAACCACTCTGGAAAGCAGTCTGGCGGCTCCTCAGAAAACTGGGCATGACACTTCCGGAGGATCCGGCTATACCACTCCTGGGCATATACCCAGAGACTTTACCTGCATGCAATAAGGACACATGCTCCACTATATTCATAGCAGCCTTATTTATAATAGCCAGAAGCTGGAAAGAACCCAGATGTCCCTCAACGGAGGAATGGATTCAGAAGATGTGGTATATTTACACAATGGAATACTACTCTGCAATTAAAAACAATGAATTCACGAAATTCCTAGGCAAATGGTCAGAACTTGAAAATATCATCCTTAGTGAGGTAACCCAATCACAAAAGATCACACATGGTATGAAGTCACTGATAAGGGGATATTGACCCAGAATCTCAGAATACCCTAGACACAATCAGCATATCAATAGATTTCTAAAAAGATGGAAGGAGAGACCCCTGGTCCTGGAAAGACTGGATGTAGGGGAACGCCAGGACAGAGTAATGAGAGGGGGTTGAACGGAGAAAAGAGGGAGGGAAGGGGGCTTATGGGACTTTCGGGGAGGGAGGAAACGGGAAAGGGGAAGTGATTTGGAATGTAAATTAAAAAAATAAAATAAAATTAAATTAAAAAAAAAAAAAGTCTTAGCATTAGGAAGGCTAGGAATCACTGGTAAAGAGCATCTTCCTTTTTTGTTATCTTTCCTCTGCTCTGGCCTTCATGCTCTTTACCCCTCCTTTTCTGCTGAGTTCATTGAACCCAGAGAGGAGGGATTTGATGGTCCCTTTTAGGGCTCAGTGTTCCAAGATCTATTACTCTGTGAGTGGATTCTGAGTGTGGGTCTCTGTATTTATTCCCATCTGCTGCAGGAGGAAGCTTCCCTGAATAGAAGGCACTTGGTAGTCAGCATAATTGCTAAGGTATAGAGAGAACTCAGTAATCAGTATTATTGCTTTAAATGTTTTCTGACAATGATTCCCATCTTCCTTGAAACTTCTCTTTGGGGTTTCCTCTGGTATATACACAAGAGGAAAGACAAAACCCTACAGATTTTAGTCTTCCCTTATTCGCCTTGCTGCTCTTTTTCAAATTTTCTTACACTTAAATTGGCTAAAAGTTAATATGTGCATCATCAAATTTGGGATATTTTCAAGTTTTTGGATAGACGAGTTCCATAGAATATATACACTCAAATATTTTTCATAGGGCTAAGATAAAGTAAATAAAAACACAGTGAGAGGAGCTGCCCACCTCGCACACACTTAAGAAGGAAGCCAGTGGCTCTCAACTCCCTACTGGAATTCTACACTATGGGTAAAATGGTACCTGAGCTCACTTCTGACTCAGCCAAGCGCTGAAGCCTTGCAGAGTTATAATTAGACAGATAATAAAATGGGGGCTCCTATCAAATTTTTCACACATTTTTAACACACCTGACAGTCTATCCAAAGGAAGTGTCTCTCAAGACAGACTTGCCATGGATGGCTGGGTTTGCCAAACCACCAGAGCGTGAAATCAATCCTGCTTATCAGTACCCAGCTCATGGAAGAAGCATGCTGCTGGGAGCCGGGGGTCCAGGACTCTGAGCTTTCTGTGGCTGTGCTCCAAATGAAGACAGAGATGGTGCACATCAATTTCATTTAATTAGCTTTTTACATGACTTCCATTTCTCTTACGTTGGCTAATTAGCAGCATGCCAGGCAATCAGCCCTCCTCCACTCTGGAGAGTTCGCAGGCATATCTGCGTTCATACTAAGATCAGCGTCCTTAACTTCGCTGCCGCAATGGCTCAGGCTGGAGGGTTGTTCCCCATTGAGATACAGTTGCTGTACTATTAATTTTGTTCTTTACGTTCCTCTCTCCGGGAAACAGGCGATTTAATTCGTGAGAGTGCTCTGAGGCACCATGCTTATGTTGTTGAGCAGATTTATGTAGTGCCTGTGTTGAACAACACAGTACACTGAATGGAAATCACTGTGTTCTGCACGCTTATGAAGTTGAATACAATTTTTCCAAAGCGTATTTATGTAAGTGGAGAGGGGGCGGCCCAATATCAAATGAAGTGATTTCTTGTGTGCCAACATTGTTTTCTATTTTTTTTAAGGCACTATATACTTATTGAAAACCTTTCATCACCGTTGAAAGTATCAAATGCATTTTAATAACTCATAGAATTAGTATAAAATCACTAAGAGTAACAGACTCTAACTTTACAAACAACCATATGGGAAAACTTCAAAATGACTCACAGGGCAGATTGACATTTACAATTAGCAGATTCAAGCAAATCAGTAATGTCTTTGTGGAAGGAAGATGCCATCCTCTCCCCAATGACCCATTTGATTTGTAGTTCCACATAAACTAAAACTTAAGACTTACTTCTTCTTGGACCACAGTATAACAATTACACATCATGAAGAAAAATTGATAACATAAATTTCACACATATGGAACCACAAGCATCTTTCTGACATGGACTTTCTAATGAGTTTGAAGAGAGCCAGATATGTGGTGAATCAATACAAAACAGGACATTTACCCAGTGGGTTTCAGTGTCATGGTCTTATATTGATATCAATACTTGGTATCAATACTGATAGGGTATTAGGAAAAGATCAATGATCCTTTGTACTCCAATCAAAATGTTCTATATTTAGGAATCATTTTCACTAAAAAATAAAAACAAAATCTACTAGAAAAAAAGGGAGTAGCAACATAAAAATACATACTCTTTACACTTTGTTCTTCTCTCAATGAAATGCTACTGATAAAGGTTGGAATTGTACAGGCAAATTATGATGAAATTCTGTCCAAACTGAATAAAGTAGCTTATCTAAGTGTGCTTAGATAAATCACTGCTTTTGGAATTTGAGAGGTCTAAACCATGTCTCTGACTCTCTAATTAATACCAGTTGTATTCTCTGAAGCAAGAGACATAGAGGACATTTTAAGTCACCAACTTAAAATGGAAATAATAACCTGTATTTTAAGTCATTATTAAGGATTATAGGTGTTTGCATAGCTCAACTGTGGGAGGAGTGAACATACTTTGTAATTTAGACTCATCATAGATGATAAGCATCTCTTCTGCGGTATTTATCAAAGTTTTTCAAAACTTGGTCTATCACTTCATGCATATATGTTCCACATACACCTCATTCGTCCTATGCCTATAGACTTTCCTGTAAGCTATAGTCTACCAGTATATGGTAACTGTGTAGATTTAATTAGTTGTGTGGCCAGTGGTTTCTGTTGTTGTTACTGTTGTTGTTAAACTTAAACACAATTCCAGCTTGTGGACATCCAAGAAGGGCACTGAAAAGATTTTTCTCCTCTCCATTTCAGAAAGGCCAGAAGCAGGAAGTAAACAGAATTAGTTCAGTTTCAGCTACACAGATGCAATTTCCGCTTCTTGGGGATAATATCTATTCAAAGCTGATGGCTTTTAAAGAGCAAACTGCTACCCAATTTCCTTCCTCTTTCATCAGTTTTTAAAATGTTTATCTGCGGAAAACAGTGTAAAGGCTTACACTCAAATGATCATGTTCCTTGTGGCAGTTTACTAAAACACATCCTGCCCACAATTGAGAAAGCAACATCAGAGTGTTATTGCATGCAAAACTGTGTGAGGAAATGCTTCTGTGCATTCTCCCACGTAGTGTTGACCACTGTGCCTAGGGTGGTTTTCTTGTCACTCCAGTGTTAAGATGAACTTTATAGACAAGAGGAAGGTGATTAATTTTATAAATTATATCATATTATTATGAATTAAAAATCAAATTCTAATGTTCTAATCCTGACTACACAAGCTTTCCTGAAATGTTTTCTATGGAAAATGCTGAGATGATTTATGAAAGCAAACTTACCTGCCCCACCTGAAATATGATGACAAACCATGGAACCATTGCACACATAGATGAAATGTTTGTCCTATTGTTATAACATATTATTTCTAGATGCAAATTTTGCTGAAGTAACATAATAATAATAATAATTCAGTCTTTATGTACTTAATTCTCTGTCATGGTTCACTGTTACATGGTTATAACCAAGTTTTCCTACTTATCCTAAGTTAAGTATATTTGAATACTAACTTACATGCTGCAGTAAGTTTTAATTTTTCCTGTTATCCCATTCGATTTGCCAGCATAGTAAGCAGATCTGTATATTTATGCACTCAGTGCATACTCAAAATGTATTTGCATACTGAGTAAGGAAATTAACCAACTAATGTTTGAAATAAATGATACAGTTAAAAACTATACTATATATTTTTAAAAATCAGCAACAGAAGCAATAAATGCTACTTTGTTCTTAAGTACTCTTTCTTTTATATTAATTAATTTATTTTTTACACTTCATACTTTATTACCCCCCACCCCCATCCACCCTCTGACTGTTCTACATCCCATATCTCTTCCCCAACCCCTGTCTTCACATGGATATACCCAGCCCCAACCCCACTTGACCTCTAAACTCCTTGGGGCCTCCAGTCTCTTGAGGGTTAGGTGCATCATCTCTGAATGAACTCAGACCCAGCAGTCCTCTCCTGTATGTATGTTGGGGACCTCATATCAGCTGGCATATGCTGCCTGTTTTGTGGTGGTCCAGTGTTTGAGAAATCTCGGGGGTCCAGTTTAATTGAGACTGCTAGTCCTCACAAAGGATCGCAGATTGCCCTTCTACACTCTCTTTTTAATCTTTCTTATTACAGTTCTAAAGTTCTCTTAATTGTGATAAATTATTTGTTTTATCATCTGTTTCTTAGAGCCACTAAATTTCACACAATGTTATTGTTACCGAAACCAGCTTGAAAATCTGTGTTTTATTAATCTGTTGACATTGCATTTGCTAAAACCTGAAAAAAACAATAATGCTAGCTAGCATTCCAACATAGAAGGGGGAAATCTCACAAGACCATACCATTAAATGAAGAGCTACAGGAGATTACTGGCTGCTGATGGAGGGAGACAAAATCTTCTCTGGAGACAACCTCCTCTGCAGTAGATTACACAATCTCAAGTGGTCATCTCTAAACACACACACACACACACACACACACACACACACACACATATATATATATATATATGTCAACACTAATGGTACCCAATATGTTACATTTATAAATTCATATAAATAGAAATGTATATGCAAATTAACACACAAGTGCTGTGTTGTGTGTATGTGTGTGTGTTTAAAGTATAATTGTTAAAGAATAAGAGACCAGGAATTTAAGACAAAGAAGCAGGGAAGATAAAGGAGGAGATGGTGGGAAAAGAGGGAGCGGTAGAAATGATTTAAATACCATATTCACATATAAAAGTCTAAAAAATACATAAATGAAAGCAAAAGGAACCTGCACATATTATAGCTACAGTTGCTTTAGACAAGTTATCCTAATTCAATCTTTATCTTATTATTTCTTTAATTTAAAAAAATACGGGCTTGTTCTGATGTTTAATGTGGTATTTCCATGAATATTTAGTATTAAGAATGAGCTGGAAAGAAGCTGGAAAGAACCCAGATGTCCCTCAACGGAGGAATGGATTCAGAAGATGTGGTATATCTACACAATGGAATACTACTCTGCAATTAAAAACAATGAATTCACGAAATTCCTAGGCAAATGGTCAGATCTTGAAAATATCATCCTTAGTGAGGTAACACAATCACAAAAGAACACACATGGTATGCAGTCACTGATAAGGGGATATTGACCCAGAATCTCGGAATACCCTAGACACAATCCGCATATCAATAGATTTCTAAGAAGATGGAAGGAGAGACTCCTGGTCCTGGAAAGACTGGATGTAGGGGAATGCCAGGACAGAGTAACGAGAGGGGGTTGAATGGAGAAAAGAGGGAGGAAAGGGGGCTTATGGGACTTTCGGGGAGGGAGGAAGCGGGAAAGGGGAAATGATTTGGAATGTAAATTAAAAAAATAAAATAAAAAAAAAAGAATGAGTTTTAATGAAGTAGAGACATAAAATTTTCAGTCTTTCGGAAGTAAACTATTAAAATGGAAGCCAAGGTAACATATCCAAGGTGAGAGTAACCAGAAAAATCTGAAGTCCAAGGCCATCCTGTATACTAACAAGCAAAGTCCTAAGGACTTATTTTTTCGAGGAATGCCTTTGGCTGTTTCCTTAGGTCTTAGGAGAATTAATTGTTTCACTTCTACCTATGGGAATACATGTGAGAATAATATTTCCAAAAAGCAAAATAGAATAGTATTCTTTTGCATTTTGCCTGATTCACTCATATTTGTCTTTGAAGCTTAATACCTCAAGTTTCCTTATTAAAAGTACTTTACATGCCTGGAAACATCTATAATTTTATGTCCACTGTTTATTTAATACTCTCTTTCCCTCTCTCTACTCCCCCTACACACACACACACACACACACAGACACACACACACACACAAACACACACACACACACACACACACGTGCACGCCTGAGCTTTAGATTTTCATATGTGAATATGGTATTTAAATAATTCCTACCCTTCCCTCTTTTCCCACCATCTCCTCCTTTATCTTCCCTGCTTCTTTGTCTTAAATTCCTGGTCTCTTATTCTTTATCTATTATATTTTAAACACACACACATACACACAACACACCACTTTTATTTTATTCTCAATGGTATCTTTCAACATTACTCAGCTGGACTGACATCGTGACCTCCTGCTTCAGGTTTTCAAGTGTCCTGATTGCAGATCCCAGCGGTGAACCAAGGCTTTGCTTTTTAAAGTCTACAGCTATAAAAAAGCAGACACCATGAGCCTTTGTTTTCTGTTTTATTACAATCTGAATCTCCTTGATAACATATACCTTTGTTAGTAGATAACCTTAATAATACATCTTATGCATGTTTATATATGTAATAACGATAACATTTGTAACAAATAAATGCAAGGATTTCTTTTGCTTCACTTTGACATACTTAGTTCTTAACAATCCATCAACTTGGCCTTGTGGTGAGACATAATTTTGAGAATGATAGACAGCTTAGAGGATGAGTTCTCTTCCCACTACAATGCCATCACCCCTCTGGAAGTTCTATTTTCTCCATGGCCTTTCATTCCTGCCATTTTGTCAGTTGCAGATCTAGATAACTTTGTATAATAGGAATAGAAGCTTATAGTGTCAAGGTAATTTTTAAAATTTGTATTTCTATTCCCATACAAGTTGATTTTGGGTATTGATAGCTACCCTGGAAGAACATGATAATTATTTAGCATGTAATTATCTTTTTCTATTAATCATTCCATTCATTTACATCTCAAATGAAATCCCACTTCCCCATTACCCCTCCACCAATCCCCCATCTCACATCTGCCCTCCCCACTTCCCTATACCTGTATGAGGGTGCTCCCCCCACCCACCCACACTCTCCTACCCCACTGCTCCAGCATCCCCCTACTCTGAGGCATCAAACCTCCCTGGGAACAAGGGCCTTCCTCCCATTGCTGTCAGCCAAGGCCATCCTCTGCTACATATGTTATCTGGAGCCTTGGATCCCTCCAGGTACACTCTTGTCTGGTGGTCTAGACTCTGGGGGAACTGGGTCTTTTGATTTATTATTTACAAATTCATGCATTATGAACAAAGAATACTAGTTTAAAAAACATAGTTTATCCAAATCAATAGCATTTCTGAGATTATAAATTTGTAATTTATATGTTCATGTTGCTTGGGCAAATGCCATTGTACAATGTATCTGGCACCCTGCAGTCAAGATCTTCTTTCACTTGAAACTATTAAAAGAATTCAGGAAACCAAATCCAAAAGGCTATTGTTTTCTATATTTAAACCTCTGTTCTTGTTTCAAGCTTCTGTATACAAGTTAGGGAGGATTTTGCTGGAATGAATTCAAAGAGTTTAAGCCAGAAACAAGAACTCCCAAACAGGGAATTCTTAGTAAGTTTCCAGATCATTTATAGTCTAAGTAGAACAAGTTTGAAATGGGTGTTTTAAACATTTCAATTCAGTTCACTTAGTTTCAACAAACATAGGAAGGCACTGTTTTAGAACATGAGAGCAAAAACAAAAGATGAAAATTTGTTGTCAAAGGAATTGGGAATCACTTGATTTAGGTGAGTATACAGAAAAAAAATGTGTTTAGTAAATCCTAACAAATATTTTGTCTCCAGACTCTATTGGGTGTGATTTATGGTGATATTGACTAGCTTCTACAGTAGGTCACAATTCCCATAATTATCCAATTATTACTATATAATACAAGTATATAATATATTGTATTATGTAATTTTATATAAATATTATATAATTAGAAACATACAAACCCCGAGTAGAGGCATGAGTAAAGGAAAGTCATGGGTAAAGAGAAGATCAAATAGGGAGACTGTGTGAGGAAGACTATGTTAGACTTTGTTCAGACTCTGGTATGTGCAGAAGAACTTTCACCTGTCCCAGGAGCCCATGAGACATTGTATCAATAGTCAGTATATGTGTATCAGTTAATTGATTAGTGAATTATGAATGAATAAAGGAACATATCCCTAGGAATTCATACATTCATATGACACAATAGAGAGAGAGGAGGGGCAACCTTGTGACCTGATTATCTCAATAAAACGTTGGCATAGCCATTAGGAGTGCATTATTTCTGTTTCTTTGTTCAGTAGCAGAAACTTACTTATTTTGTATTTACACTGACATTAGAATTATGTTTTTTTAGATTCATTGGGAGTGGGTATTAATGCACTATTTTCATTAACAAAGATATCTGATATTAAAATTTTGCTTTCTCTGATGCATTTGTTCCTATCCTTAGTTTTTTTTTTTGTTTTGTTTTTGGACAGGTGAACTCCACCAGCATCCCTGGTCTCCTGGTCTCTCATCCTGAGCCCAGGGCCTGAAGACAGATTTGTGTGTGTGCATGTAGTTTGTGTATGTGTGTGTGCACATGCGTATTGTACTTGCGCATGTGTCTGTGTGTGTGTGTGCATGTGTATGTATGTGTCTGTGTGTGTGCCTGTGTGTGTGTGTGTGTGTGTGTGTGTGTGCATGCAGTTTGTGTATGTGCATGTGCACATGCGTACTTGCGCATGTGTGTATGTGTGTGTCTGTGTGTCTGTGTGTGTCCGTGTGGGTGTGTCACGTAGGAGCACATCCGTTCCTTTAACTCACCATGTCCCTTCGAGCATTTGTTATCTATTGTTCTATTGTTCCATTCATCACTGCCATTCTGACTAAGGGAGGTTTAAATCTCAAAACTGATTTGTTTTGCATTTCCTTGATTGCTAGTGATGAATATTTTTGAGACACTTTTAGTCATTCTCTACGAATGGGACTTTTTTTTTTGACTCTGTTTTTGAGTTCTTTGCATATTCTGAATATTAAGCTTTTATCAGTAGTATAGTTGACAAAGATTCTCTACCATTTTAGGGCCTTCCTCTTCGTCCATTTGCCTGTTTCTTTTGCTTCGCAAAAGCTTTTTAGTTTCATGATGTCCCCTTGTTTATTGTTGGCCTTAATTTTGGGACATATTAAGTTCTATTCAGGAAGTCCTCTCCTACCCCTGTGTTTGGTACTCACCATGTTTTCCTCCAGCAGATTCAACACTTCAGGATTGAGATTAACTCCTTGATGAATTTTGATTCAGTTTTCTATTGTGAAAGTTCAGTATTTTGACAAATTGCATTGACTTCCCAGATTGCTTTGAGCAGTGTATTTGTTTGGAATTATTCTGATTCATGAGCAAGGTATATCTTTGTTTTTCTTTGTGTCTTGGGCAATTTATTTCAATAGTGTTCTGTCATTTTCATTGCCGAGGTACCTCGCTGCCTTGCTTAAATTTTGTTATTAAATGTTTATTCCTTTTGTAACTAGTATAAATCAAACCACTTTCTCGATTTCTTTCACAGAAAGGTCATTTTTCATCTCTAGAATTGCTACTAATTCAGGTTGAATTTGTATCTTGTAACTTCACTTATATTTTGCTTATAAGATAAATAAGTTTTTCTCAAGTGTATTGGGTTTTTATACGTTTAAAATTATATAATCTCCAAACACAAATAACTAAGCATTTACTTCTCTAATCTGGATGTCTTTGAAATATGTTTCCTACTTATTCTTTATTTATGCTTTGATTTTTAAAATTTCTTTCTCTCTAAGCAATATGGACTTGAGATTTTTCTTTTTGCGTCCTTGAGGCTTGTTCATAGATGGCTTGAGATCGTTTTCTTTCTGATGCATGCATCTATTGCTCTAAATATTACTCTTAGCTTTGCTCCTGCTTCTTTAAAACTTCTGATTCATCGTATTAATTTTGTTTATGACCAGATGCTTTATACTTTATTTAAAATATATTTAATTGCTCAATGTTCATTTCAAAGTGACTTATTCCATTTGCATTCCGTATGTTTATGTGTAGTTCCATTCTTTTTAGTTTTATTTTATTTCGGTTGGGAAGACGTGAATTACAATTTTTTTATTATAATTTACTGAAGCATACTTGTAGCCTTATTTAATTTGTCTAGCATAATTTTCATGAGAATATATAAATAATATATAAGTAATATATATTTATATACATATAAAATATAATAGATCTTTGGGTTTGTTCAACTATTTTAAAAATGTCACAGAGAAACCCTGTCTCGAAAAACCAAAAAAAAAAAAAAAACCGAAAAAAAAGGCTTCTCTTTGCCGGGCAGTGGTGGCCTTTAATCCCAGCACTTGGGAGGCAGAGGCAGGAGGATTTCTGAGTTCGAGGCCAGCCTGGTCTACAGAGTGAGTTCCAGGACAGCCAGGGCTACACAGAGAAACCCTGTCTTGGAAAAAAACAAAACAAAACAAAAAAAAAATGGATGTTCCCACTTTAAATTAAAAATGTCTTCATGTTCAGGATTATAGGTCAATTAAGATTTACATTTTTTCATTTAAACCTTTAATATGTTCTTTAATATATAATTAAATATAATAATTATTATTATATAATATATTATAATAAGTATAATTAATATATGATTAAATTATTCAATGTACAGAGTCTATGATTGTAAAATATCACCAAAATCTTATTTCAATGCTATTTAAAAAACATTCTAAACCACATTTTTGACTTTTACAAATTATTTCTCACACCCTCTTCTTCCCTGAGCCCTGGGAACTACAGTCATTGCCTTTATGTATTGTCCTAATATTGATATTTCATATAAGTTGCTAATACAGTCTAATGTTTTGTGAACATATTACTTTACCTAATATGAGATACAAACATATTAACAGTGTATAACTATTTTCTTTAAATATTAAAGAAACATTAAAATATTAAAGCCAAGTTAAAATATTAATGCAAAATTGAAAAATGACTTTTTATCTATTTATCCTATATAAAGTGACATTTTTATAAGTACATGCATCATGTAACAGTTGAAAGAAGAATAACCAGAGGGCACAGAGACAGTATCCAAATTAATAAAATCAGAAATGAAAAGGGAGAGATAACAACAGAAACTGAGGAAATTCAAAAAATCATCAGATCCTACTACAAAAACCTGTATTCAACACAACTAGAAAATCACGAGAAAATGGACAATTTCCTTGACAGATATCAAATACCAAAATTAAATCAGGATCAAATAGACCATCTAAACCGTCCTATAAGCCCTGAGGAAATAGAAGCTGTCATTGGAAGTCTTCCAACCAAAAAAAGCACAGGTCCAGATGGTTTTAGTGCAGAATTCTATCAGACCTTCAAAGAAGACCTAACACCAATACTCTTCAAACTGTTCCACAAAATAGAAGCAGAAGGAACACTACCCAACTCGTTCTATGAAGCCACAATTATACTAATACCAAAAGCACACAGAGATGCGACAAAGAAAGAGAATCTCAGGCCAATCTCTCTTATGAATATCGATGCAAAAATACTCAATAAAATTCTTGCCAAACGAATCCAAGAACACATCAAAATGATCATTCACTACGATCAAGAAGGCTTCATCCCAGGGAGGCAGGGATGGTTCAATATAAGGAAATCCATCAATGTAATCCACTATATAAACAATCTCAAAGAAAAAAACCACATGGTCATCTCATTAGATGCTGAGAAAGCATTTGACAAAATTCAGCATCCTTTCATGCTAAAGGTCTTGGAAAGATCAGGAATTCGAGGCCCATATCTAAACATAGTAAAAGCAATTTACAGCAAACCGGTAGCCAACATCAATCTGAATGGAGAGAAACTTGAAGCAATCCCACTGAAATCAGGGACTAGACAAGGCTGCCCTCTCTCTCCATATCTTTTCAATATAGTACTTGAAGTTCTAGCTAGAGCAATTAGAAAACAAAAAGAGGTCAAAGGGATACAAATTGGAAAGGAAGAAGTCAAACTATCACTATTTGCAGACGCTATGATAGTATACTTAAGCGACCCAAAGAACTCCACCAGAGAACTCCTACAGCTGATAAACAACTTCAGCAAAGTGGCCGGACATAAAATCAACTCAAGCAAGTCAGTATCCTTCCTATACTCAAAGGATAAGCAGGCTGAGAAAGAAGTAAGAGAAATGATACCCTTCACAATAGCCACAAACCATATAAAGCATCTTGGCGTGACTCTAACCAAACAAGTGAAAGATCTGTATGACAAGAACTTCAAGTCTCTGAAGAAAGAAATTGAAGAAGACCTCAGAAGATGGAAAAATCTGCCATGCTCATGGATTGGCAGGATTAATATAGTAAAAGTGACCATCTTACCAAAAGTAATATACGGATTCAATGCAATCCCCATCAAAATCCCAACTCAATTCTTCATAGAGTTAGAAAGAGCAATTCAAAAATTCATCTGGAATAACAGAAAACCCAGAATAGCTAAAACTATTCTCAAGAGTAAAAGAACCTCTGTGGGGAATCAGTATCCCGGACCTCAAGCTGTACTACAGAGCAATAGTGTTAAAAACTGCATGGTATTGGTACAGTGACAGGCATGTAGATCAATGGAACAGAATTGAAGACTCAGAAATGAATCCACACTCCTATGGTCACTTGATCTTTGACAAAGGAGCTAAAACCATCCAGTGGAAAAAAGATAGCCTTTTCAACAAATGGTGCTGGCTCAGCTGGAGGTCAACATGCAGAAGAATGCAAATTGACCCATCCTTATCTCCTTGCACTAAGCTCAATTCTAAGTGGATCAAAGATCTCCACATAAAACCAGACACACTGAAACTAATAGAAGGGAAACTAGGGAAGAACCTTGAACATATGGGCACAGGGGAGAATTTCCTGAACAGAACTCCAATAGCTTATGCACTAAGATCAAGAATAGACAAATGGGACCTCATTAAATTACAAAGTTTTGCAAGGCAAAAGACACTGTCAAAAAGACAAAGTGGCAACCAACTAACTGGGAAATGATCTTTACCAACCCTACATCTGACAGAGGGCTAATATCCAATATATACAAAGAACTCAAGAAGTTAAACTCCAGAGAGGCAAGTAACCCTATTAAAAAATGGGGTACAGAGCTAAACAAAGAGTTCTCACCTGGAGAGTATCTAATGGCTGAGAAGCACCTAAAGAGATGTTCATCATCCTTAGTCATTAGGGAAATGCAAATCAAAACAACCCTGAGATTCCATCTCTCACCAGTCAGAATGGCTACAGTCAAAAACACAGGAGACAGCAGTTGTTGGCGAGGATGTGGAGAAAGAGGAACACTCCTCCACTGCTGGTGGAATTGCAAGCTGGTACAACCACTCTGGAAAGCAGTCTGGCGGTTCCTCAGAAAACTGGGCATGACACTCCCGGAGGATCCAGCTATACCATTCCTGGGCATATACCCAGAGGCTTTACCTGCATGCAATAAGGACACATACTCCACTATGTTCATAGCAGCCTTATTTATAATAGCCAGAAGCTGGAAAGAACCCAGATGTCCCTCAACATCTGGGAGGAATGAATTCAGAAGATGTGGTATATTTACACAATGGAATACTACTCTGCAATTAAAAACAATGAATTCACGAAATTCCTAGGCAAATGGTCAGAACTTGAAAATATCATCCTTAGTGAGGTAACCCAATCACAAAAGAACACACATGGTATGCAGTCACTGATAAGGGGATATTAACCCAGAATCTCGGAATACCCTAGACACATTTCGCATATCAATAGATTTCTAAGAAGATGGAAGGAGAGACCCCTGGTCCTGGAAAGACTGGATGTATGGAAATGCCAGGACAGAGAAGCGAGAGGGGGTTGAATGGGGAAAAGAGGGAGGGAAGGGGGCTTATGGGACTTTTGGGGAGGGAGGAAACGGGAAAGGGGAAATGATTGGGAATGTAAATAAAAAAAACTTAGAAAATAAAATTAAAATAAAAAAGAATGCAATTAGCATTTTATCTTCCTGCACTCACGTCATTATGTCATAAGACTTATCACTTTGCTCATTTATTCAATTTACTTTCACTTTAGTGGTTTTCACCAACCACCTTTACTAATATAAATATTTGGGAGTATGATGTACATAGTGTATAGACATTTCTTTCCATTTTACTTAGGGATATACATAAAATAGACTTATTAGTATATTAGTTGCCTTTCTGATGCTTAGATAAAACATTAAAAAATTTTCAGGAAGAAAAGGTTCATACGTGGTAATGGTTCCAAAGGGATAAGATTCCGTCATGGTTGGCAGGATTGGTAGCAAGAAGCAGGCATGGTTCAGACTGAGAACTCATGCCCATGGTTTCAAGCAGAGAAAGTGACCTGAAAGCAGGGCGGGGCTGTCTGTATCGAAGATTGCCCCTAGACATGCATTTCTCCATCGATATTGCCCCACCTGAAACCACCCCCAAAAGGACCAGCCACTGAGGAACACTCAAATCCTCGTGTTTATAAAAGGTATTTCCACAAAAGAACACACATGATATGCAGTCACTGATAAGGGGATATTAACCCAGAATCTCGGAATACCCTAGACACAATTCGCATATCAATAGATTTCCAAGAAGATGGAAGGAGAGACCCCTGGTCCTGGAAAGACTGGATGTAGGGGAACGCCAGGACAGAGAATCGAGAGGGGGTCGAATGGGGAAAAGAGGGAGGGAAGGGGGCTTATGGGACTTTCGGGGAGGGAGGAAACGGGAAAGGGGAAATGATTTGGAATGTAAATAAAAAAAAAACTTAGAAAATAAAATAAAATTAAAAAAACAAGGTATTTCCCATTCAAACCAGTACAACACAGAGTCTGTTTATACTGACGTTCATGTATATCATTTTGTAGAACTACTGCGATGTGTCCAATGTCTCTTCCATTTTATAATGAACCAACGAAGAAAGAGGATTCATATTATCCAAGGACCTAAACAGTAACAAAGCAATGATTACTGTCAGATTTAATACACACACACACACTCACACACACACACACACACACACACACACACACACACACACTCACTCACGCACACACACACTCACACGCACACTCACACACACACTCACACACACATACACACATACATATACACACACACATATAAAATCTTTGATAGGTAATTTTTCTATGGAGGAGAGTGAGGGTGTATATGAGAAATTTTTGTTGTAATATAATCTATCCTTACAATTATTGATTAGAATTTTGTTTGACAGGGAGTCTCATGTCTTTACCTCTCAGGGTTAGGATTACAGATGTATGACATCATGCCAAGATTTTCATTATTTATCTCTTCTTTTTGCTTTTTCTCTTTTCTTTCTTTTCTTCTTCTTCTTCTTCTTCTTCTTCTTCTTCTTCTTCTTCTTCTTCTTCTTCTTCTTCTTCTTCTTCTTTTCTTCTTCTTCTTCCTCTTCCTCCTCCTCCTCCTCCTCCTCCTCCTCCTTATCCTCTTCTTCTTCTTGGTTTTTGGTTTTTGAGAGAGGGTTTCTCTATGTAAGCTTCACTGACCTTCAACTCATACTGTAGACCAGACTGAACTCAACCTCAGATCCACTTACCTCTGCCTCCCAAGTGCTGAGATTAAAGATGTGGCCACCATCACCAGCCCCTTTATTTGTTATAATATTTTCTTCAGAAGTTTATGAAGTTTCATATATATATATATATATATATATATATATATATATCAATAATTACTATGAATTCTTGCTAAAGTGATTCTTTTATTAAAGTAAAAAAATTACCACATTTTCTTACTTTTAAAATTTAGTATGTTTTACCCTCATATTAGTACAGATCTTCCTACTTGTGTTTTTTTTTTTTAACTCTATATTTTCTAATCCTTTTTAATTTTCAGTCTTGTGTACTTTTTTAGTTAGGGTTTTACTGCTGTGAACAGACACCATGACCAAGGTTACTCTTATAATGACGACATTTAATTGGGGCAGGCTTATACTCTCAGAAGTTCATTTCATTATCATCGTCCATTATCATCAAGGCCGGAACATCTGGGGAAGCATGCATGCAGGAGAAGTTGAGAGTTCTACATCTCATCTGAAGACTGCTAGCAGAATACTAACTTCCAGGCAGCTAGGACTAAGGTATTAAAGCCCACACCCACAATGAAATGCCTACTCCAACAAAGCCACACCTACTCCAAGAAGGCCACACCTCCAAATAGTGCTACTCCCTGGGCAAAGCATATACAAAACATCACCTGTACCTATAGCAATGAAATTAGTTTCTTGTAGGCAAGATACAGTTGCAAGATTTTTTTTTCTTTTTAATTTTTTATATTTATCCAGTATGCCTATGGTTTCTGGTTGGTGAACATAATCCATTTGCATATAAGTCTCTTATCAATACGTATAAGTGTATCCTTTCATTTTATTAATTGTATTTTAAATGCTTTTACTGAATCATTAAGAATTTAACACAATGAGTCCTTTCCACACCTTTCTGTTGCTCACCCTCACACCCTTCCCTCCCTTCTGCCCAGCTTCCCCACTTCATTGAGTTTCCTTCCTCATTTTCTTTCTGTTTTTCATCAAGCCCTCTTTGCACTGCTCTGCTGCTCTGGACTGTCCTGCATCTACCAAGAATCGCATCATTAAAACCAAACTTTCTTTATCTCAGAAGCTATCAAGTGTCAATATCTCCCCAGCTACTGATGAGGTTTTGTGGCCGCATCCTCCCCTTGACTCATTGTCTGTTGTCTGGTTTGAGCAGAACAAGTCTGCTCATGTTCCACAATTGCTGTGAGGTCTTTGCAGCTGTCTACTACCTCTAGAGGGGAAAAAAAAACAAAAACAAAAATAAAACAAAACACCCAATAAAACCTGAAAATGAGAAACTAAACCCAGAATCCCAAAATGATGACCTATGAATGGTTGAGAAACATTTAAAAATATATTTAATATCTTCAACCATTAGGGAAATATAAACTTAAAGTACTTTGAGATTTTGTTTTACTTCATTCAGAAGGGGTCAACATCCAAATGAAAGCAGATGCTGTATGTGGATACGGGAAGGAGGAATACTAACACACTCCTGGTTGATGTCTAAATTGTTACAATAGTTGATTGTATTTTGTTGAGTTTGTTTCTTTCTTGCTTTCATTTATTTTTGTGATTGGGTAAATTTATATTATCCTAGAGCTGAATCTTTTCCTGTCTTTCTTTGTGAGTCACTTCTAGTAAATTTTCATTTTTAGTGAGACATGCTTACGTATTTTATTTTTGCGTATTGATATGATTTATGAATATATACATATATATGTATGTGTGCCTGAAGATATCTTTAGGGAATTCTTGCCTTGCACCTTGTTCAAGCCAGACTTCTTCCTTCTTGCTTTTGTACTGCATACTGAAGGCTAGATGACCTGTAGCATGCTGGGTGATCCTTTATCGCTACCTCCCATCCTGCTACAAAATCCTGAGATTACTGACACATGCCACCCTGCTTGACTTCTTAAATGCTTTCAGGGACTCTGGATTCAGTTGATCAGGCTGGCACAACCAACATTTTTACCAACTTCGCCATCTCCTTGCCACCTTCTCTAAATTTTAGTATTTTCTGAACAACTGATTTTCTTTGTTTCTATTTTCCAGAGTAAAGAAAATTGTTGCAGAAGGATAACCAGGGATGCAGAGTCACCACTTGGGTTTATTTATTTGTGTTTTAAAGGTATTCAGAAAATATGGTATATTTACACAATGGAGGACTATTCAGCTATTGAGAACGATGAATTCATGAAATTCTTAGGCAACTGGATGGAATTAGAAAATATCATCCTGAGTGAGGTAATCCAATCACAAAAGAACACACATGATATGCACTCACTGGTAAGTGGATATTAGCCCAAAAGCTCTAAATACTTAAGATACAATTCACAATCCACATGAAGCTCAAGAAGAACGAAGACCAAAGTGTGGGTGATTTGGTTCTCCTGAGAAGAGGAACAAAATACTCACAGAAGCAAATATGTAGATAAGGTGTAGAGAAGAGACTGACTGAAGGAAAGGCCATCCAGAGACTGGACCACTTGGGGATTCATCCCGAATACAGTCACCAAACTATACTGGAAGCTAAGAAATGCTTGCTGAAAGGAGCCTGATATGGCTGTCTCTTGAGAGGCCCTGCCAGAGCCTTACAAATACAGAGGCAGATGCTCACAGTGAACCATTGGACAGAGCGTGGGGTCCCCAATGGAGTAGTTAAAGGACTAAAGGAGCTGAAGGGGTTTGCAACCTCATAGGAAGAACAACAATATCAACCAACCAGACCTCCCCCCCCCCCGAGCTTCCAGGGACTAAGCCATCAACCAAGGGGTAGGTACAACCCTACCTCTAGCTGCATATGTAGCAGAGGATTGCCTTGTCAGGCATCAAGGGAAGGAGAGGTCCTTGGTCCTATGAAGGCTTGATAGTTGCCCCATTGTAGGGGAATCAATGGCGGGGAGGTAGGAGAGGGTAGGTGGAGGAACGTCTTCATAGAAGTAGGGGGAGGGAGGATGGGATAGGGTCTACCTGCTTGGGGGGAGGGATCTGGGAATTGGGATAACATTTGAAATGTAAATAAAGAATATATCAGATAAAAAAAAACAGGAAAAAAAAAGAAAAGAAAAACACTCCTTAAATGACTGTCACCCATTAGGAGTTATTAAGCAGGAATCTAAACCAAACATTTAAACCAAATAAGACAGACATAATATAAACGCAGAGATGCCTAGCGCTTCTCTTTGTAGCTGTTTGTTTGGCATTTGAAGAACCAAGTATATAGCCAATGCTTTGTAACAAAAGCAGACTATGAACTGTCCCAGATTTGTCTCTGGTAGCCTCCGAACATGAACTGAGAAGACCTCTCATTTCTGATAGTTCAGAGAGACTAGGCCTAATTACTCTGTGTCACAGTCTCATGTTGAAAGTAACCATTAAGCCACTTTGCTCACACTATGTGCCTATATTCTTTCTACAGATTATGACTTTTCTGCCCAATAACTGAGGAAAACATGTACTCACTGTGTATCTAAGATACACGAGGCAAAATTTAGTGAGGTCTAAAGTCAAAGTTTTTATCCTTTTAGCTTAATATCACTTAACTGATACAGTAATAGAGAAATAATTCAGAACTGATAAAATCAAATGAAATTATACTCATGGAAATATTAAATGACAGACTTGTGAGGTGGTTCGCCCAGTAAGCATGACTGCTTGAATTCAATGCTCACAACTCACAAAAAAAGATAGATTGGAGCTAAAACCATCCAGTGGAAAAAAGATAGCCTTTTCAACAAATGGTGCTGGCTCAGCTGGAGGTCAACATGCAGAAGAATGCAAATTGACCCATTCTTATCTCCTTGCACTAAGCTCAATTCTAAGTGGATCAAAGATCTCCACATAAAACCAGACACACTGAAACTAATAGAAGGGAAACTAGGGAAGAACCTTGAACATATGGGCACAGGGGAGAATTTCCTGAACAGAACTCCAATAGCTTATGCTCTAAGATCAAGAATAGACAAATGGGACCTCATTAAATTACAAAGTTTTTGCAAGGCAAAAGACACTGTCAAAAAGACAAAGCGGCAACCAACTAACTGGGAAATGATCTTTACCAACCTTACATCCGACAGAGGGCTAATATCCAAGATATACAAAGAACTCAAGAAGTTAAACTCCAAAGAGGCAAGTAACCCTATTAAAAACTGGGGTACAGAGCTAAACAAAGAGTTCTCACCTGAAGAATATCTAATGGCTGAGAAGCACCTAAAGAGATGTTCATCATCCTTAGTCATTAGGGAAATGCAAATCAAAACAACCCTGAGATTCCATCTCACACCAGTCAGGATGGCTAAGATCAAAAACACAGGAGACAGCAGTTGTTGGCGAGGATGTGGAGAAAGAGGAACACTCCTCCACTGCTGGTGGAATTGCAGGCTGATAGATTGGAACCAACTCCACTGTGCTGTCCTGACTTCTGTATGTCTACCACAAGGCAAGACTTACATGTCAACCTTTATAAAAATATAACAAAAAATTTTTAAAAATATTAAAAACTGTAATTTGGCCTATTCCACATACACTGTGCATCTTTGAAGTAGACATTGTAAAATAGAGCCAGATGTTTATGGTTGTAGAACTTGACAGAAAATAAAAATAATCTATTAATCAATTATAAAATGTCCAAAGATTTATAGGGAAGATCATCAACATGACAAAAGTATGGTCAGAATGGAAGCAGTTGTCTAGCCTGATCAAGCTTTTGGGGAAAAAAATCACAAATATGCAGGCACTGCTTTAGGATAAAGTTTGGGGGTACATGATCTTCTATATGAAGTTTTTATCATTACTATTATTGTAAAAACCAAAATCAAATATATTCTGCTTTTCACTGTTTTCTGGAAGTGGAACTTGGGCCAAAGGTGTACCTAGTGAGGACATCAAAGAAACCATATGGTACCTTGGGTATTTCTCATGAATACATACATCAGTGTATTTTAGGATAAAATAAAGCTAGAAAAAAAAACATTCTTAACTGTATATTGGCACAACATTATATTAGATAAAAATAAACAAACAATTCTAAATCGAAACCAAGAAAAGCAAAATCATTTTAGACATGGTTTCTGCATAGGTGAACATGGTGATGTTTGCAGGTGAACATGGTGACCTGTTTCCAGATGACAAACACACTTTCAGGTTGTTCTTTGAAGGTGAGGCAGGACATTCTTTCTGCTCTGTAATTACAGCTGGAAGGAACTACAGCTAAGTATAGCAAGATATTAAACTAAAAAGAGAAAAAAAACTGTCATTTTTTTAGCAACAAACAAAGACTTGCTTCAACCCTAGGCACTCAACCTTCCAAATGGTGCCAATTATGCTCCTCCTTCCTGCTGTGCTCTCTAAAGGAGAGGCACCACAGGGATCAAAATTAAAACATTTAATTACTTTGTGTTTTAAGTGTGAGCTATCTGTGGAAAACAGCAGGCCAGTCTTTTTTTCTTTCTACTCAACAGAAGTCCCTGTGGTCCCTGGACAACTCCACTAATCATCTGAATTTAAATACATTTAAACTGCTTTTCAGTCTCACTAAGAACCCCTTCACTTCTCTCAGATAGGCTCCCACACTTAGTGACAACTTAACCACTTCACCCACTGAAGTAAATGACTGAGAGTTCAAGTTCCCTGGAGGTGGTTGGTGAGTATTTACTGAGAGAAAGTGTGAAATCCATCTGGAAATGGAAAAAAGGCTGAGGGGAATGAGAGACCAGCAAACACATTTCTAGGGCCCATCTTGGAATCAGGACTTTTCCTTTAAATTGTTTTTTAAAATGTTGAGAATTTCATACACAGGTACAATGTGTGATGATCATATTTATCTGTTTCCCACACCAACTTCTCCTTGGACAATTCCCTCTGTCATTTTCCTGTCTTCTCATGCTATATTCATAAGTATTGACTGAGCCCAGTTAGAAACACCCATATGTAGATGGATCCAGGGCCATCTATTGTCCCAGAGACAATCTACCAGTGGCCACAACTCTAAAGTAAAATGACTGTCCCTTCTCCAGGTGCCATAGCTATCTTAAAAATCCTGGATAGAGGCAAGCCTCGGGAGCCTCTCTCTTCCATGCTAGTGTGATAATTGGCTCAGTATTGGGCTGATCTTGTACAGGTAATCTCAGATGCTATGAATCCATGATTGTAACAGCCATATCATGCCCAGGAGGTAGACTTTCACAGAACAACTCTGCATTCTTTGGCTCGTACATTATTTCTACCTTCTCTTCCGAAATATTCTCTGAGCCTTGGCAAGTTTGCAGAGCAGAGGGTGCAGCAAAGTGTGGAGACTGATATAGATGTCTCAAGAATTACTGATCATCTGATATCTCAATGGAATTGACAGAGGTTGGCAAGGTTTACAAAACAACAGAACTCTTGCTATAGTTTTTAAAAAGCTGCTGATAAGCTGATATTATATACTTGAAATTTTTATTCAGTTGAATCTTATTCTGTTATTTTCTTTGGACATTACAGAGCATACATTTTTTCCCTATCAAAAATAGGTGTTTGAACCTCAAATTCTGCAAGATGGTGGATGGATGCTCTTCGTCAAGAGATGGTAATCATTTCAGGCTAGCACATAAACATAAGCTGTTAACCTAACCTAATTTTCTCTATTATATTGATCTTTTTTATACATTCTTTTCTGTAGTTATTATAAAATATGCTAAAGGTAAATTCAATGGTGAGGTTTCCAGTTACACAGGTTGTAGAGGAGACTTATTAATTAATCCAAATGATACCTTCTCAGGAATAGAAGTCATTCTCTTTTTAGAATAATTATAATCGTTTTAGGGGAAAATGCTGTTTATTAAAATCTTCCATCCTTTCACTTCCTCCCTACAACCCAAGACCCTTTACAGTTTCAAGTCAAGAGGTTTTGAGTTGCCTCCTTAGAGCCTCTTCTTGACCACTCTTAGTTTCCTTTCCAGTTTTTAGGCTTTACTTACTTTTATACCCTTGTATGCACATTCACATGTACAATAAATGTAGACTCTATGTAAAACAGAATATCAAAAGTTTTTCTGTCATCTTGTTGAATACTGAACATTCTAAATTCCTCCACTTTTTGGAAATTTCACCTTCTTTAGAAAGGAGTAAAATTTTATTCAGTATACCTACAATATGTTTATTATCCATTCATCTGTTAAAGGACCTCTAGACTGATCCAGAGCCCTTGCTTCTGTGGACAGGGTAACAGTAAACATGGATGCTTGTGGTAGGATTTGTCTCAGAGTGGTATGCTTGGGTCATATGATAGATACTGTTTCCATAACATCCGTACTCTTTTGTCCTCTCCTTAGCAGTGAATACAGATTCCTTCTTTATATCCTCTCTACCTTTCTAAGCCTTTATTGTCAGACCCAACAACATTAGCCTTTCTGATTGTGGTGAGGTGGTATTTCAAAGTGGTTTTATTTTGTATTTTCCTGATGTCCAAAGATGATGAATGCTTAAGGGTACTTTCTGAGTATTCATGTTCCTTCTTATATGTCATTGGTTTATTTATTGATTGACAGTTTTGGTTTACCTGTCCGTCTCTATTTTTAGTTCTTTATAAATTCCACATATGAATATATTATCTCAAATATAGTTGAAAATATTTGCTCCAATTCCATGGACTATTTGATCTGTTGATAGTTTCTTTGCTATGTAGAAAATTTTTTAATTTATGCAGTTCATTCTGATTAGCAAAAAAATATAGCTTGTGTGCTCCTTATTCAAAATGCGGGAATCAGCAGCATTTCACCTTTTCAGAACATTTGGAATAATTTTATATACCAATTATATTCTTGGGAAAAGATATACATCTAAGCACAAAATGTATTATCTTTCCTGTGTACTCTTTTGCTTAGCCTGTAGAATGTTTTCTATACTCTTTATTCTATCTGCATGGCATTTTTCTACTTTTGCCATCCTACAGTTATGCAAAAAGTTTAGGATTTGGGGTCAATTTGCATGGTTTGATTTGGGAACTCAAACTTTCTATGTGTGCTTTGAGATGAGTTGACCAGTTGCCATGTTGCCAGGTAGCAGCCTATATGTAGAGAAAGTTGAGGTCAGGGGGAAGTTAAGACAATGGAATTGGTGGTGAAATGGAGACAATGGACTTCTGTGCAGCACCTCAAACTATTTATTTCTTGATGTCTTTGATGACCCTAATGTGCAGTACAAAGGGTCAACAACAAAACCACCAAATATCATAGTACAAAACTCGATGATTCATCCTGCTTTTTGATTCTTAGCACAGAATTCTGACATCTTCTAATTAAAGAAACTAGGCAGGCATGACTTGACCCTCAGTTTGACATCCTCAAGTTTAAAGCAATTCAATTCTCACTCCCACGCTCATGCTAATTTTCACCAGGAGAAATGATTTTTGACAGGCTTAGAAAGTCAGGTTAAGCTCATATAAGGAAAAATGTGTAAAATAGTCTTCTGAACTGAGATGTTTTTTCCCTGCATCTGTAGGAATGGTAGATGCTGCCAGTGAATAGTGTACAGTCAGATACTTAAGGCATGGGATGAGAGCCAGAAATGTGTGTCACTCTGCTTCCACCCATCCTGCTACACTTCCAAGTGCTTGTGATACTGGGCAGGGGTGTGCGTAGCATATATTTCTGAGACATGAACTCTACTGCTGTGAAGCTGAAGTAAAAATAGCACTTCGGTGTAGATTTGTACTTGTAATGGCTTATACGTTGGCTCTTCAAACAATATTGAGGGCTTCTCTTAACCTAGAGAATCTGTGAATAGTATCTTCTTTTAAAAATGCCTTTGCAAGTGAAACTCATTTAGAAAACTTGGGATGACTATTCTCTGTTACTTAGGTGTGCTTTGCATGTAATGGAAAGACGCTTTACAAGTATCTTTGCAAGAGGCAGACTAGAGCAGAGATGAGTTCTTAGAGTCACAGTAAGCATCAACAGCATTGTACAAAGCTCGAGTCCAAGTGGATCAAGGACCTCCACATGGAAGCAGATACATGGAATCTAATAGAAGAGAAAGTGGGGAAGAGCCTCAAACACACTGACAGAGGGGAAAATTTCCCCCAAAAAATCACCAATGATTCATGCTCTAAGATCAAAGATCAACAATCGACAAATAGGACCTCATAAAATCGAAAAGCTTCTGTAAGGCAAAGGACACTGCCAATAGGACAAAACCACTCCCACAGATTGGGAAAAGATCTTTGCCAACCCTGCATCTGATAGAGGGATAATATGCCAAATGTACAAAGAACTCAAGAAGTTAGACTCCAGAGAATCAAATAACCTTATTAAATATCGGGGTACAGAGCTAAACAGAATTCTCAACTGAGGAATCTCAAATGGCTGAGAAGCACTTAAAGAAATGTTTAAAATCTTTAGTCATCAGGGAAATGCAAGTCAAAATGACCCCGAGATTCCATCTCACACCAATCAGAATGCAGGTAACAGCAGATGCTGGAGAGGATGTGGAAAAAGAGGAACACTTTCCTTCAAAGGAGATGTTGTTCTGCTGATTCCATGGTGTCAGGCTTCGGGTTTCCTGTGGCTTGAAAACAAGGACTATGGTTTAAGCTGGTAAGCTTCTCTCAGTGACCACAATGAAGAAACATGATATTGCATGTATATTGTGAAATATGAATGATATACAGTATTCAATGGGTTTATTAATGCTCTCTTATGTCAAATTAGACAATATGGGAGACTACATGTAGAAAAGAACCATTGCATAGAGAAGAGTCTGCTATGCAGTTGTGACTTTCTTGCCTAACATTCCACTCTGTAGTTTATTGTTTTAGCTGTAACAGAGAGACTATTTATATAAAGTCTTCCCAAGATGACTGCCCAAATGAGGCAACAACAAGGATGATACCAATGAGCATGAAAAACTAGAAAAAGGGAAAGTTTATGAGGTCTCCACCCCACACAAAGAAGTAAAGCAAACAGAATGAAGCTGGGGGCAACAGAGATAATCTTTTAATCTTTTCTAAGAAAGAGAATACCCTGAGAATAGACACATGATTAACATTTTATGAACTCAGCAAGGTGTATTTAGGAACACACACACACATATACACACACACACATATATATATATATACATATATGTTTATATATACATATATGTTTATATACATATAAACATATGAACAAATTCATATATGCTAATGAGAAATGAGACCATATGAAGACAAGAAGACAGGTGTATTCAGGAGGGTTTGTAGAAAGGAAATGTAAAGGGAAAATGTTGTAATTAAATTTCTGTCTCAAACATAAACAACAACAGAAGATATCTTTTGACAGTCAAGAGGTGTGAAAGAGAAAAGTAAAAAATGTTCCTAAAAGCATAAACCTACTAAGAGCATTGTATTCTGGTTCCGTTCTCTCTATATACATTTACTCTCCCTTGTTCATGTTGCTTGAAATGTGTAAAAGCATCGAGGGACTATTGGGAGAGCTAGACTTTTGCCCACAGCTCTATAAACTGTTTGCTTTTCAATTTATACAGACCCTGCACAGTGTGAAGTTCTGAAGTAAAACAAAGGAAAATATAGTGCAAAAGAAATACAAGGACAGTTCCATAAGCAATCCTTCCCTTAACAAATTCTGATCTTGGTAACTGGAGGAAGGAACTGGGTAAAATGTTACAAAAGCTTAGGTACTGGAACCAGTTGAGTTCTACACCTTGATTTGCTTGGTGAGCAAACTCCAAATTTAGACATTACCAATCTGGAGAATGGCAAGAGCCCATGAATGTCATGAGATATCATTTCTGTAGTGAGCCCATCTTTTATGACAAGGCTAAATACTACTTTCCAGATTAAATTATGTTTAATCTTTCACTAAGTCAAATCATTCACAGAAATGACCTTCGTGGGCCTTAATAATCAGAGAAAGTCCCTTAATGAACAGTTCAGTCCTTAAAGAAATTAAAGGGATTTTTCTGTGGGCATTGTAAATATGAGTTATATAAGCTGTGTATGTTGAGGGACATGACACACACAATCTGGGAATTTGGACCATGAGTTAGCTAATATAGAGAAGGCACAATAATGTCAAAGTATGAAGGAAATACATTTTAGCAACATTGGAAGCAGTCTTCCTTAATTACTGAGGTTAATAAACCCTACTTTTAGACAGTCTACTGAGGCAATGATCAGGATACCCAGTCAAGCTATGCCTGCACTCCTTATGCTTAGAGACCATGACACGATACATACACACCACTTACTACATCCAGATTTTGTTATTTATGGTATAGCAATAGGAAAGTATAAAACTAGTATATCAACTCTCATAAGGAATTTTCAAGAAATATGATTTCTCAGTGAAACTGGTCCTGAAAACTAGTAGAGATCTTTAAGGGTTTGTAATGATGCAGGATGTTAAGGTTTTGGACTCCTGTATTTTTTCTCAAATATTGATTACAAATATCCTGACTATAAACACTTTCTAGTTATCTTTCACCTATTGGCTGTGTTATTATTGCTTAAACTGCAAACCAAAAAGTCCAAGCACTTTTGCATTTTCATTCAAGTGCATTCACACATAAGCAGATAAAGACTTGGGTCACACACACACACACACACACACACACACACACACACACACACATAGGGTCAGATACAAAATAATTCAACAGATGCATATTATGCACACATGCAATCATTCCCATGCACATAAAAACATGGATAGTGTTGCATTAGCCTTATAGGATGTATTACCTCCCGTTTCACCTTCACAAAAGCTGTCTTTCTCCCCATTTTATTCCCATTTTTCATTGGTTTGTAAAATATACTTATGGCCAGGCACACTCCCGTGGTTGTATAGCACTGTGCTTTTAACATATTTATCATATCATAAGCTAGCATGGTGACAGTGCTTTAATGTTAACTGCTGCATTATTAATGGGGGATAGTTTGCCTTTCCAGACGGTCCCTGAGTTTGTTGTGATTCACAGTCATTATAGCCAATAAATATGAAGTGGGTCAGACTGGAAATGCAAAGACTTGGTGAACTCTGAATGACTTGGATATGCTTTGAACTTTTTCCCTCATAATGTCAAGATTCTGGTTCAAAAAATTGTGACTTGTAGTTCTGAAGCAACTATTTTTAATGCCATAAATGGTTATTCTCACATAAGAGAAGAAAATTGATTTATTCAAGAGATTTTTTACCTTGTAATTTTATACTAACTCTCTAAAATATATTAGCTGAATTACACAATGACAGTTTAAGGAAGGACTACTGGTTAAAAGTTCAGTGGGTAAATGAAAATTCAGATGATATATTGATATCTGACATATCAATTTGTCAAGTTGAGTTCATACATATACATCCACAACCACATCCACATCCACATCGATATACACACACACTACACCACACACACACACACACATACACACACACATACATAAACATAAACATATATATAATTGTCTCACTACTAGTCCTTAATTGTCTGCTTTCTTTTTGTTCTGATTTTTTATATTAATTTTTTATTTTTTGTTTTTCTTATTTGACTAAAGGCACTGTATATTATTATTAACCTTGTTATTTTTGTATAACTTATTAAAGCTTCCATACTTTTCAAAATTTAATGACTTTGAGGTATAATTATATATATTATTATGAATTTATAAAATATAACTTATCATTGACCATTCATTTTTTTGTCTGTTATGAAATTGACCTCGTGTGTAAATAGAAATGTACAAAATGATTTGAAAATAGCTTGAGTATTAAATACTTTAAGAATTACTTAAATAATACTTACATATTCAATTCAGAGTACATATGGAATATTAAACAAATTTAATTTACAGTCACCAGCAACCATCTATTTAAACAAGAAAGAAATTAAATTTAAAACTTAGCAAAAAGTCATTTGGTAGCAGGAAGATGTAATTCATATGAAATCACTAGCCTCATGAATTCTTAATTACAGAGAGTGAACTAGAAGACAACCATGCTAACTTTAAACACCACAGCAACAAAGCATCTAAAACTCTCATTCAAGGTTGGTGGGATCTAGTAGAGAATGGATGTTTAAATCTAATTAAGAATTAAGTCCACCAAGATCTCCTAAGAATTTTGTGGTTGAAATGAATATCAGATATATGTTTGTATCTATTCAAGTTAGTAATATCTCATTTCCTTTTTATTGGGTATTACTTGTCTGAGGAATTATTTGCAGGAAATAGGATAGTAAAAAGGCCAAGGGTAGGTAGAAATTGAGTAGATAATTGTTCCTCTTCCACTCCCCGATCTGTGGTGTATATATGCACATTGTGGGAGTTTATTAACTCCTACTGACCTGCCTGAGGTCAGAGGTTGATGTTGGGATATGTTGTAAAGTCCTCATTTACAGTATTTATGTATTTGAGACAGGGTCTCTCTATATAATCTTTGCTGTCCTGGTATTTGCTATGCAGACGAGGCTGACTTCTAACTTGTAGAGATCCTCTTGTCTCTGCTCTCTAGTGCTGGGATTAAAAGCTTATGGTACCATGCCCAGTGCTTTTTTGTCTTACTTTTGAGACAGTCTTTCAGTGAACCTAAAATTTACCATTTTGCCTAGACATGATGATCAGCGAATTCCACTGTTCTCTCTTGTGGGCATGTAGTGTGGGTGTTACAGAGATATTTCAAAATACATGTTTTTTACATCAGTGATGGGTATCTTTGAAACTTCGCAAACAAGAAATCTGATTGCTCTAAGTAATAGGCCTGATTTTATAAAGGAGAATATTTTACCGGAAATGAATTACATAATAAACAAACTCACATATATATCTAAAATTAACAGATCATAATTAACAGTATTAAATTTGTCCTGAATACGAATTTAGTTCTTAAAACTGCTTTATCAAACATTGAATTTAATTAAAAAGTGATTTTTAAATTTTATGAGTTCTAATTATTCTGCACATGTAAAATATAGTGCTGACCTATAATAAAGAATCATGAGAATGTGAGTTAATGCATCAACATGAAACAGTAGATTTAGTATAAGTTGGAAATCTTTTAATTTTACTTGTACCATTTGGTTAAACTCGTAAAGCATAGTAATCAAAATATAAACACAAAGAAGAAAATAGAGACATGTAGAAACATAAAAATAAAACCCCTGAATGTACACTATTTTACATAAGATATATTCAACTTGTACTTCTCATGTGTATGAGAACATATACTATGTAGGAAACAATATACAAAAGAAGCTAATAAATAGAAGATAGATGTTGGAAAGTTAAACTGATATAAAGCCCTAGATTATTCATTGTCAAACATTTTTAGAGCCTTGTTCTAATGATAAGTGCAAGTTAAAACTTGCCTTTTAGAATATCTAAATTTAAAAAGACTGGTCATAGCAAGTGTTGATAGTGAAATAAAGGATTAGAACTTTCACAAATGAGTGAAATGTGGAATGTAAAAATGGCCTTGGAATGAAATTCAGCATTTTAATAAGTAGGGATACTACACTTTGGAGAGAATCAAGGCATTAAACTGCTAGATTATTTACGAAAAGGTAAATAACACATTTTTGTAAAGGGGGAAGTTGTTATGAGACATATGGGTGGGTATAGAGGAAACAATTATTTTATTCACAATAGCCATTATCTGGAAACAACTGTAACCAAGACAGTTTCACAAAATAATCATTCAGTTTTCAAAGGATGTGTTCCTGTAGTGGCTGGTTTTGTGTGTCAACTTGACACAAGCTAGAGTCATCAGAGAAGGAGCCTCAGTTGAGGAAATGCCTCCAAGAGATCCAGCTGTAAAGCATTTTTCTCAATTAATGATCAGTGCCGAAGGGTCCAGCCTATTGTGTGTGGTACAATTCCTGGCCTGTTGATCATGGGTTCTTATAGGAAAGGAGGCTAAGCAAGCCATGTGAAGCAAGCCAGTAAGCCACACCCCTCCTGACCTATTTGTGTTCCTTTCCTTACCTCCTTAAAGTGATGAACAGCAATGTGGAATTGTAACCCAAATAATCCCTTTCCCCTCCAACTTGCTTTATGGTCATAGTATTTTGTTGCAGCAATAGAAACCCTGACTATGACAACTACATAATATATTTCATTAAAATTTGGTGACAATAATGATATTAGATTCAGAATAAGATTGCTAGAAGGGTCAGAATTAAAACTTCAATTCTTCATTTCTCAGTGTCATGGACAATGTGACAGTCCTTTAAAAACTGTGTTACTTCTTTTTGTTTTATTAGATATTTTCTTTATTCATGTTTCAAATGTTATCCCCTTTCCTGGTTTCCCCTCCAAAAACATCCTATCTCATCCCCCCTCCCCCTGCTCATCAATCCACCCACTCTTGCTTCCCTGTCCTGGAAATCCTTTACACTGGGGCATCAAGCCTTCTCAGGACCAAGGACCTCTCCTCCCTTTGATGTCCAACAAGGCCATCCTCTGCTACATATGCAGCTGGAGCCATGGGTTCCTCCATGTGTACTCTTTGGTTGGTGGTTTAGTCCCTGGGAGCTCTGGGGTACTGGTTGGTTCATATTGTTGTTCTTCCTATGAGGCTGCAAGCTCTTCTGTGGAATGAGATAGACTTGTGGATAACAGTCCTAAAATTCAGATACATGTTCTTCAACTCTTGGAAAATAACTTTTTAGTATGAAACTTTCCTCTGAAAGGAGATTCCAATAAACATGTAATTTTTAGAGAATAGCAAGGGCTAAATCAGATCTGGAACATTGGATAATTGCTCTGTACTAAACATTGTGCTAGTTGGGCTATGAATTTGTCTAACCACTAATTTCAATTTTAGTTTTGGCCAACACTGAAGTTTACAACGAAGCATAATGGAATTTTTGTAAATGTCTTAACATTTTCTGCCTCTCCTAAGACAGATGATACTTCATTCAACCTCAAGTATAAGGGAAAAAAAGAATGAGAATACATTAGAACTCATTACACAGCATAACTTCACAACATAGGTAATGCTCACAGTGATAATTACAACAGTGATAATGCTCGCTTCAGTAAATATATTTCATCTGATGACATTTTTAGAGTTTTTCCACCACTTAAACAACTTTAACTCAATAAGCATTTTATTAGTTATATTTATATGTAATAAGACATAGTAAATAACTCAATCTCTTATCATTAAAATTTCAGTATGTGAACATCAATATCAGTACTACCATTCCTTAAAAATGTACATTTCCCAGTTAATTATGCATGTCATGATGCTTACATATGTCACAAGACAGGGAGAAATTTTTCTGGTATACATGAACATATAAATGCAAATCTTGTTTTGCCAACTCTAAGTCCTGGAAGAGCAGACTAAACTGTTCTAATCCTAAATGCTACAAAGAAATAGCTAGCTATATATACAGAAAGGAATCTCAAATGACCACTGAAAACTGAAAATGTCATTACAGCTATCCAGCTGCATGTATATGTGTTTGAGATCATATATGATACCTTGTGAAAGCACTATAGACCTGGTGGCAAACCACGTCTTCTAAGATGCTTCTTTTTTAATGGGAGTGGTTATAAAGAGACAAGGATAATATATAGTATGACAGACAGGGTGAGAGTAATGACAGCATAAAGCAGAAAAGATAAAGGGAACTGCAGGCTAGGGAGGGGTGTCTTCACTTGTGCAGACAACCCAGGAGTAAAAGGAAAGGCCAATGTCAGAGCCTTGACAATCAAAACAAATCAAGAGAGCAGCAAAACTTGCACAGCCTAATGTCTGGGTAGGATCAGGAAATCAAGGTCAGATTATACAATTCTACTCTCAGTTTCATGATATGCTGAAGGATCCTAAAAAGAGTCTTGCTTCCTAAAGTCAGGTTTTGTTGAAAGGTAGCTCATTGAAAGTATTGGATGATTTTTATCTTTCTTAAGATTCCCACACATTATCCTCCAAAGTTTCATCACAGGACACAATATGAGCTTATATGGAAATTCATATTTCCAAGAACAGTTGTCAATTTGTGTCCTCTGGAGAGCTCTTTCATACTTAATCGATTTTGAAAACTTAATTCATTAGTAGAAGTGTCAAATCAAACACAGACATCATTATAGATGGAATCAGAAAATTAAGATCTGAGTACCACACCATTTCCTTGATTACATGCTTTTCCTAAGTTTTCTAAGCTACACCATGCCTACTTATAAAGTGGGGTACACTAAAGACAGCCTTGCTTATTTACTTCAATGATTATATATTAGTAAGTATGGTGGTTTATATATGCTTGGCCTAGGGAGCAACAATATGAGGAATGTGGCCTTGTTGAAATAGGTGTGGCCTTGTTAGAGGAACTATGTTACTGTGGGGGTGGCCTTTGAGACCCTCCTTCTAGCCATGTGGGAGCCAGTCTTCTTCTGTTTGCCTTTGGAACAAGATGTAGAACTCTCAACTCCTCCAGCACCATGCCTGCTTGGATGCTGCCATGCTTTCTTCCATGATGATAATAGGCTAATCTTCAAAACCTATAAACCAACCCCAATTAAATGTCCTTTATAAGAGTTGCATTGGTCATAGTGTCTATTCACAGCAATGGAAACCTTAATGAAGACAGTAAGTATATTTGGAACAGAGTTAATCATTGGTGTGATATTATTTTTAAAATACTCAAATAATTGAAATTAGAAGAATAATTTACAACAGCAGCTAATTTTACTATATAAATGAGAAAATTACCTAATTTACTCATTATACTCATAATTTGTGTTAATCAGCTTGATCTTCCTATTATTTAAGGTGAGAAAAACAGTGTGGCATCTTTTCATTATTATTAAGTTAAAACTATTAATTTAAAAGTTAAAAAATATAAAACTAATGAATCAGGTTAAGATCATATATTTCAATTCTACATTTCCTTATTTTTCAGTCATGCCCTGGTGATTGCCTGTTGGGATAGTTTGAATGAAAATGGCCCCATTAAGCTAATAGGGAGTGGCTCTATTAAAAGGTGTGACCTTGTAATAGGACTGGAATTATTGGAGGATGTCTGTCACTGGAGGTGGTCTTTGAGGTCTCAGATGGTTAATCTAGGCCCAGTGTGGCATTCCCTTCCTGCTTCCTGCTGATTGAGATGTAGAACTCTCAGATACATGTCCAGCACCATATCTGCCTGTACATTGCCATGATTTCCATCATGACAATAATGAATTAAAACTCTAAATTGTGAGCCAGTCCCAATGAAATGTTTTCCTTGATAAGAGTTGCCATGGTCATGGTTTCTCTTCACGGCAATAAAACCCAAACATAACACCTATAGTACTTTAAAGCTTAGTTATCCCTAATCATATATCATGTGGTAAGCATTTAAATCACATTATATAAATAATTTGTCTTTTCTTAATATGTCTGAAAAACATTTAAGATGAAAAATTTATCATTTTTAATTTTAATTAAAAAATGTTCCCCTCAAGGTAATTGTCATAAATTATTTTAAACTTGTAAAATTTGTCAGCCATACACTATCATAGATAATTTTCTATTGCTATAAAGAGGCACAATGACCCAAGGCAACTTTGGGAAGAAAGTTTATTTGGGCATACAGGTTCTACAAGATGAGAGTCTATGATCATTGTGACAGGAAGCATTCTAGTAGGCAGGCAGGTGCTGTTCTGGGGCAGAATCTGAAAGTTTACATTCTTATATATAATTTGGAGACAGAAAGAGCTAATTGGAAATACTATGGGCTTTTGAAATCCCCAGTAACAAATCTCCTCCAGCAAGACCACCTTCAATCCTTCATATATATATATAGTCTCAAATGGGGACCAAGCAAACAAATATATGAACCAATGGAATACATTCTCTTTCAGAAAATGACAAATCATTCTGCAGTCTTGATTGACTTGTGGCCACATCATAATACAGAATATATTACCCGAATTTAAAAACCCTCATATTCTTTCACAGTTCTCCTCAGTTTTTTTCTTTTATTGGATATTTTCTTTATTTACATTTCAAATGTTAACCCCTTTCTAGGTCTCCCCTCTAGAACCCCATATCCCATCCCTCCTCCCCTGCCTTTATGAGGGTTCTCCTCTCTGCACCCACTCTCACCTTCCCACCCTGGGATTCCCCTACACTGGAGCATCGAACACCCTCAGGCCCAAAGGCCACTTTATAATGTCCAAAGTCTCTTTTGAGACTTAAGGTTATCTCTTAGCTGTGACCCCTTTAAAATCAGAAAAGAAATTACATGCTTTCAATATATAATCGCCCAGACCATATATTAGTTAGCATTTCACAATGGAGGAACTGGGGAATAATGAGAAAATACTGGACCTACAAAAAAAAAAATCAAACAGGACAAGGGTCAAATCTTGTATTTCATGTTTGATGGAAAAGAACTTAGATGTCTCAATCCTTCCAGATTTGCTGCCTACAATACACTTCTCTCTCTTGATTTGTTTCTACTCCCTGTTTACAGCTGTTATTAGCAAGTATGTCATGGATTTATTGTCTTCCAATCTTAATTTCACAGCTTTAAGCAAATGGGCTATTTGGGACTCCATTTCAGGCCTGTCATATACCTGCTCAGAGCAGGTATATGACACCATGGAGGAAGATTCCATAACTCTTTCCTCCCGTACATTCTTTTACTCAAAAGCCAGAACCATATAACCAAACCCAACAACTATTTCTGATATAATCTGACCCCCTCGGTGAATTACACACGTATCAGTTTTGTATTCTTGCTTTCCTTTGTTGATTAATCTTTCCTTTGTTTTAGGAGCAGAAGAGTCTTTAGACATTTCCTTTTTGAAAATTCAAAGTTTAGCTAGGTAGAATCCTGTACTGAGGGCAACATCCCTTTATTCCATTTTACATTAAACTTTTCTTTAAATTTTTTCATATCTAAGAATAAGCCTTGTTCTGTTGTTATATTTCTCCTCAAACTGTACATTTTGTGTTTCTTTTTGCCCTGATTGCTCATTTTCATTGTAGATCTGCATAAGATTGCTAATAACTGAACAATGAAGTCAATAAAAGCTGTCTTGAAATTTCCTCTGCCAACGAAATTAGTTCCAATCTCTTTAACTTAGTCTCATACAGATTCTTAGGACAAAAGAAAAAGGTAGTCACATTATTTCCAGGATATCACAAGAATGCCTTGTGACCCAGAAGCTAATACTGTTTCCCTCTGAAAGCTCTTTAGCTGAGTCCCCACATTTTACATTGCTATCTTCACTACTGTCTTCTGGGCTCCTACTTTGATAGTCCAGTAATCCCTGCTACATAAGGTAATATCATTAACTGCTTTTCTAGTCCAAAGCCCTAAAGTTATCTGCATTCTTCCAAAAATCATAGTACTCAGGTCTGTAAGAATACCATTCCACATCCTGGTTCCAACTTTTATTTTAGTTGCCTTTTTTATTGTTGTAAAAAGACACCATCACCAAGGCAACTTATAGAAGAAAAGTTTGTTGTGCCTTACAGTTTCAGAGGGTGAGAACATGAACATGGCAGGGAGCATAGCATCAGGCAGTTGGGCAGGCAAGCATGGTGCTCTAGCAGTAGCTGATAGATCATATCCTTATGTGCAAGAGGAAGCAGAGAATGCTAATTCATAATTGTATGGACTTTTAGAAATTCAAAGACCATCCTTAATGGCACACCTGTTTTTAGCAAAGCTATACCTCATAATACTTCCCAAACACTTCCACTAAGAATGGACTATGTATTCAAATATATGAGTTTATGGTAGCCATTCTCATTTAGATCACCACACCAATTCTCTTCATGTTATACCTCTCTTTATTTTCATCTGCAACCTCTTTTCTTTCATGTTATTCTATCATGTCCCATGCTGTATGCCATTGCATTCTGAATTATTCATAAAGTTATTATTTCTGAATAATTCAAGTTCTTATTTTCGAGTTTTGTACTTATAATGAGATGAGCCTAAAATAAAGATAAAATGAAGGCTAGAATAATGAAATAATTCTGGCAAATATCAACCCACAATATATTTGAAATATCAAACTATAATTAATGTTTTGATTGAATTTTATATTCTTTGTTACATGAATTTATATTTCCTCAGTATAAGATTAAGGAAGAGTGGTATAGTTATTTTGTAGCCTAAGAGATCCTTTCTCAGATGGGTGGAGATAAAATGTTATTTTCTGATTGAGCCACTGTCCATATGACTACTGTAGAATTATGCGTTCATTGCATATATACTAGATATATACTCGGTAAGGTGAATACTATGATATATTATCATTGTAGCATTGCTATAAATCATTAGCATTGTTAAAGTGTACCACCAAGAGTTGAAGTTCATCCATGCTAAATATTCTGTCTGTTTCTTTTCGTAGAAATTCATTAAAAAAATCTGTGTTGCCAATTTTAATATAAAACACCATAATATGATGATATGGTATTTTTAAAATGGTCTTATCAAGCACACACACACACACACACACACATACACACACACACACAAAACCTTCATTGTCCCATTACAAAATCACTGTAATTCTAAAATCAAAAATTGTTATACCTATTTTAGTATTCCACATACATACACGGCAGGAAAAGGGAAAAAAAAGAGAGGAAGAGGAAGAGAAAGGGAGAGAGAGAGGGAGAGAGAGAGAGAGAGAGAGAGAGAGAGAGAGAGATCTTTATATTTCCATTTCATCATAATACACATAATGCTTCAGTTTTTATTCAGTTTCTATTTTAAAATTCTTACTGTTCATTGATGACACATAAAAAAAATTGACTCATATAGTAACCATGTGTTCTGTAAAGAATTTTTTAAAAAGTATGGAATCTACATCCTGTGTGAGGTATGGTATTGTGGTCATACTTTAGGAGCCACTATCTATAAGAGAAAAGGGGAAAATCACAAGGTATAAACATAAAGGATTATGATCACGGCACAAAGCAATCATCAGGAGCCCTGAGGAGAAAATCGTTCTCATAGTGTGAGGTCCTGAAGAGACTTCAGAGAAAAAAATTATTGAAGCTACCACCATCCTGTGATATTAAGCTGAACCTATATTTCTATTCCTGTGAGTTAGTTTTGTCTGCATCACTTTCATTTATTTTTCAGCGAACCTTCTGAAAAATAAAATTATTTATTTTCTTAGCAGCTACACAAAAAAGGATCTTAAATTGAGGTTTAATTTAGATCAGCATTTGGTTGTCTATATAATTCTATACATTCCATTTTATGTTTTGGAAACTATTGTTCTTAAAAGAAATCAAAATCGTCCACTGAACATCAAATATGTCCATGTCTCAGAACATTTACAGACAGCTTTTATTGTTGTTTATAAAAGCACAAAATCAGCACCATCTTGGGCCGGGCAGTGATGGCGCACGCCTTTAATCCCAGCACTTGGGAGGTAGAGGCAGGAGGATTTCTGAGTTTGAGGCCAGCCTGGTCTACAGAATGAGTTCCAGGACAGCCAGGGCTACACAGAGAAACCCTGTCTCGAAAAAAACAAAAAAAACAAAAACAACAACAACAACAAAAACCCCCAAAAAACAAAACAAACAAACAAACAAAAAAAATCAGCACCATCTTATAAAATAAATCACATTTATACATAGGTTGCTTTTCAACATGTTGGTCTCTGAATAACCTAACCAGTTTTGTTAGACTGTAAAAGATTACAATATCCTTTGTTTTCAATTTTTTATTCATTTTACGGAGATTTCATTTACTTAATATTTAAGAAAAAGTTACTTAGGAATTATAATACTACACTTGAGGATTTGCAAATAGTGACATTTGGACAAATACTCTATTTTCGGTCACATTTAAGTAGAGGATTGAGTTGAATTAAAGGTTTGTTATTGTTAAAGTTCTTTTCTATTTCTAATACAGACAGTATTTTTTTTTAAATTCTGAACCTGTGCTATATCTTTTAAGTAAATCTCTGTCTCCTATTATGTGGCTCATTATTAGAAAACAAAACAACAGCATCCTGCTTTCAAGCTTCAAATTCAGGTCAGGCAGCACCAATGATAACTTTTTACAGAGTGTGATCCTTTAAACATCTAACAAGTGAAATGACTGAAAACCTACCAAGAGTTTGAAAAACTACCATGTCATCAGACACCATTCTGATGAACACTGGTTAAATGTTAAAGACTGGAAATTTGAAGGTAAACTTTCACTTAGCAATCTCTTTTGATAGCCACCTACACTCTACAACACGTTGCTCAGGCATGATGGGGAGGAGTGACTTCTTATGATTATGGGAGAAGGGCCGTACTTGGAGGTTTTATTGTCACTCTAATTAATTATTTAGTACACTTAGAGTAAATTGAAGCAAGTAGATTTTAAGACTAAATTTGTTAACCATAACTATTTGTAATCCTTAGTTCCAGCCATTGATATATATCAAAGCTCTCTTTTGGTAGAAGGGGAGGGGGCTGATGATCTCTGTAAGAATAACTTTTGCATAACGGAGATCACATTGAAAAGGTAACCTTGAGGTAAAGGAGATTCAGGAGAAATGCAGCCTTTTGTCCTTATAAAAAGATGTATGCTAGTCAGCAGGCCTAGCAATTGTCTGAATACTTGGAAATTGCTCCACTATATTCGTAGCAGACTTATTTGAATAGCCAGAGCTGGAAAGAACCCAATGTCTCTCAACTGAAGAATGGATACAGAAAATGTGGTTCATTATTTTGAATACTATTCAGCTATTAAAAATGAGGACAACATGGATGGAACTAGAAAATATCATCCTGAGGGAGGTAACCCAGACCCAAAAGGACATGCATGGTATATACTCACTGGTAAGTGAATATTAGCCTAAAAAGTTCAGAATACACATTATAAAACTCTCAGACCATAGGAAGTTTAACAAGAAGGAATATCTTAATCCTACTTAGAAGGGGGAACAAAATAATCACTGGAGGCAGAGGGAGGGAGGGACCTGGGTAGGAAGGGGGAGGGGAGCGGAAAGTGGGCAGTGTCAGGTATGGGAGGAGACCAGAAAGAAGGCCAGAGGTCGAGGAGAAACAAATGGAAACATGCTGCAGCAGGGGGTGGGGCTGGGGGTGGGGGGTGGAGGATGGGGTGGGGTGGGGGGTGAGGAGGTTGGGCGGACCTCTAGAAAGTCCCAGAGACCTAAGATGCCATGCGAGAGGCTCCAAGGACTCAATGGGGATGACATTAGTCAAAATGCCCAATAGTGGGGAGATGGAAGCTGAAGAAACATACTCTAGTAGATAGATAGACATGGCCCCCAGTTGAGGAGTGGGGCCACCCCACCCAGTCCCAATTTTCTTTTTTCTTTTGTTTCTTTTTTTTTTTTTGTTCCCAGAATTGTTTCTGTCTAAAGGAAATGCAGGGACAAAAATGGAGCAGAGACTGAAGGAAAGGCTGTCCAGTGACCAGCCCAACTTGGGATTCATCCCATGTGCAGGCACCAAGCCCTGACAGTATTACTGATGCCATGTTGTGCTTGCAGACAGGAGCCTAGCATGACTGTTCTCTAAGAGGTTGTACCAGCAGCTTACTGAGACAGATACAGATAATTGCAGTCAAGCATTTGACTGATGTTAGGAACCTCTATGGAAGAGTTAGGGGAAGGATTGAAGGGGTTGGAGGGGATGACAACCCCATAGAAAGACCTAACTAACCTAATAGTATCAAGTAACCTGGACCCATCAGAGCTCCCAGAGAATAAGCCACCAACTAAAGAGCATACATGGGCTGGTCCATGGTCCCTGGCACATATGTAGCAGAGGACTGTCTTGTCTCACCTCAGTGGTAGAAGATGTGCCTAATCCTGTAGAAACTTGATGCCCCAGGGAAGGGGGATACTGGTGCTTGGGTAAGGGTAAGGTGGGGGTTTGGGGTGGGTATGGGAGCACCCTCTCAGAAGTAAAGGAGAGGAGGGTTGGGATGAAGAACTTGGGGAGGGAGGACCAACCAGGAAAGGGGCAATATTTGAAATGCAAATAAATAAAATAATTTAATAAAAAAAACTGTGGAGCCAAATGACATTTGGAGGTGTCTTGCTTGTCTCTAGAGCAGACCTGGTGAATTCTCCAACAGAACAGGACTCTCATTTCTTATGCCAGAGATCCCCAATGGATGGTGGGTGGCCACACCTATTAAAAAAAAAGAAAGAAAGAAAAGAAAACAGAAAAGGAGGCAATCATGAGCTTCACTACAACCAAGTTTGGCACTTGGTTTTGCATTTTTTAATTTCCTGTGTAGTTGTAGACTTAACTTCAGACTAAGACATTTTAGCTTATAAGAACAAGAAAGACATCCAGAGACTGTCCTACCTGGGTATTCATCCTATCAACAGTCACCAAACCCCGACACTATTGTAGTTGCCAAGAAATGCTTGCTGAAAGGAGCCTAATATACCTGACTCCCGAGAGGCCCTGCCAGAACCTTACAAATACAGAGGTAGATGCTAGCAGCCAACCTTTGGACTGAGTGCGGGGTCCCCAATGGAGGAGTTGGAGAAAGGACTGGGGGAGTTGAAGGGGTTTGCAACCCTATAGGAAGAGTTTCCATTGCACTAGGTTTCAAACTAGCCCCTAAAATGCCCCCTCCCCCAAATTCAAGCTGTTTTTCTGAATAATATCTTCCTTCTATCCATACTTGTTTCCAATCTCACCCACCCCCAATCCACCTGTGAAGTCTATGCTAGTATCTAGTAACCGGGTCCCATTAGAGCTCCCAGAGAATCTTCTTAGGGAGATCCTTGCATTCCTCCTTAAGTCTTCCTTGTTACTTAGCCTCTATGGGTCTGTGGACTGTACCATAATTCTTTTAATTTACAGCTAATATCCATTTATATATGATTATGTACCATATTTGTCTTTTGGGGTCTCTGTTACTCTACTCAGGATGACCTTTTCTAGTTTGATCCATTTGTCTGCAAATTTCATATTGCTATTATTTTTAACAACTGAGTAATATTCTATTGTATAAATGTACCACGTTTTCTTTATCCATCCTTCGGTTGAGGGACATCTAGGTTGTTTCCAGTTCCTAGCTATTAGGAATAAAGCTGCTATATTTGAGCAAGTGTTCTTGGAGTAGGATTGACTGTCCTTTGGATATATGACCCAGAATAGTATAGCTTGTCTTGAGGGAATCTATTCCCAATTTTCTGAGAAACTTCCGTACTGGTTTCCAAAGTGGCTGTATAAATTTCCTCTCCCACCAGCATTGGAGGAGTATTTGCCTTACTCCACATCTTTGACAACACTAGCTGTTAATTGTGATTTTGATCTTAGCCATTCTGACAGGGTTGAAATCTCAAAGTCATTTTGATTTGCATTTCCTTGATGGTGCCCAGTCTTTTGAGATTCCTCTCTTGAGCATTCTCTGTTTAGATGTGAATGCCATGTTTTAAACTGGTTGTCTAGTTTTAAGTTCTTTAAATATAGTGAAAATTAGCCCTCTCTCAGATATAGGGTTGGAAAATATCTTTTCCCATTCTATAGATTACCATTTTGTCTTATTGGCAGTGTCTTTTGCCTTAGAGAAGTGTCAGTTCCACACAGTCTCATTTCTTAATTGTTTATCTCAGTGCCTGTGATATGAGTGTTCTGTTCAGTAAGTAGTCTCTTGGGCCAATATGTTCAAGGTTATTATGTTGATGTCTTTAGTGCACTTGGACTTGAGTTTTGTGCAGGGTGATAGATATGGATCTTTTCACATTCTTCAACATACAGAAGTCAAATTATAACAGAACCATTTGTTGAAGCTGCTTTCTTTTTTCCATATATTTCCATGTGTATTTCTGGCTTCTTTATAAGAAATCAGCTATCCATAGGTGTTTGGATTTACAGCAGGGTCTCTGGTTCACTTTCGTTGATGAACCTATCTGTTTTTAGGCCAATACCGTGTGTTTTTTATTACTACAGATCTGTAGTATAGCTTGAGTTCAGGGATAATGATATCTCTAGAAGTTCTTTTTTTGTATAGGATCTTTTAGCTATCCTGGGGAATTTTTGTTATTTCACATAAAGTTTTGTATTGGTCTTTCAAGGTCTAGAAAGATAGTGTTGGAATTTTTATGGGAATTACATTGAATCTATAGATTGTTTGTGGTAGGTAGGATGGCCAGTTTTACTATGTTAATCCTACTATTCCATGAGCATGAAAGATATTTCCATCATCTGCTATCTCCTTAAATTTCTGTAAAAAGTAATTTTATTCACCTGATGTATTTATCTCCTCACGGGCTAACTGTTGAATAAGCTCACCCTTTCTAGTTCCTTCTCAACTCTGGCTGGCTAGTTCAACTCAGCTGTTCTTGCTCAACCTCCTTTCCAAGCTGAGTGATTCATTCTGGCTTCTCTTGGCTTCTCATTGAATTACTCTGCTTGGTTTCAAACTAACAGTAGCAATTTTTTTTTCTAATCTTTTGGCTTCTTCTTATTCTCTGGTGTCAACAGGGTCTGCTGACTTGCACTGAACTGCAAGAACTCACAAACAAATTCAATAACACAAGCACTGACTCACTGCACTGAGCCCCAATGAGAGTCTGCACTGGCAGACTCTCTTTCCCTGAACTACTCTTAAATAGCTTCTCTTTCTTGTGTTGTTTTTCCTAATTCTTCTGACTTGTCACTTTGTCTGTTCCTCAGTTATATGTCACTTTTAAACATGGCTGCTTCCTTCCACAAACTAATTTTACCTTGAAAGTGTATGCTATGGGTATGTCTGTATTCCAGCCAGAGCAATTAAAGGTATATGGCATTCCAGAGGGATCAGGCAGACCTAGAAGTTCTTTAGATGTGATCCCTCACCAGAACAGCCATGTTGTTGAATTAAAATTCCTCTAAACATTTCCTGATTCAAAGATTGAAGATTTTATCATATGTTTTTCACTTGCTTGCTTAAAGTTACTGCAAGATACTTTACATTATTTGTGGTTACTCTGAAGAGTGTTGTCTCCCTGATTTCGTTCTCAGATCTTTTGTCATTTGCATATAGGAGGACTACTGATTTTAATTAACTAATTTATTAATTAATTAATTTGTTAATCTTGTATACAGCCATATAGCCACTATAGCCACTTCACTGAAAGACTTGTAGGAGTTCTCTGGGAGAATTTGGGGGTGCGTTGCTTACGCATACTGTCTTATCATCTGTAAATAAATATACTTTTCCTTTTTCCTTTCTAATTTGTATTTACTTTCTCTTCATTAGTTGTCTTATTGCTCTAGCATGGGAACTTTCTTTTCTGGTCCAACTATTTGGTGTTTTATGGTTTTCTTGTGCCTTATAGGCATGTTCTTCTTTAGGTTAGGGACTTTCCTTCCATGATTTTGCAAGTATTTTCTCTGGGCCTTTGAGCTGGTATTCTTCTCCATCTTCTATTCCCATTATTCTTAGGTTTGGCCCTTTTTTTAATGTGTCCCTAGTTTCCTCAGTGTTTTGTGTTAGAATTTTTTTTTAACTTTAACATTTTCTTTGACCAACAACTCTATTTCTTCTATTGTATCTCCAATGCCTGAGAATCTCTCTTTTATCCCTTGTATTCTGTTGATGATGTTTGTATCTGTTTGCTTACTTAGAATCTTCTTTGCTAGAATTCCCTCAGTTTGTGTCCTTTTTATTGCTTCTATTTCCATTTTGAAGTTTTAAAGTTTTCTTTCACCTTTTGGGTTTTCTGTTTGTTTTTGTTTTTGTTTTGTTTTTTTGGCATGCTTGGTGTTCTTTAAGGGATTTTTTTCTTCATTTTTTTGTTTGTTTTTTCCTTAATTTCTTTAAGTGGGCTTTTCCTTTTACTGTTTAAGAACCTCTATCATCTTCCTAAAGTTGATTTTAAGGTTATTTTCTTGAGTTTCAGCTATGTAGGAATATTACAGGGTTCTTGCAGTAGGATAGCTGGTCTCTGGCGGTGTATTGCCCTGGCTGTTGTTGACTATGTTCTTGCACTGGTGTTTAAGCACCTGGGTGTGGAGTGATTACAGGTCTAGGTGCAGATTTCTGAGTTTGCCTTTGTTGGATGGGTGTTTTGTTCCTTTGTTTCTGTTCCTCTTTGGTCTTCTCGTCTTTGTGGCCCGGATTTCTGGCAAGCAGTGCAACCAGCATTATCCAAGAAGAAGTCTCTATCCAAGTTGGGGGCCGAACTTCTGGTGGCTAGCTGGGCCTTTGGTGCAGCACAGGAGTCTCTGCCCAAATTAAGGGGTGATGAGGAGGGAAGTAGGGATTTGGAGCACGGAGGGAATGGAGGAGGTCCACTGGTGGCCACTGTATCTGTGGTTCTGGCAGGCAGGAATGGGCTCTGTTCCACAAGTGAGTTCCTGCTTGCGCTTACCCGTTTTTCTGGCTTACTTGGCATGCATCTCTTCTTCCAACTGTCTTGGCCTGCGCCTACTGAAGCTGTTCTTCTGATTGGTGTGGCCTGCACTTGCCCTTCTGACAGATGTGGTCTCCTCCTACTCCTCCTACTTGCTGTTTAATCCGGGGTGGGGGGTTGAGGGGGTGGAGGGGCACAGCAGCAGGAGAGGACAGTGGGGGTTGGGGGACCTGATGGGGAGGCAATGGAGTAGGTCTTTAGGAATTGAATCTAGTGAGTGAGTGGTTACATTCCTCCTCAGGCATGAGGGTAATCACCTCAGGCATCATCTTTCTTTTGACTGACATAACCTAAGATTGGGTAGCAGAAGTCTGCTGTAGTTGGGACCCTGGACAGAGGGATAGGAAGTGAGGTGAGACTGTGGGTGAGTCAGTGGAATGTGTCTTTGGGAATGTTGGGCTGTTCAGCTGGCATGCAAGTCACTTGTCTATTCTTCTGACTGGTGTGGCCTGCACTTGAACAACAGTTTGTTTTTAAATTGAGAACAAACATGAACATAAATAAGTGTTTTAAATATGTATACCTAAATTTCAGACATAAGCTAGAGTCGTCTGAGACCTATACTTAAGAGAGACCCAATTATGACATTGTTTCCTAAAAGAATTTTATGGTAGGCTGAAAATAAGATTTTGATATGCTTCTAGAGTTTAACTTTGCTTCGGTTTTTAAGAGAAGCTGAGAAAATTGAACAGATAACATGCAGAAAAACATTTCAATCAGAAATTTACAAATGTTTCATTTAGTTTTTGTATAATTTTAAGCATTCATGTTCTATTTTTAAAATTTGTCTGGTATCAATTTATTTAGTGATTGCACATTCATATTTAAAGTGATAATATTTTTATTTTACATATACTAACAAATTTTAACAGAATTTTACATTAAGTGATTAATATCTTCCTAGCTACTCAGCTTACTTCAGAAATTAAAATATATTGATAGATTATGGAAACCTAGAGATAGTGTTAAAGAAAACTCAGCAATGCCAAAATATATTTTAAGTTAATGATTCAGTAATACATGGAGAGACACTGATTCTAGTGTTTAAAAAAATTAAAACTTTAATTACTTAATTTTACGTTTATCATCACTGACCCTAAAATTTCATGAGGATTCTAATCCATGTTCACGGTTATCTTGACATCATTGCTATAGGAACACTTTTATATGTCATGCTTTGACATTTCTTTTTCTAGTCAACAAACTATATGAGTAAGAGTTACTGTTCCCATCAATGTTAGAAATTATCTGACATAAGCAATATAAAAGAGAGATTTACCATGGTTTATTGTTTCAGTAGACTCAGTAAGTCATGTTCAGCAGCAAAGAGTTCATCCCATTGGAAGTATGTGACTGAAACATGGAAGAAAAAAATGGACATAGTCATTTGGATTTTGGTTTCTTTTCCACTTCCTTTATTCAATTCTGAACTCTATTAAAAGGCATTCATACTTGTCTGCTTGTTTAGAACATAACATTTGTATTGATCATCTGGGAATTTTACATCATGCCCTGTTATCACATTCACTTACAGGTAGGTCCAGGGCTGCACTCTCACCCTTGTGATCCCCTCCCCCATGAAACAGACCAATAAATAAATAAATAAATGGAGAAGGAGGAAAGAAGGAAGAAAGAAAGAAGGAAGGAAGGAAAGAAGAAAGGAAGGAAGGAAGGAAGGAAAGAAGGAAGAAAACAAGTCCAGTTTGTACAAGTTTTTTATTACTTTTATAGTCACTGCACCAGAGACAAACACACGGTGGCCAGTCCCTTAAAGAAAACTGAGTCCTTCTCTACCTGCATCTCTGCCAGATGTTATCAATCGCAAAGAGTTACTCTTCTGCATCCTTATTGCAGTTTTTGAGTTCTCTTCAATAGTTTCTTGTCTAGGCTTTTAATTTTGGACGGGGGGAGCAGGCCAGGTTGGGGGTAGTGGTTGTCACAGAAGACTTTTATGACCTCTTCTCAACTGTGATTCTCAGATATCAGTATCACTGTCAAAGTAGCTTCCTTGATCTTTACAGAAAGTGGGAGAATGGATCATAGACTTGCACACTGTTTCAGGTGACAGCATGGACCATAGACATCCACATGATCTCCGGAATCAATATGTGTCATAGACTTTAGCATTGTCTTGGGTGGCAGCACAGACTCACATCTCTTCCCCATCATGGTGGGACCACCAACAGTTACACTTGTATTTGCGGTATATTTTCTTCCCTCAGGTAATCTGCTCTGAAAAATCTCAGAGGTATGACTCCCAGATGGTCCCAAATCTAGTCAACCCTGCTGAATATCATCACAGCATTACATTCTTTGGATAGAACCCTTCCTTTTAGTATTTTATATGTTGCACGGAAATTATTTTATATACCTGTTTACAACTAGTTGGTGTTCTAGCTTTAGAAACAATTATTCACTTGCCTTTCTCCTTGTGGATCTTCTATTCTCCAAATATAGATAAGTATTTTTCTCAGATAAATATATTCATTATATCTATTTATTCATTAGATAGATTCATATGCAGTATAAATATATGTTCCTTGTTTGCATGCATAGATTATTTTTTTTAAAACTTGAGAAAAACAGTAATGTGCATAATTTTTCCTGATTTTTATGTTTCTTTAAACTCATATAAAAGTTTCTAGAGCTATTTATTCAAAAACTCGGTTTTATGAACCTACTTGGAAAAATCTCTCTCTTCCTTTTTTTTCTTCTTTTGAAACTACTGAATTTAGAGACTTTATTGTTTCATTTTCATTTTTATTTTATTTTATTCACTTCATATCCTGATTATAGCTCCACCTTCCTCTCTTCCCAGTCCCATCCTTACAAATCCCTCCCCCATCATCCCTCCCCTTCTCCTCAAAGAAGGAAAGTCCCTGCCTTGTGTATCACTCCACCCTGGGGCATCCAGTCCTAACAAGTGTCAGTACATCCTATCTAACTGAGGCCCAATAAAGCAGTCCAAGTAGTGGGGAAGGGGATCCAATGTCAGAGAACAGAGAACAGACAGCTCCCCCACCCACACTCCACTTGTTAGGGGACCAACATCAAGATCGAAAGGTACATTAGCTGATAATGTATAGGAGTTTGAAGTCCAGCTTCTGTATGCTCTCCCATTGGTGGCCCAGGATCTGTGAACCCCCATGATTCCAGGTTAGTTGATTCTGTTGGTCTTCTTGTGGTTTCCTCGAACTCTCTGACTTGATCACTTCCATCCCCTACACTTCCACCAGGTCCTGGGTTCCACCATCCACTGCTTCCATACACTGCTGCATGAAGCCTCTCATAGACAGTTATGCTAGGTTCTTGTCTGCAAGCAGAGCAGAGAATCATTAATAGTGCAGGAATAAAGATGAAGCACAGACTGAGGAAACAGCCATCCAGTGACAGCCCCAACTTGAGATCCATCTCATGTGAGTGAAAAAAAATCATGCTTAAGAGGTTCTATTTTATCTCCTATATAAACTTGAGGTTTTAACTTTCCTTTGATTCCTTACAGTTTATGGCATCTGTAAAATCATTATTAAACATATGTGAACAGGATGGTGAATAACTCCATCATTCTGCCAATTTAGTAGGCTTCGATATCCTAGAAGAGGTTGCATGGCCAGGAGAGAGGAAATATTTGCTTCTTTTTCTACTCAGTGCCAGCTGTATTACAGTTATTTTCCTTATTCTTCTTTCAAATTGATCTATCTATATCCTATCCTCCAATAAAACTTCCTGCAGACATATCTGTAGATAGAGCCCTTAAACTACTCTTTAACAAAATGACATCATAAAAATGCCTCTCTTTCCTTTTATACTTCAGGAGACACTAAACAACTGGAAAAGATTAAATAACAGCAAAAATGAATGCACTGCTGAATGATGAGAATTTCTCAGTAAAAAAATAATGGAAAGTCTATGGATCATACCTATTTCTTTTTCAAAATAGAGTTTTGCTGACTTGGACTCCACATTTTTTTCTCAATCTCCAAAGTGTATTTAGGCTAGTATTATAGGCTAGGAACATCATGCATATCTAAGTACCTTAGTTTTGTTTCTAAGTTTGCAAAAGTTAAATTCTCAGAAAGAATAATTAATCCCCAGTAAATATCAATATAGATAAGACCCAAGAATATAACAATTCATAAGAATATATACCAATTTTCCAAGCAAAAATGAAAATAGCAACAGTCATATTTAGTATTTAGACTACAAACTACTCTTTCATTAGAGTTGTGTATGAATCTGGGTGCCACTGTATACAACTGTAATATTAGATACATGAAGATTGAAATGGGATTCCATAATTTGACTCTAACCAAAAGAATAAAATGGACTCTGTCTTAAAAAGAAAACAGATAAAATAACAACTCAATGTATTTAATAGCACAGATGTTTCACATGTATAGAGAAAGAAAGCTGAGAGTAAGAGCTTTCCCAAGGTGAGAGATGTGCTCAAAGTAAACTAACCATTGAGTAAAACAGGAGCGATCTCACTTATCCACTTCTACCCAAATCATGTGCTCTGGGGAAAAGGAACCTGACATACAAATCTCACTTCCTTTCTTGTTGATTACAATGACTTCTAGAGTTGAAGACACTGAGAAAGGCAAAATGAAAAACAAGAATATATATTCTTGTCTATAAAATTGAGATTACATAGATTTATATCATGCCATATTATATTAAAAAGTAATAATTCCATACTTAAGTGAAAATGTAGCTCTGAATATTTGCATTATAATGAAAACACACTATATTTGGACATGTGTACCTCACATATTAACCAATGAGGCCAAAGATTGGCACAAAGGCTTGGTATGCTAAATGAAGGAGTTATGTAGCAAAATATTTGAAACAGCCAGAAATTCAAAAAGGAGAGAGAAAATCTTGTACATGTCTGAAGATGGCATTTAGAAATGTCTTGGGATTATGATTATATGAAAAAGAGAGAGAGGGGAGCGGGTAGGGAAGAGAGAGGGAGAGGGAGAGGAACAAGGAGGGAGAGGGAGAGACAGAGACAGAGAAAGACAGAGTCAGAGAAAGACAGAGAGAGAGAGAGAGACAGAGATAGAGACAGAGACACACACAGAGACAGAGACAGAGAGAGACAGAGACAAGATAGAGATAGAGACAGAGACACACACATACAGAGAGAGAGAGAGAGAGAGAGAGAGAGAGAGAGAGAGTTTTGGAACACACATCTTTAAGATCCTCTAAACCAACTGAGCAAAGTTCATGTAAATTCATAGAGACTGAAGAAGAAAGCACAAGGCCTTCATGTATCTGCATCAGGGATTAAGCTTAGTGCTTTTGGGGGGAATATCCACGTGTGTGAAGACTGGGTCCCTGATTCTTGCGCCTCTTCTTGGGCTCCTTCCTTCTTTTTGTTTGCCTTGTCCAACTTTGATCTGATTTTTTAATCTTATAATATTTTATTTTGTTATATTTTTTGTCGTTAAAAGATTGTTCTTTTCTTTTTTTTTTTTTTTTTTTTTTTTAATTTAATTTTATTTTATTTTTTTAATTTACATTCCAAATCACTTCCCCTTTCCCGTTTCCTCCCTCCCCGAAAGTCCCATAAGCCCCCTTCCCTCCCTCTTTTCTCCGTTCAACCCCCTCTCATTACTCTGTCCTGGCGTTCCCCTACATCCAGTCTTTCCAGGACCAGGGGTCTCTCCTTCCATCTTTTTAGAAATCTATTGATATGCTGATTGTGTCTAGGGTATTCTGAGATTCTGGGTCAATATCCCCTTATCAGTGACTTCATACCATGTGTGATCTTTTGTGATTGGGTTACCTCACTAAGGATGATATTTTCAAGTTCTGACCATTTGCCTAGGAATTTCGTGAATTCATTGTTTTTAATTGCAGAGTAGTTCTTTTCTAATGAGAGACAGAAAGGTAATGGTTGGTGATGAGAAGGGAGGTAAAGAGGAATAGGGAGGAGTAGAGGGAGAGGAAACTGAACAGGATGTATTTTATCAGAAAAGAATCTGTTTTCAATAAAAGGAAAAATTCACAATGAAAAAAATAGATAAAATAATACCAAATAAACACAACTATGATATGGAAAATTTATAATGAAATGTAGTTTGAACTACCAACTTATTGTGATCTAGAGTCACATTGAAAGGGATCCTAAAGTAAGGTGTATTAGTCAGGGTTCTCTAGAGTCACAGAACGTATGGGTAGTCTCTATATAGTTAGGGAGTTAATTGATGACTTACAGCTTGTAGTCCAACTCCCCAACAATAGTCAGCAGTACTTGTGGATGGATGTCCGAGGATCTAGCAGTTGCTCAGTCCCACAAGGCAGCTTTGGATGGAAGTCCGAGGACCTAGCAGTTGCTCAGTCCCACGAGGCAGGCTAGGAAAAACCAGAGTGAATCTTCCTTCTTCCAATGTCCTTATATAGGTCTCCAGCAGAGGGTGTGGCCCAGATTAAAGGTGTGTGCCACTGAGCCTTCCAATTCTTGATTAGTTCATTCCAGATTTAGTCAACTTGACAACCAGGAATAGCCACTACGTAAGGTCTCTCTAAATGAGATTGTCCTGTGAGTACTTCTTGTGGTTTGTCTTTATTGGTTAATTGACAGTGGAAAAGAACCACCCTCAGAGGGTGACATTATTTCTTGAATAGATAATCCTGAACTGTATGTGATTGAGTGAAGTCAAGCCAAGAACAAAAGGTTATTCAACTCTGGCCTAGGGGCCTGAGTAGTTGTTTCACTTTCATTTCACAAGATTCCTTGACAACAATGGATGCTAATCCAGAATTGAGAGTCAAATCAACTTATTCTCCACTAAGTTGCTTTTGTAATTAAATTGCGGTCAAAAGACAAAACAAAGCAAAACATTTGTTTTGGGGGCAAATATAGCAATATATTTCTCAATGTGAATGTTTCTATTCATTATTTAATATTCTTTGGTTGTTTTTATTTTATGCATATCGCCAGTAGAAATGTAAAGTTAATGTTAAGGATTAATCAGATTATCAATGTGATTCATACTTTTGTATTGTATTTAGAGCATACATATAAAGACTTTTAAACACTGTTATTATTAAATTAATTTTGTAATTGCACATATGTGTCCTAAGTTTATATAACCCCTCTTTCCTCCATCCACGCCTCCTGCTTGGCACTACTATTGAGTATGGATATAAAGCAGGATCATGTTAACATCATTCCAGTTGGAAACCATGAACTCAAGCTGTAAGCTACAGAGAAATACTGTATGAGTCCTCAGACCCCCTTATCCATACTCTGCTGCTCTCTGGAATAATCATATATTCCCTCCATGGTAGGTGTTAGGGAAACGTGACTTCTGACTTTAACTGGGAAATCACTTGAACCTGTTTTCTGTCTTGTAAAAATTTAGGAAAAAAAAAAAAATTCCAGAAACTAATTCTGATTTGGCAGTCAGAAATCCATGCCCCAATATTATCATCACCTCAGCAATACTGGAAAAATATCTATGTAGCTTCTCTTTCATCCCATCTGAAATTGAGACATTACCACCCTCATTATCTCTCTGACAATTCCAGCCTGTGATTCACTACACTAAATTTTAACTTATCCAGAAACAAAATAGATTCTCTATGTTTGGGGCACGCATAACCATTTTTCTCACTTCTAGTTTCCCTTTTCTATGTTTGGTTCATATGGTGCCCCTCTCTTCTTAGTTTGCTGATAGTCACAGGAGCCCATTCATTTCCCTTGTGAAGAGACATGTGGGACTTTAGCTGGCAGAGTGAGGACCTATCCGTCACTGCTCACATTGTTTCTATTTCTAGAGTCTCAAAGTCTGTGACAGGGTTCGACTTTGAGGGTAGAGAGAATTGGAGATTTCAATAATATTATCAATAGATAGGCACAATTTTACCAGCGTTATGACTTAACACCAGAAGGTACTGAATAAATGCATTAGATACACATCAACTATTTCTCATTTTATAGTTTCACTACATAATGACTCCTTTGTACTTAGTATGTAATATCCACTTTCCTCTCACCTTCAAATGAAAATTTCACTCATTTGAATGAAACATGTTTATAAAAGGACAAAATGGTACTTGGTTGAAAACTAACTTTAATTTTTATAGTTTCCATTTATTATTTTCAATAGCATAGCTTGGGAGTATGTATATCTGTGTGATTGCAACATTGTATAATCCAAATATCTTTTTTGACATTTAATAAGTGTAACAACTGATATTAATTTTTATAATTTACACTTATTATTTTCAAGAGTTGGTTACATATTTCTTAGAGTTTTTAGTTTTGCTTCTGTAAAATTCATGTCCACTTACTCTGTCAGTTTTTAGAGTGTTATCCACTTCTTTTTATCTTATTTTACTTCTTTTGTTCCTGTGTTTGTTTGCTTGCTTGTTCGTTTGTTGGAGATGGGGTCTCTTTGTGTGACCCTGACTGTCCTGGGACTCACTCTGTAGACCAGGCTGACTTCACCTCATAAAGATCTACCTGCTTTTACCTCCCTAGTGATGGGTGTAATGCCATATGCCACAACCACCCAGCTTGTTATCACTGATGGAATTGAAGGCACCTTTGATTGCCTTCCATCTATAGGCTTCAAGTATCTTTTCCTATTTTAAGATGAATGTAGTAATATTGGTCAGCCTATTGTTATATATAGGCTTCCTTTTAAAAGGCAAATTTATTTTGATTGATAATATAAAACATATATATATATATATATATATATATATATTGACTGTGAGATCTATTATTTTAATGCATTTATACATTATAAATCATTTAAATTGGATTTAACATATTTATCTTTCTTGATATTTACCACCTTTTATGATAAATATCCTTAAAATATTTTCTCCGAAATGTATGGATTTAATATAATTAAGTGTGATTTTGATATTTAGCTTATATAGTTTTAATTTACTACAAAGATAGCATCCAATATTTATTATTGTTATTATTATTACTACTACAATGATTATTATTATAGAGCTACTTAATATTTAGATACAACCTCAATCATTTTCTCTTTTTGTTTTTGTTGTTTGGTTTTGGAGTTATCCTTTCCCTCCACATCCAAGACTGACCTTAAATAAGAAATAATTACCCTATCTTTGCTTCTCAAGTATTGAAATCACAGCCAGGAACTACATTTTTATGTGGGAGTTCTTTTCAATTAGTTTTTATAGAATATATTTTAATGTGTCTTTTCACTTCTACCAGTTCCTCCTAGGATCATCTGCTCTGATCCAACTTTTGTTCTTTCTCTCTCTTAATAAAAAGCATTTATTTGTTAATTGAAACAGGAAACATCTATATTATTGAAAAGCTAGCCTGGAACTCATAAACCTTTTTGACTGTGTCTGAGTGCTAATATTATAGGTGTGTGATAAATTACTCCATCCCACCTTTATTTTCTTTAGATAATGAGCTAATTTCGCTGTGCTATATGGCAAACTTTTCATTTGTCGATTTATGAAGTCTCATTTTTGCACATTAGGGTTTTACCAACTCATATTTCTCTCTCTAAATTGTCCTTCATTTCTACTACATTGCTATCCATTATTGTTTGTTTTCATACCATATATACCATCAATCGTTAGAGTCCATCTACTTACCTAGCTGGCCAATTTAATAGCTATCCAGGTATTTTATGTTCATTTGTTCTCAATTCCTACACAATGACAGAACTCTCTTTGGCAATATCCCTGAGATGATCCTTAAATATCTTAAATATTCCCAGAGAGGATCCTCTTACAAGTCACCTATGATGGTCCATGCATATCCCTAGCCACCCATGCATAGCATTCTGTTTTTGTTTTGTTTTTCTGTATGTAGGAAAAGAGAAAAGGTACAGTTTTCACATATATGCTTGTCAAAACTAGAGATCAGTCTAAAGATTTCTTTCTTGGGATCTATCTACCTATCATCGATCCTGTGTCTATTGCTGAGCTCTTAGGCTCTTGAGTCAGCCAGCCAAGCTTACTCACCAAGCCCTACAGATCCTCTTGCTTTTGCTGTCCCAAGGCTGAAATTACAAGTGCGTGCTAAATTCTCATCTTTTAATATAGGTTCTAAAGATCAAACTCAGGCCCTCATATGTAGGAAGCAAACACTTGACCCACTAAACAGCCTTTCCATCTGTATCACTTGTGTCTCTTCACACCAGATTGTCATACTTTAAAATGAAACCTACTTTCCTGCAGTTCCCACTGCTTATTAACACCTCTTTCTTTTTCTTCTTTAATAAATGTTTTTATATGTTTGAGAGCTTCACAAATAAATTCACCTGTCCCGGCCTCTATTCCAGCTAATTTGTCCTATATACTTCTCCAAAATCCACGATCTTTAATTATAATTTTTATATACATGTGTATGTATATGTATAGTACATGTATATATAACATACTGACTGCTTGAACTTCTGCTCAAATTTTTAACAAAACATGAGATTGACTTTATTTTCTGTTTTTTTGTTTTTTTTTGTTTTTCGAGACAGGGTTTTTCTGTTTAGCCCTGGCTGTCCTGGAACTCACTTTGTAGACCAGGCTGGCCTCGAACTCAGAAATCCTCCTGCCTCTGCCTCCCAAGTGCTGGGATTAAAGGCGTGCGCCACAACCGCCCGGCGACTTTATTTTCTGAATGGTAATCATTTGTCTATTTTTTTTTTATTTTTGACGTTATTTCTTCCTTCCCATTCACTTCTCAAGCCCTCCCATATATCCCATAAATAAATCCTGCCTTGATTTTTTTTTAAATTTATGACCTCTTTTTGTTCCATTAAGTATCATTCATTCCATGTATGTGTGTCACACACACACACACACACACACACACACACACACACACACACACAGAAGTAGAGAGCGAGAGAGAAAGAGAGAGAGAGAGAGAGAGAGAGAGAGAGAGAGAGAGAGAGAGAGAGAGAGAGAGAGAGAGAGAACTAAATGTACACATATATTCCTAACTATAACTGACTGGGTCTTTATAACGTTACTTGTATGTATGTTTTCAGGGCCAATCATTTAGTATTTGCTAACTAGCTGGTGAGCTCTTCCCTGGGAAGATGATTTCCCCTGATCTCAGAATTCTTTATGTGCCTGTAGTTCTGTGTGTAGAGTTAAAGCCTTGAGGTCTTTCCCTGTCCAGTTTGACATGTTTATTGTTGTTGTTCTTTTTTCAGTCAATGTTTAAGCAGTTATTTTGGGGAGACTCCTTGGGTGTAGCTTCTGACATTACTAGGAGATACCCCCCCCATTTGTTTCTGGTTTAAGCTTGATATCCACAGCAACATTATATATCTTCATGTATCAGGAAACCACACCTGTTTCAAGGGAGGTTGAACTTCTCTGTGGAAAATCCATTTGGCTTTGGGTCCTTTTAAAATAACAGCTGTACTGTAAAGTAAATAATTCAAATGTGGTCTGCCAAATATAGACTGCAATGATAGCATAATCGCTCTCTTTACTGGCATGAAAATAATGTTTTGTTTTTTTTTTTTCCCATGAGGACTGCTCCTTCCACACCTTGTATCATACAATTCTTTGTAAATGTCTATATTTTTATTTTTGGGGTAACACGCTCTTGAAGAAGAGACAGAGGTGTATGCTGAGTACAGTGTTGCCAAACATTACCACTGGAATGACTCTAATCAAGAAAAAGAAGGCACTGTTAAATTCGTGACATTCCAAACCTTCCTTCTATGACCAGCTCTTAGACTTTGGCTCAAAACTAGTCAGTGCACATTATTGGATGGAGCACTCCAGGAGCTGCGCACTGAAAACTGCCATTAAGAACAGTAAATCTGTGGCCACGGCTTCTTTCACAGGAGATCTAGTTTCTCTGGCCCACTCTAAGGCAAATTGACCATAATAATGCCTTGACATGTCTGTTTCCTATTTTAGGCAAGCTCTCCTCATGCGTCACTCAGTTCTCAGCATGGAGATATCTGGAGACACATCAGGATAACTTGCCCCCTACAGTAAAAGCATGAAGCAAGCAGAGGACCGGTGACAGGTACCATCCTCGAAGCTCCAAATATGTGACAAGAGCTGTCAACCACATGACACACTGCTGCAGGTCTGTTGGCTGACCTTCAGAACACTGTTAAAGGGTTAGGTGCATTACCTCCTCATCCAGATTCCAGCTGTGCACCCAGAAATCAGGGAAAGGTCGGTAATGTCGTAGTATATGATGCCCATAAACTCCTGTTTACATTGCAAGAAAGGTATGTACAGTTTTACTGGTTTGAGCTTCAACATATTTCCCTATGTAATTTCTACTCTGTTTTGACAAGCTGTCTTTAGGTTGCTTGGGCACTCTAAGCAATTTAACTAAATGCATCCTGAAAAAGTTAAAAAAATAAATAAATCTGTTGAGCTTTGTCTGTAGGTGAGCATAATTCACATCATCCTTCAAAATACAAGTTGAAGGTCATCTCCTGGGCGATGCTTTCCCTTATACTAAAATTCACACTTAGTATTTCAATGCTTTCTTAAAAGACAGTTAAGGGTATGGTTATTGCTTTCTTTCACGCACACATTCAGGGAACTCTTGAGGGCTTGTTATAATGCAAACTATGTTCTGTGATACAGTTTAAAGGGAAAAGAAAACCCTTGTTTAAAAGAAACTGAAACTCTGATTTGAAAACAAGCTTGCAAACATGATGCTGATGTAATGTGGTATATACAGCAATGAATGACGTGCACAGGATACAGACAGAAAAATTATCAAACTCTCTTGGATTTAGATCAGCTAAAACTTAATAGCTTGCACACATTACTGGGATCTTGAAGGAAGAGGCTATGTCCTGCCTAGTACTTTATCTTACACTTATGGACCGACTCCCCTGGAATGATGTACTGTTTAGGACATAAAGTATTGATTTGTTATACTTGAATTACTGCAACATGACTTATGTGTGTGTGTGAGTGTGCATGTATGTGTGTGCATGTGTGTGTGTGTGTGTGTGTGTGTGTGTGTATCTGTGTCTGTGTCTTTGTACTTTGCTAGGGATTAATCTATCCTAATTGTAAACACTAAAGTGTTTACCTTCAAGAAACTACTTTTTCTAAATTATCCACACCGATTAAAACATATATCGAAAAATAACTGGGCCTTAGTGCTAAACAAGGCTAATTGTGTTCCTCAAAGATTTAATTGTGGATGCCATTTAACTGCAAGAATATACTAAGCTGACAATTTGCCTTTGGAGCAGGGGCCAGAGACAAATATTTTCCAAGGAAAGGATTGCTATATAAGTACAACCTGGTCCCATTTTCCTCTTCACCACTCTAAGCAGCTTCTGCAGGAATGAAAGTCAAGTGTAACAGAGAACAGTTATTCCTTTGAGGAAAAAAATCTCACCTTTCAAATAAAGAGATTTGTATATTATGATTTATGGTTTACATGTACAAAAAGGAATTTTCAGGGTGTCTGATATATTTCTGATATCCACAGTACTCCGACCATCTATTGTCATTTACATCTCAAAGAAGCTGCCTGGGGAAGAAAATGTTTTGATAATTCATGGTTTTTAAGTAAAATATTTTACTCTGCAAAGTATTGGTTAAAATTTCAAGATAAAGTTGATAGTTCTTAAAAGAACCTGATAACAGACGACAGAGAGAATAATAAAGAAAATCCAAGGGTTTTAAGGAGACTGTTCTAAAAAGATTGCTTTAAAAGACAGTTTTCAAGATTAATGTTTAAAGAAAGTCTTGGGAGAAAGTGTGTATCACATTTTAATATCTATATCAATATAATTTTTACTAACCATGGGAATATTCTTTGTTCTGCACTCCATTCTAATTTATATTGGAAGGTAAAAGTTGCATGGATTATTCTTTTGGTTAAGAAAATGAGTGCATTTTAATCTTAGACTTCAGACCATTATTCCTCAAGATACAAAGAGAAAAAGTAGAAAGTACAAACAGATATTGCATAGCCAAAGAAGACCTAGGAGTCAATTAAGACTTAGTTTATTACATGTTTATAGAATATTGTAATGCTACCACAAAGATGCTATGGTCTCAATATGTTAGAGAATATAAAAACTAATGATAACTAATGTTAGTTCTCACTTCGACAGACTATAGAATCATCTGGTACGTGAGTGTTTGGTTATGCCTGTGGGGAACAGTCTTGATTATGATAACTGATTTAGAATTGAGGGTGGGAACATTCCCTAGGCAGTGGATACATGGAGAAAGGCAGTGGTACCAGCATGGATTCACTGTTCACGGCTTGACTTAGTCTGCAATGGAGCCAACTGCTTCAG